>VDFB02270651.1:268437161-268525853 GCA_007258455.2 Sequoia sempervirens
GATCACAAAATTTTACAAAATGGAGGTAGCGAAATAGTAAGAGCAAGTGACCTTATTCCTATGGAGCAAATGAGCGTCTAATCATCATTGCTAATGTCAATACGGATTTATCCTTTTATTTAAAGATGCAATGTGTCACTTCTTATGACGAGCTTATCCCTAGGGCCCTCAACATTGAGAGAGCCCTAATAAAAAACAACAAAAGCATTGGTAAGGGCATGATTAGGGTACAAACCCTAGGCCTCCGTAGAAATATAAACAATAACTATAGCGGATTAGTGAGGTTGCAATACCAGAAAGATTGAGACAATGTAGGTAATAACAAAATCTTGCAATCTAAAGATTGTAGCCAATAACAAGCACACTATGTAGCTTAACATTTGTAAATACAATTCACGGTAAGAAGAATGATAGTCACTTGAGATGTGATAGTCAAAAACAGGCTAATCAGTGACAAGATAATAAAGCTCAAACCTTGCATAGTAAAGTGGAGATTTTAACAGTGAGTTTCCTTACCCCCTTGCTGACCTTAAGGGTTTTTCAAATGCTTTTGGTAGTGTTAGACAAGACAAATGCAATCAGGGAATGACTGTCCAAATGAAGTAACAGTGGTAATCATAGGTTCAATGTTTCTTCTTAGCCATTAATATTGTATAATGGAGGTAGTGGATTGCATGTTTGAGCAGTGTTTTGAGACTCACCAAAGATGGAAAAATAGTGAATAATACCTTGTGGACTGTGAAGTAGTGTCAATAAGGTTGAAGGATCTTAAGAACTACAATACCATGAAACAATGAGTCCCCTGTAGTAAGTAGGAAGTCTATAGGGCATAGTTTGATTTTATAGAAGGATGCTCATGAAAGGAATCTTCAAGTGATAGTGAGTGAGCTGTTTGAGATTGCAGCTGAGGGTGCAATACCCAGTCTTAAAGGAAGTTAGCAAAGCAGTAAATGTGCAAGAAAATCGAATCGTACACAACAAACAATTCACAATGTTATCTTCCATAATGCCTTGAGTTTGAAGACAAAAATTTTATTGTATCTTCATGATGAAAGTGGTGAGCTTAATGGTCAATCACTGGCAACCATGATTTTAAAACATGCTATTGTGCTTATGGAGGCAACATTTTCAGCAAGGCAGTGAGTGGTGGTTTGGAACAATGGCAGGTATGAAGGACTTGCTTTATATGCATACTATGCAGTCTAGCTTAAGACATCGTTCTTAGAAGAGATTGAAGGTGGATTATGGAACTCAAGGGTTACCATGAAAAGGATTAAAGCAAAGACTGAGATCTATTTAAAAGCCACGGTCATGAAGATATTAAAGATGTCACATGCAAAAACCTAGTAGCTGGAGTAATGAATACAGTGCCAAAGAGGATAGTGTGCTGGGGCAGATTTAGGAGATCTCCACATTATCTAATTATAGGGAAATACATCATTTATTTATTTTTTTAATTAAAAGAAATCATTCTAAACCCTATATAGGATACATTGATACTTCAAAAGCCTCTGAAGGAATTTCGATTATGCAAATATATGTCAAGTAACATTCATAAGGTTTAGAAAATCTTGATCACTCTCTAGAATAGCCCATTAAACATGGGTTGTGCTTGAATGCACTACATAATTGATATAACACAACCACTCTGCATATCAACCAGAGTTATAGGCTCTTTATTGCAGCAAGAGGTAATCACTCTTCGATCATGCTATAATTACATCCTATCCTGTTAAACTTGAGACAACCTGAATGCACCCAATGATGATTGACACCTACATTATACAACCTGAATTAACTACATTATATGAGTGCCTCCATTTCTATCACAACATAGCCACATTAAACTTGGGTCACACATGAATGCATCCTGTATTTGTTATAGCACAACTGTGCCACATGACCAATAGAGTTATGGATCACATAATTACAATCACAAGAATTGTTCCTCCGTTGTGATCTTATGGTGATTCCACACAACAAAATCTGGACATGAAATTCTCAAAACCCTTAACCTCTAAAAATGAAATCTGATGAGATGTTGCTTTAAAATATGATTTTCAAACCTGGAACTACAAATCTGACTTCACAACTGAATTCTGCAAAAAGACAATGACTACCCTCAACTTGGTGATATCTTCTTGAATTTTTTCTGATTATCAAGAAAATCGTCCTTAGTTCTCCACAAACTGTCTGAAGTAGAGCAAAACGTTGTCGCAATAAATCAGGCGCGAACTCACTTTTCTTTATGTCGGCCACAATTTGATTTTTTTTAATTTTTCATGTTTGTCGAACATTCGACGAAAATAATAGCCGACATTTCGACGAACACCAGGTTCGTCGAAATTTTGACGAACGTCGGGGATAAACTTTCAAAAAAATTGGAAATTACACATCAAATTTTACAAGCACCCGACGAACATCGTATTTTACATATTTCGTCGATCTGTTTCATCGTATTTTGCAGTCAAATCTATTAGTGAGGTACTCAATCTAGCACTAAAGCCTTCAAGCACTCCAACAAGCATCCACCATTGTTGCACTTTTGAGCTCAATTTTGAATCCACATTGTGCATCTACTCACATACCCACTTACACCATTGCATTCTACATCTTGTCCTCATCATTTTGCATTAGATTTCATGCTATTTGTGATATGAAGGAGCACACAATCAAACAAATCAATAGGGCCAACCAACCAATCAACTTGGATAAGGTAACTCACTCTCTTTGTTTTGTTTTTGTTCAAGTTCAAATAGGCTAATCATTGAGGTGTTTTTTGTGTATTTCCTTGCTTGCATTTCGTTTCATTTTTCATTTTATACTAGGAGATTTCACTTGCACCTAGAAATAAAGTGTAAAAATGCAAGCTATATGAGCTTTTCACTAATGCAATTTTTAAAACCCTAGGATGAAATTTAAACAATGCAACACCTTTAATGTTAATGCAAATTAAATCTAGGATGTTCTTGAAATCAAAAGGAATGTTCAAAAGTTAGGCTCACCAAAATGCGGACAATGATTTTGGTTACCCAAGGGTTCCTCTAACTCTTCTAGGTTTTTCACCTAAAAGGAGAGGAATTGGATCCAAAATGATAATGTATATACTCAAGATTAATGTGAAAGGAATGAAATGTATCTAAATATGATGTACTAATGCTGTAAACTAAAAAATAAATGATTTATTGATGCTAAACCTAAGAAATGCAAAGTGTTGTAAAACACATTATGATATGCAAAAACACCTAAGAATGCAAGTAAATGATGAAACAATTGAATAGAACTGGAGAGGTGCACCTGGAATCTAAAATATGATGTAGAGAAGCTCTAGAATCCCACAAAGTTGACTAAAAATGTTGACTGGGACATTTATGCCAAGCTGGGTGACTTAGTCCAGTTTCGAGGAAAATCTACCAAAATAAGAATCTACCAAATCGGTATCCAAAAATGCAGAAACCACTTTTCAAGCCTATCAGTGGGACTAATTCACCATAGATGGTGACTTAGCCCACTTGGAGATATCTGGAATTTCAAGATAGGATTCTCTAGCTTCTAGTCTACACTTGCTTTTCTGACAGGTGTTCGATCTTGATTCTGCATAAAACGGGTTGAAATGAGTCTCCAAGCTCCAATTAGGGTTATGTTGACTTTGATGGGTTGTTGACCACTTTTTGACACCAAAATCTTTGACAAATCTACATACAAAGTTTGCAAACACACATGCAAAGAAGGGAAAAAGGGTTAAGGGCTAAAATATAGGGGTTTGCCTTGGTCAAACCCTACTTTGGTAATCAAACCCTAGATAATGAAATGAAATAAGAAGAGAATGATAAATAGATAACATGTAATTTCACAAACTTACCAAACCCTTGATGTAGAAATCTGAAGATATGTAATGAAGTGCTCCAATGGATGACTCAAGATTATGCTTAGAGTGCTTGAATGCTAGAAAGATTGAATGCTTAATGAGTTAGGAGATTGCAAGAGATTAGGAGATGAAAAATGAGGAGAAAAAACCTTATTTATAATTGATTTTCCATTAATTCTTGAAAATAACACATCACAGGCTGACCTCAAGGGTAAGAGAATAAAATCCCACTAAAAAAATAAAATTATTTTGATTTTTGTGTCCAGTGGGACTAAGTCACCCCAGGGGGCGACTTGGTCCCACTAGGGAAACTTCACTAGGTTTTAGAGAATAAAGTGCATTAAATGATGTCTAACAGGAATATCATAAAAAATACACTTAAGAATAGTCGGAAAGTGCATTAAGGGGACATTTAAACATGAGAAAGGGTTGAATTAGTGATGACAAGTCTAGAAAAGCATGAGAGTTTGTTACAACTCCTTACAACACTTTGAAATAAGACTTGGTAAGTGATAAAAATGGGGTTATTTAAATGAATTATAATGAAAGGGTCCTAGAAAAGTTTGAAAGTGGGTTACAACACTTCACAACACTTTACAAGACATCCTAGAAGTCTTAATGATTTACAAGAGTCGAGGACCTAATGTGAATGTGTTGGCCACATTACAACATTAAATCTAGGAAAAATCAAGCCAAAGTCCGAAAGAGAGACTCAAGTGAGCATAAAAATGTCAAATATACATTTTTTGGCAACACAATATTATATAGTAAAATAATTATAAAAATAATAATGGGAAACTTTAACCTAACCCAATCATTAATAATATAATATTAATGATTTAAAAATAATTATTAACTATAATACAATAATATAAGATTAATATAAATTAAAATCGTATTAATCAATTTATATTATAATTTTAATGTATATATAAGATTATTTTTATATTATATAATTATATTATTAATATAATATTTTAATTAATATACTAATATGTTATTATAATAATTTAATTATGTTACATGACAATTAATTAAATTGAGTTAAATTATTTAAAAATTAATGCTTTAAAAAATATCTCGACATATCTTATAATTAAGATACATAAGCTAGTTAAATATAAAAAAATAGATAGATAAGCTATAGTTTATGTCACAATTGTGTTTCGAAAATAAAATAAAACTAGAAATTGCACCCCAAGGTCTGCAATGGGTATGTCGAAGAGGTGTGGAATTTCAATTTAGAAAAAAAAATGGTCTATTTTTTGAGAACATTTGTGCAATGAAAGTCTCAATGGAGAAGTGATATACATCTATTTAGAAGGACCCAAACATGATTGAAATAAAATATTTGAATCGGGAAAATAACAAAGTTCCTTTACCATAAATATGTCCATCCATGGGTAGCATTGGTATTTTGGCAAATGTTATAACTTTCCCTTGTTAGGTATGTCATTCTTGGTATGTAGTATAAATGTTTGGAAACTTTGATTGATTTTAACTATCAAATGCTAAGGAAAAAATCATGACCAAAGTCAGAATTTTTGGATGGTTGTCCATCGAACCATATGATCCTAACATAGAACAACTTAAGGAGGAGAGGATTTGAAAGTCCTCAATTTTTTCCAAAACACTAACCACCTCCTACTTTCATATTCCCTTTCCAACAATCACTATAATACCCCCATTGAAATAATAAGAAACTCTTGTTTGCAGTCTCAATGGGTAGTTGAACTAAATAGAACAAGTACACCACAATTATCGAAGACTTGTAATACAATAATATAATAACACTAACAACTATGCCACTGATGATCATTTATGTTTGTACCAATTACTCTCACCATCCAAAAGAGAATTCCTTCATACCATAAATCAAAGGAAAGATATTTTATGAAACAAAACTTTAAGACCACATTTCTCAAATTGCTCATTTATTGGGTCAAACTTCTCAATTCTATATTTTAAACACCTGTAGTTCATACCAATATTAACCATTAATAATAAATAAATTTCATTCATGACATGGTTTAGCTAACTTAGTTTGATTACTAATTTAAATACTAAACTAATACACAACTATAGTGATTACCATTAATCACTTAGTTTAATTTCTAAGTATCTATTATCAATTTGGTAGAAAGAGCTGAAGAGAAGAAGAAAACAATGGAGAAATTAGAAGAATAGGTAAAATAGTTGATAGCATATATTAGATCCATTATAGGTATGGAAGAGAAAAATTCAAATGTAATACACCTATCTTCTATAGGAACTACCACACCAAGTAGAATTACAAATGATACTATTACTAAATGTAGTAAATAGAAAACTTTTCTTTTTCTAAGGTAATATAAGATGCATAAAGAGATTCACTCTATATGGACTTAAATTCATTGAATAATAAAGAAAAATTTATATCGCATATGAGGAGGATAAAAAATGAATAATGAAGTGAAAGAAATTAAGAATGATTACAATGAGAATAAGTGATAAGATATTTACAATATATTACATTAAAATATATTTAATCATTTGAACACACAATATAAACTATCCTTTAAACAAACTTAGTCAAATAATATGTATATAAAGTGTCATTTACACAAACTCGACCAAATGATATTTTATTCACATACTTATATTTATATCAAATAGTTCATTTCTAGTTACTTAAATATATTATACCTATTCACCTCTTCGTTATTGTACATGCTTTGTAATAAAAAGGAGAATGAAATTTATTATGTGCAGTCCATTTCAGTCAAAGAATGCCAAGAAAAGAAGATATGAATAAACTATAATTTTTCCACATGAGATATCAACTCCAAAAAAGTGAAAAAGAAACTATAATATGTATGGGAAAATAATCATTCCAATGTTTTCTTGACACATACCAAACATGTTAATACATATTCAATCAAATAGAAATAATGGCAAACCCTAATTGAAGCCATAGTTATTGAGGGCAAGGAAGGAGCAACATGCCACAAGCTTCCATGTGAATAAGGGTCATGAGTTTGCTATGGAAGTTGTTCGGTCCAATGAATAAGTTTATGTTAATGGATCCCTCATGGGATGGGAATAATGGGAAGCTACTAAAAGTAGGGCAGGGAGTCAATCATATAATGACATATTACGTTTTACAATCTTAACATTTTGAGCATCAATTTTGTGCTAAATAGTACAATATCTACTAATTGTCATTTTGAATAGTATATTTTGACATAAAAATAGTGATATCATAGTAGTCACAGTAGTGCTAAAGCTGTATATATAGTCTCAGATAAGGGGTTGATGAATCAGTGTACTAAGTTTTTTACTCTATCATTAATACAAAAAAGTCATACGTATTTCCTCTTAAGAAGCATTAAAATTTATTCTCGATTTACACATGAAGATACCTACATTGTTTTAATACCAAGGCTCACCTACATGGATATTATCCCTATCCCCATAGAATAAAAAGAAATAGTAAGAAAACCATTTTAAATGAGAGAAAGAGATCATTTTCCTACCTTTTTTCATTGCTCCCCCACTAATGGCCAAATATCCATTTTGGTTAACTAAATTTCTCCAAAACGGTAGATTAAGGATTTGATTTTAGATAATTTATGTGTTTATACAATTTTACTACTTTTGGATTGCCTTTTAGAGTCTCATGATACAATTTTAGACATCCAATGTAGTCTAAAGAGTTCTCTATCTATTCTTTGCTTTGTCCTTCTAGATACAAGAGATAGTGTTTGCATTTGGTCTTGAAAGATCTTGAGATGCTAGGAGCCAACATAAACTTGGAATAAAATGATGATAGGAGTCTTAAAGAAAATTTGGTTTTGTAGTCTTTTGTGTTATACATGTAAACTCAACTTGTACCCTGCCCTACAATCCACAATCTTGGAGTCAACTTTGAGGCCAAGTCTATCTTAAATGCCATATTTTTAGTTAATTTTTCTTTTGTTCCTATATTGACATTCTTCTTCCCTTTTGTTATCTCTACTTACAGTTTCATGAACTACTAGCTCCTTCAATCAATAGTCATTATTCATTATCATTTTTTAAAGTAAAAAATTCAAAAAAATCATAAAAGCAATAAAATATTAAAAATATTCCTTAAATTAAGAAATGATATTTACAAATTCCAACTTAAAAAAGAAAGCATAGATTGATAATAAGGAGATTTATCTCTAGTTAAGAAATTAAGAATGGTAGTATTATATCATAGAGAAATTTTAACTAATAACCATACAATTGAATGAGAAAAATTTATATATTACCTATACGATTTAAACTTTCCAAGAGCTTGGATCATTGGGTGTTCGATAGAGTCTAAGTTATCAAGTAAGCAAATCCAAAGAAATTTGAATAGATTTTTTTATTGGGTATAGATTTGTACTTAAAGTAAACACAAATAAGCTAATTTTGATCTCTTACTTTGATTTATGTAGTTACATAACAAGTATCCATTATTTTCGAACCAATTGTGATTCTTCAATTTAGATCATCGACGAGCTTAAGGTGGGTCCTTGTTGGAGTAGATAATACTTGCATTAATATTGTACCTTAAGATATGTTTGATCAATTCTCTAGAGGATCCAAATCATTGATACTTGAGCAATATACAATGCATGAAATTTATGGAAGCTCATCTACTAGTGATTTTTTTAGTGGCTAATATTCACCAATTGGCTAATAGTTGAAATTTGGGAATCCAAAATTGACTAATAGTTTGAGCTATAATGTGACTTAAATTGCCACATTTTTAAATTTTTTTACTATAGTATATTTAAATTGCCAAAGAAATTATTTTATTAAAAAATTTAACTAAAAAAATCATCAAAATATTTCACCTAAATTTTATAAATTATAGTAGAAATCTATATTAATTAGCCAATAGTATATCATAATTATTAGTTACTTTAGGACCATATTTCTAATCTTTAGTTTCTACCATTGATTTATAGTATAATCTAATGGCCCTTGTATTGCAAGAGGTAAAATGTACCCACAATCTATAATGCTCATGGGGCCCACAATTTTGGGTCTTATGAGCCTTATAGAGTGTGGGTACATTTTACCTTAGAGAATACAATGAGGGTCATTAGATCAATGATCTAAAAGCAATTTTGAGCCCCATGAGAATTATAGATCGTGGGTACATTTTACCTTGTAGAATACAATGAGGGCCATAATATTATATTTTTAAAAAATAGTGGAAGTAAATATCATTTTCTACCCCCTACACCCATTAATAATTTCCACCCTTAGGACCCTACTTTTTCATGAGAATTATTTTTTAGATTGGATGGATTCACCATATTGATTAACACAGTTTCCTATTATTTTTCAAGATTCACCAAAATTTTCTATAAAATTTTAGTGACGTAAAAAAAATTGCTAATAAAATTAATATTTTTTTCAAAAAAATGAGAGATTTTCCAATAGAAATTAATATTTTTTCCTAAAAAAATGAAATATTTTCCAAGTTTTTATATCTTTTCTTGAGGGGGTTTTCTTAAAGTTATCAATGTTGTCTAATTCAAATATGAATGGTGCTGGTGTGTGGCGACTAATCATGCTATACTGTATAGCCCATGGTATACTGTCATCACTGAAAAAGGGAAAAAATAAATAAAAAAAGAAAAATTCAATTTTGTAGAACCCGAAATCTAGAAGCTTCTAAGCTTGTTAAAAGGGGGTTTTTGTTGGGTATTACAATATGATGAAAAATGCAATTATTCACAAGATTGTAATAGGGTTTTCACTGGATAATAAAACTATTGGATGGTTGCAGTTTGGTGGATGTAGCCCAGATTGGGTGAACCACGTTAAATTCTTTGTGTTATGATTTATTTTGTGTGTTTTTTAGTTTCTCTATTTTATTAATTAAAATCTGCATTTAATTGTTAGATATCTGCCATCTCTAACCCTAACAAGTGGTATCAGAGTGGGTTGTGTTTCGATTATCGTCTATAGGAAGGTCTCATGGCTGAGTGGGAGTCTCACGGTTGAGTGGGAGTAATGGTAGACGAGGGAAAGAAGGTTGAGAAGTTTAATGGGCAGAACTATCAGTTATGGAAGATGCAGATGGAGGACTATCTCTATTAGAAGGATTTATGGCAGCCATTGGAAGGGAAAACCAAGAAACCCGCAGCAATGTCTTATGAGGACTGGGAGATCTTGGATAGAAAGGCTCTTGGCAGTATTCATCTATGCCTGGCACAATCGGCGGTGTTCAATATTACAACAGCAAAGACAACTCAAGAGTTGATGGAAACCCTGGCGAAGTTATATGAAAAGCCTTCTTCTTCGAATAAGGTATTTCTTATTGAGCGTTTATTTAATATGAAAATGGTAGAAGGTGGGTCAGTTACTGATCATTTGAATGAGTTTAATACGGTCACTAGTCAATTAACTTCTGTAAAAGTAAACTTTGATGAAGAAGTTAGGGCTCTTTTGATTCTGTGTTCTTTGCTTGAAATTGGAATAGCTTGGTAATGGCTTAGCAACTCATTTACGGTTCGAATACATTGAAATTTGATGATGTTGTTGGTGTTATTTTGGTGAAATTAGGAAAAGCTCGGTGGAACATCCACATCGGTAGTGTTTTGAATGTAAAGCGAGAACAAATGAGAGAGGAAACAATTTTGGAAATGTAGGAAGTCGAGGAAAATCAAAGGACAAAAGGTCCCAATCTAGAGACAAGAGGGATTGCTGGTACTGTGGTAAGCCGGGTCATTTAAAGAAAGATTGTTGGTCTCGGAAAAATAAAGAAGGAGACAAAAGGAAGGAAGTAAAGAGGCAAATGTGGTAAGTAATAAATCTGATGAGGATGCTTTGATTCTTTCCCTTGATAATGCTGATGATTCTTGGGTGTTAGATTCAGGGGCTTCATTTCATGCTACCCCCCATAGAAGTTATTTTCTTGATTATGTCCAAGGGGATTTTGGGCTGGTTTATTTAGGAGATAACAAACCCTGTCAAATTGTTGGAAAGGAAAGAATCAAGATTAAATTGTAGAATGGGAATCATTGGCTACTACGTGAGGTAAGTCATGTTCCAAAGTTAAGCAGAAATTTAATTTCAGTAGGGCAACTAGATGATGAAGGTTGTGTTGTTACATTTAGTGATAAAAATTGGAAGGTCACAAAGGGTGCCTTAGTAGTAGCAAAAGGTGTGAAAGTAGGCACCTTATATCTTTGTACAAGACATATTGTTCCTTCTACTTTAATTGTTCTGAGAAAAGGTCATTCTTGAGAGAGTTGTTGCGATTCGGTGAAGATCATCACGATTATTGTGGACTCACGAATTATGCTTTGTGGCATAATAGACTTGGGCATATGAGTGCAAAATTATGAAAGTACTTCATTCAAATAATGTTTTACTAGGTCTAAAATGTGTTAATATGGATTTTTGTGAAAGTTGTGTATGGAAAACAAAAGAGAGTTAGTTTTCTCAAGGATGGGAAGCAAAAGAAAGATGAGAATTGGAGCTTGTGCATACGGATGTATGGGGACCAGCTCAGGTATCTTCTCTCGGTGGCTCTCTAGTATTATGTTACATTCATTGATGATGCAACTAGGAAGGTATGGATTTATTTCCTTAGAGCGAAATATGATGTATTTGAAACTTTTAAAAATGGAGAAGCTTGGTTGAGAATGAGATGGGTAAAAGATAAAATGTCGAGATCGATAATGGTGGTGAGTATTGCGTATGAGTTTGAAGATTATTGTTCCTCTAATGGTATTCGTAGGAAAAGAAATAGTTCCAAGGACTCCACGGAAAATGGAGTGGCTGAGTGCATGAATAGAACAATAATGGAGTGTGCACATGATGATATTGATTGCGCCTGCCTTTTTGGGGCAAAGACTGTAAACACTGTTGTTTATTTAATCAACAGAGGTCCTTCTAATCCTTTGGGTTGTGGTATTCCAGAGGAAGCATGGAAAGGTAAGAAGGTGAGTTATTCTTTTCTCAAAACCTTCAGTTGTGAAGCATTTGCACATGTTGATTTTGAAAATATAACCAAGCTTGATGCAAAATCAAAGAAATGTGTATTTGTTGGATATGGCATTGATGAATTTGGTTATAGGCTTTGGGATTTTGAAAATCAAAAAATTGTGAGAAGCAGGGATGTCATATTCAATGAGAAAGTATTCTACAAAGATCTGTTGTTGTAGCATGAGAAGAAAGAAAATGATTATGTAGTGTTGGATGATATTCCAAATGATGATGTTTTAGTGGTTCCTCATGCTGGGCAACAACAACAACACCAAATACCACAAACTCCTGTTAGACGATCTTCAAGGACAAGTAGACCTCCAGAATGATTCTCTCCCTCTTTGTATACTATTTTGTTAACTAATGCTAGTGAACCAGAATATTATGATGAAGCTATGCATGTGGATACCAAGGTTTAGTGGGAGCATGGAATGGAAGAAGAAATGGACTCCTTGCTGAAAAATTAGACTTGGGAATTATGCAAGTTGCCTGCAGGTAAAAAGGCTTTACCAAACAAATGGGTTTATAGGCTGAAAGAGGAGGACGAAGGTAAGAAAAGATTTAAAGCCAGATTAGTTGTAAAGGGATTAGCACAGAAAAAGGGTATTGATTTTGATGAGATTTTTTCTCCAGTTGTTAAAATGACTTCTATTCACATTGTTTTAAGTATTGTGGCTACTGAAGATTTGCATTTAGAACAACTTGATGTTAAAACAACCTTTTTCCATGGTTATTTGGAAGAGGAAATATATATGGAACAACCGCAAGGATTTGAGGTCAAAGGTAAGGAGAAACTAGTGTGCAGATTGAAGAAAAGTTTATATGGCTTGAAGCAAGCACCTCGGAAATGGTATTTGAAATTTGACAGATTTATGGCTGAGCAAGCCTATAGCAGGTGTAATTCTGACCATTGTGTTTATTTTAAGAGGTTGGATAATGATAGCTACATTATTTTATGTTTATATGTTGATGACATGCTTGTAGCTGGGTCTAACATGGATCACATAAGTGAGCTAAAACAACAGTTAGCAAAATCTTTTGCTATGAAGGATTTGGGGGCAGCAAAACAAATCCTCGGTATGAAAATTTGTAGAGAAAATTGCTTTTTTATCTCAGGCTAATTATGTTGAAAAGGTGTTGCAGAGATTTCATATGGAGAATGCAAAAGCTGTCAGCACACCTTTGCCTAGTCATGTTAAATTGACTAAGGATATGTGTCCAAAGACACAAGAGGAGGAAGAAAAATGTCCAAGGTACCATATGCTTCAGCTGTAGGCAGTTTAATGTACGCCATGGTATGCACAAGACCGGATATTGCACATGTCGTAGGAGTTGTTAGTAGGTATTTGAGTCATCCTGGAGTTGAGCATTGGAATGCAGTAAAATGGATTCTCAGGTATTTGAGAGGTACATCCAATAAGTGTTTATATTTTGGGGGCTCTAGTTATGATTTAAAAGGCTATGTTGACTTAAATTTGGTAGGGGATATAGATACTAGGCGGAGTACCACAAGTTATGTTTTTACAGTTGGTGGGACAACAGTAAGTTGGATTTCTCGATTATAGAATGTGGTTGCTTTATCCACCATAGATGCAGAGTATGTTGTTGCAACAGAGGTGGCAAATGATATGGCTGCAACTTCATGTTTGGAAGACAGACCAGAGTGCTATACATCTTGCAAAGAATTCTGCCTTGCATTCTAAAACAAAACACATACAATTGAGATATCATTTCATTCAGTCGGTGTTGGAGGATGGACAAGTCAAGCTGGACAAAATACATACAGATGTCAATCCAGCCAATATGTTTACGAAGGTAGTGACAAGGGAGAAGTTGAGTTCCTCTTCATCTTTAGTTGGCCTTCAAGGTTGAGTTCAAGAATAACAGAGCAGCAGGGTCCAAGGTACTTATTTGCAGTGGGAGTTGTAATTGTAGCAGTGTCGTCCAGGATCAGTCTCCAAGTGGGAGATTGTGATGGTGTGGAGCCTGATCAGTCTCCAAGTGGGAGATTGTTGGTGTGTGGCGACTGATCATGCTATACTGTATAGCCCATGGTATACTGTCATCACCGAAAAAAGGAAAAAATAAATGAAAAAAAGAAAAATCCGATTTTGTAGAACCCGAAATCTGGAAGCTTCTAAGCTTGTTAAAAGGGGGTTCAGTTGGGTATTACAGTATGATGAAAAACCTGATTATTCGCAAGATTGTAATAGGGTTTTCACTGGATAATAAAAGTATTGGATGGCTGCGGTTTGGTGGATGTAGCCCAGATTAGGTGAACCATGTTAAATTCTTTGTGTTATGATTTATTCTGTATTTTTTAGTTTCTTTGTTTTATTAATTAAAATCTACATTTAATTGTTAGATATCTGCCATCTCTAACCCTAACAAATGGGTTTGTACGAATTCAAAAATAATATAACACAATAAATTCTGGTTAAATTTCTTATGGTTTATGTAATACCCCTCATGTTGTTGTTACTCTTATGAATGGATTTTGTACTTGGTTGTGTGGGTGATCAGTTCACCATTTTGGTTGTGCATGGATTTATAGTTTGGTTGATTTGTTGCATTGGATTTTACATATGTTGCTAGATGATACACTTCATGGTGATTATGTTATATGGCTTCGTAGTGGTGTTTCTTAATAATATATATGGTGAGGTTGTGATTTTTATGCTATTATGGTGTTTGATGTGTTTGCTAGTGTTTCTTGGTGAAAGGATGGAGTGGCATCAGTTGCTTGCAAGTTCCCTACTACCCTGCAATTACCTTTCACAGTGTGTCTGCAATGGTGATTTACATGCTACAAGATATTTGTTTTTATGCAGGATGCAGGTACTGGACATCAACTCCACCTGCGTGTTAGGTTTGAGCGTGTCCCATAAACTCAACAGGTTTGATGTTGAAAAAAGAGTGGTTAAGAAAGTGTTCCCGTCCCAAGTTCGTCACTTGTGAGTCTAATGTTGTTTTGTTTCAAACTTGTCTTTGTGTGTGATTGTTTAGTGTTGATTAATATTTTAGTTTGTGATTTAATTGATAGAGTTATTATAGTTAATTATGGTTAGGCTAATTGAATAATATTCCTGATTAAATGGATAGTTTAAATAAAATAAAATTTGCTTTGTTGATATTTAGAATATTAAATTTGCTATTGAATTCTTAAGTTAATCAAATAGCTTATAAAGCTATATTATTATTATTAGAAAAAATAAATAATAAATAAATAAAATTGATTAAAAATTTATTGATTTCTTTTATTGGAGGTTTATGAGAATAAGTGGGGAATTAATGAATTTCTTGTTGGAAAAATATTCTTAGAGAGAATATGGGCATGGGGGTAACAAAAATTTCTTCATGGGAAATTTTTGGCTAAAGAACAGTGTGTGGGTTTTGGGTAGTTTTTGTTGGTTTAACTGTGAAAAGTATTCTAAAAAGGGTTGCAAGATTTTTCTGGACTTGTATTTTGGTTGGAGGTGAAGCTTCTACAAAGAGCTTAAAAGCTAGAAGTTTCGGAGGCGAAGCTTTGCACAACTTTTTCTTCTACAGCCTTTAGAAAACAAGTTCCTTACTGTCTTTTGGTTTAAATGCTTTCTTGCCTTGAAAAGTTTGTTTGTTTGTGTAAGAGGAAAAGATTGTACCCTCTGTAGAATTTAGAAGTTCCTCTGTAGAAAATAGTGTTCCCGACTACAAAATTTAGCCGTTATAATTTTGTTACCCTTGTAGGGAAATTACACAGTAAAATTAGTGAACCCCGTTGAATGAAATTCTTAAAATAGTAGTTTTGTAAGTTGTCGTAGAAAACCTCTGTCTAAAATTGAGGAATTAAAAAAAAAAACTTTTGTGGATTTTTAAATGAAACTCTCTAGTAAAACTTAGGAAATTAGAAAAACTTTTGTGCAATTTTTTAAATATTACCTGTAGACAAATATAGTGTTTTGTTTCCCAATTTATTCCATCTATTTGAAAAAAATAAAAAATAAAATTCTCAGAAGAATTTATGCTGATAAATTTACTGTTCCTGAGAACTCAATTTGTCTGAGAATTTTAAAATATATATATATATATATAAATTCCATAAATATATATATATATATATACATGTATATACATATATATGTAGTATATATACATACATATATATATATATATATATTGGTTATCCTAAACATATGTTTAGAAAATATTATAATTCTTGTGTAAATCATTTTTTTTATTCCGTCAGTACGGTTTCTTTTTTAAATAAATAAATTAATTATTAAAGGTGTGGGGGGGGATGGCTACAACCGTACCCCCTGCGCAGCCCATAAAGGCTACACAAATCAGTCAAAGGACTGTTGTACGCAACCCTTGGGGGCCGCGTCCTCCCCTATGTGGAGGTACACAGTCTCCAAGCTGCTCATAATGTTTCTTCAAAAAAAATAAAAATTATTAATTACAAATTTTTATTTGTTATTTAAAAACTTAAAATTATTAAATTTAATTATATATTAATATATATATATATTTAGAATACAATTATGTGAAATAATTTTCTTTTATAAAGTTAGAATTTAAATTGGGATTTAAAAAGTAGTATATATATATATATATGTATATGTAGAGTGATATATACATACATACATACATACATACATATATATATATATATAAATACATTTGTTAAATTAAAGAAAAAATTATGTAAGTTATTACAATGGTTTTTAGGTTCTTACTAGACAAATTTGTAGAAAGTATTTTATCAAATTTATTTGAGTGTTTTTAATTAATGAAATAAATTGAGTAAATTGGTAGTTTGACTTCTGAGACGGATTTCATGTAGTGCAATATCTTCATTTGATTGTTAAGCATAGTGAATTTGTCTTATTAATCAATTTCTTGATATTGAATGATTAGTTAATTTATTTTATATTCTTGAGTTCTTTATTGGGTTTCTTGAGTTGGGATATCAACATGTGGAGTCTCTTAAGTTAGTCAACCTTATATAGGAGATAGGGTTATTGTTAAAACTTCCAAAGGCTTGGGAAATTGGTGAATTAAGTTATGTGGTTTTATAATTGATACTTGTTTCCATTTTGTTTATGTTTGTGATCTTGAGTTTACTTTGAGTTGCGTCATTTTGTTTAGGGAATTGAGTCATATGATTATAGTGAGATGGTTTTTCCTTGCAATTGTTTTATTTTGTGTTTAGAGTACTTATGGGTACAACCCCTTTGATTTTGATGTATGTTGGCAGTTCTAGGGAGAGTGGTTGTACGTGGGCGCCGATACACAAATGGGCTGTCAGGATAACCCACGTTTGAGTTAGAGTAAAAAGTTGAAACCTAACTAATTAATTAGGGGATGGGTAGTTAAATATTAATAAGATAATTATAGATTCCTTGTTCGCCTATTAGGGCTTCCATAGACTATAGGTGGCAGAGAAGGACGTGGTTGGCATAATCGTGATCTCGTCTTTACGAGAAATTCATGATTCTGCATGAGTCACTCTATGGAGCGGCACCTTGAGATAGGTAGTTAGGATAACCATAGATGGAGGCGACACCTTGTGATAGGATGTCTGGATAATCCATGTAAGGCCATGCGATTACACTCTCCTCTAGCATTCCCTTTTTAGTTGTTTTAACTGGAATCCTTTGGAAGTGGTTTATTGTTATGACTTGGCGTTTATTGTTGTCATGTTTAGTTAGTGGAATTTTGATGTTATGGCTTCCTTTATGTGTGATTTTTTTTTCCATGTTTGGAGTTTAGTCTTATGTGTTACCTTAGATTTTCTTGGTTGGGAATCCTTTCTTAACTACTCCTTATATTTTTTAGGCTCTAAAGTGAAAATCTATTAATTTCTTGAGGAATTTTGGCAACCTAAACATTTACTAGATTTAAAATAATAATGCAATGATTGTAGGATACACAAATACCAGGCATTGAAAAATGTAGATGCAATTGGTAGGATAATCATATAGAGCAAATACCAAGTGTTGAAAAATGTAGATGCAATTGGTAGGTGTAACAACTTATTCCACTCACCTCCTTGGTTCTCCATGTTAGGCATATATGCAAAAGGTGTAAGCATTGAGAGGGCATGCAAACAGTTTGACAATATACACTCATTGTAGGAAATGGGCCTCTGTAATCCCCTCCCCTCTTCCTTGTACCCTCATATTCAATATGCATGCAAAAAGTTGAACATATTCAAGGCACGTGGATGGCTTTATTGTTTTCATTTAATTGTGGGAGCCTAGACAAAACATATGAGTTGTTTGCAAGATGTGGAAGCATAGTCAAGGCATGAGCTTCTGTTGAGAAGTTTCTAGGAGGAAAATGGATAGAGGACCATTTATGTGGATTGAGTGATTAGTTTTAAATTAAAAGACTATTTTAACAATGTGCATGGTATTAATCATTGACAACTAAAATATTTTAATGAATAATTAAATATGGTTTTATAGTGTTGCTAAGGTGGTAACTCTTGTATAATAAATTAATTGAATGACTACAAAATTCTATAGAAAACTGTCAACATATGATGTTTACCCAATGGTCAAGTATTTGGTATTAAATAGGTTAATTCCATTCTAATTTAATTTCATAGAAAATAGGGGTTCCTCAATGAGTGATGTCACTCTTGTGTTAATCTCTGTTTAAAATATTATACTTAACAAAAAAATTGAAGCATATACATCAGTTAGGTTGGCAATAATTTTTTTAATTGGACTGAAATAAGCAATGGCTATTAAACAATAGCAAAGACAATAAACATATATATTAAAATTTAAAACATATTCTTTGGGATTGTTATAGAGAAGAAATATATATATTAAATTTGACCACTTTCTTGCTATTTTTTATCATGTCGAACTATTGAAAGAAGCAATCTTTGGTATTAGACTACATAAAAATTTAAATGTTTATTCTATGCGACAATGTATTTTGCTCCACTTATGGAAAAATAGATGCTTAGAAATGTTTTCTAATTATATTTTGCATAAAGAAATAGACATTCAAAAAATTTACTTTGACATAATGTTTCAATTCATCTTTCTATGTTCTCAGCTAAAGAATGGGAACAAATGAGATGTTGATTACAATAAACGTATGAAAGCAATCAAATACCAGTTTCTACAACACCATGAAAGGAAATTCATTTGTGCTAGACAAATGCAAAAAAGTTCCAAGTTTAAAGTGTTTATCCTCTTTACATATGACTAAAGAACAATTAGAAAAGGAACTACTAAAAGGTAGAAAAATTTCGCTCATGTCATGGTGTAAATAAAAAAAAAAATATTGAAACATCATATAATAGATAGTGAGCATAGGATATAGAAGGGCTCACAAAAGGAACTGAGTGAACAAGTTAACAAGAAACACATTTTGGAAAAATAGAAAAATATGTTGATGAGACTAGAGATAGAGGTGAGTGATGGTAAACATATGTAGAAATCTATGAAGTCCAATGGTACACTTTGTGGACACGAATATCAAAAAATATAGGTCTCACCAACAATGAAGGAAATGAATAGAAGATGAAGGGAACAAGGTAGAGGTTATACTGTGTGTCCACAAAGAGAAAGCAGATCAAGTGAGAGCAAAACCTAGAAGAGATGAAAATACATCAAACAAAGATGGTGAAAAATGTAAAGAAGAAAGGGTAGACAATATTTTGGTAATAATAGATACAATATTGAGTAACAAGTCTATGATCCAAAGTTAGCAAAATGATTCTAGTATGGTAAAAGCCACACCACCGTATACTTGCAATTTTTGAGCTTGCAATTGGAATACCTTGATGTCGTACTTCTCTAGTCGTATTTTTATTGATGTTGAATTACTCATTGGAAAAGACATTAGAAACAGGTAGAGTTTTTATACTTCTTTTTTAAGAGATGAAAAACTCATATTTCCCCTACAAATTAAGAGTTTCTGACTTGGAAATGCATTTCAATGTCAAAAAAAAAATTGAAAGAAAGCCCTTTTCAAAATAATTTAAAAAATGGTAAATGTTTTTTTTGTTGGGTATCCCTACGACCTCACCTAGTGGCCCAGCAACCCATATTTTGGTTACTTGGGGTGAGCAGGGGCGAGACTAATCCCCTACAGGGGGACCCAACAGCCAAAAAGCCAATCCCAAACGGCTAAATATGAGAGTAGAGCGAAACCCGAAACCAATGGGGAGAAAACCCACGACCCAAGCCAACTCCATTACCTATGTTGGCTAAAAAAATGGTAAATGTTAAGAGTGAAGTACATTTGAATAGATTTTAAAAGCATTAAATTTTGAAAAAATAGTTACAACCTAGATACAGTCTAAACTCAGGTTTGATGGAACAACTTGGGGTAATCCAAGATAGGCTGTAGTTGGTGTTGTTATAAATGCACCTTGGGTTTTTTATCATTGGTGGCTCTTTTTCTTCTAGTTCCAAATCAAGTAACTACAAAGAAGCTTTGGTGATTTTAGAAATTCTCTAAATGGTTGTCACTTAAGATGTAAAAAACTAGAAGTGGTAGTAGACTATGATTGCAAGGTTTGTTTTAAAAAACTCTCTAAAAGAAGAATATCATTAAAGAATCAAATCTTGATTGCTCAAAAGGTTTAAGGTCATTTCATTTGGGAATTGATATAGAGAATGTGATTGGATTGCTAATTATCTAGTGCATGCTAGCATTGATCAATTATTATCGGTTAAAATCAGCAAACTCCTTGATGAATGGGATATTATTCCTTGGCTTAAGAAAGATTCCCTTAAAAAAAATTAACTTCTTTCAAACCAACCCTACCATTAGAATGATGGTTCGTCTTGAAATCTCATTATTTTCAGAAATGTGGCTTTGGAAGACATTTCCTTTCCCATGAATGATATCTACCCATTTGATAGTATCATCGCAAATTTCAAGTGGATTTTCCATGAAATGTATGAGAAATTATTTTGAGCTGGCATCCAAGCTTGCAATTTTCATGTTGTCACAAACCATTTTCTTTTTATCTCCCTAGTTTGTGTCTATAGGTTGCAGGTATCCAAGCATGGCATCATGAAACACATATTATCTTCCAAAGATTCTCCTTATAGTTGTGTGGTCTGAGAACAATCTCTGAAGAGCCTTTTGCATTCTTGATGCAATCACTCATCTTTTTTAAGTTGATTTTGGAGGAAAAGTGTTTGAGCAACACGTATCATGGCCCTCCTTATTGAAGATTTTAATGTCAAACTTAGCACTCATACTCAAAAAGCTACCAAGCATTGAATTCTTGGTTGCATCATCCCTAATGATGATGTTATGTACCTTGGAAACTAATCTTGAGTTTGGAAAACTAAAGATAGAGGAAACCCATGTTGTTGTAGTAGGTGGAGGAAATAGCAGATTTAAATTGTGTTTCTCAGGTTACCCAAAAAAATGCAGATTCAACTTTACATTATCATTACCTAGGCCTATACATGGATAATTTCTAAGTCATTCTCTTAGGTCTTGAAAATTCAAGCCTGTACACCTTAACGACTATTTGAAGATTAGAGTCTACCACACTCCCAACACACTTTCTTGAAGCCTAGCATTAAGGTGGTGACTAAGGAGTCACATTGGACCCTTCATTGATTTCCCCTTTTGGTAGGGAAACTCTTTTTTTGTTGTTTCCAGGTTTTATTTGCTATGAATAATTGGTGTGGTTCTTTTTGACAAAGTTGTTTTCCTAGCTATTTTAATACTAAAAATATAATGTGGCCTTCATGACTTGCCTCAAGTTTTCAAGCCTTTGTGATATTTTTGCTTATTTTCTTTGGGAAAGAACCCCTATAGAACCCTCAATTAAACTATTGATAAAATAAAAATAATTACAACCTCCTACTTTATTTACAAACCCAAACTAAAACGTTAGTGGCATTATAATGAGTTTGTACAAGTTTTTCTCTCATAAAATTTTGAAAATATATTTTATGTTCTTGTTTATAAAGATGTCTATTTGGATGGAACAATAATATGGTGTTAGTGTATCAAATATACTATACTTTAAGTGTAAGAATGATCGCTGGATTTAGCTCACTTGGATTCGACTACTGTTTTAGGCCGTCCAAGTTGTGGGTTCAACTCTTGATTTACCTACGGTGTGGATGAAGGTCCATTGTAGATTGTTCAAGAGGTTATAGCCAACAAGAGCTAAGCTATAGATCACTAGAATAAACTCTTGATTCCTCTAGATATAAAAAAATAAGACTAATTTTAAAGTTTATAAAGCCTACAAATCAAACATATAATTAGAAATAATATTAGATTTTTTGTATTTCTTTAATTTTCTTTTCTATACTATTCCTCATTTTCTATAGGATCATAAGACTATCATTTATGATTCAAAAACCATATCTATTTTAGAAACAATCTCAATAATGTGCTTCATATATCAAATGTACAAAATTATTGCAAAACATTAATATCATTCCATGCAAAGAGATATATATTGAACCACTTTACCTTAATATTTCATAAACTCTAAAATTGAAATTGAAAAACCTTTTACATAAATACGACTATACACCATAAAAAATCCTTATAGAATCACTCCATGAATATTTCCCCTAGATTTCTATAACTAATTTCCCTTCCCTTTCATAATCATAAATGCCTCTATATGTTGCCTCTTGTATAATAATAGTGATAATTGAAATGAAGGAGGGAAAACCCTTTACACAAAGCCAATTAATCTAATTAGGACCCACTGTATAAGTCACTCATCGACCCTTCATATCTAAAAATTGTACTTCATGTCCAAAATACACAATCATATGAAAGTTCCTACATGGATAACACTCCAATGCCAATATGTCCTAACAAAAACCCCACAGGTGTTGATTCTCAATTCTCGTCCATATAATTAAAGGGATTTTTGAAAATTGGAAAATAGACATCTTGGACATTTCAAATGCAATTGGAATTAGCCAATAATGCCATAGCATTGGATATTTCAAGTTTACACCCTCTGTGACTATTTATTTGTGTTGAATTTCCATATTGAATTTCTGTATACAGAGGAATAAAAGACCTACTTACATATAAACGATAATCTTCAATACCCTTAACCAAAAAGTGGGAGGTAAAACAGTAGTATATCAAAACTAGATATCCCTAAGTGTTGAGTTACACAATGAATCATAACAAAACCATGGGTATAACACAACCTCATCCTTTGTTAAAATATAAAGCCCATGCATAAAGTGTAAATAGGATTTAAAATTATATGGCCTTGGCAGAAGCATTGTGTGTCCATAAAGCATTCAATATGACCATATCTAGTCTCATGCCTTGAAGATTAGTTTTGATTTCATTACTTGATTATTTAAATGAATGTAGTTCTTCTTAATCCCCTATGTATAGAAAATTAATGGTAAAGGGGAAACAACTATAGATTGAAACCAATAATATCCCCACAGTGTTGAATTACATAACAAATCAGAAACAATAAACCTTTGCATATAAACTACTTCATCCTCTGTTAAAAACTTAAAACAAAAAATTCATACATAAAGCATACACATTCTTCTAAACTATATTGTTTTGGTAGATGCATGGGTTCCAAGAAAGCATTGAATCTGAATACATTAAGTCTCCTAATTTGAAGATTGAATATAATACCACAACATAATCATTTATATTAGGGCAATTTGTTTTATCCTCACATATAGAGAAAGCCAATAATGAGGGACAAAATAGTTATGGATCAAAACCAAAAATGATCTACAAGTTTCAATTTAAACAATGAACCTGAAACAAAAAATCCAAAGCTATAAAACCCATCTCCTATTAGAACATAATGCCCATACATAATTAAGAAAAGCATGAATACCATCCCAAGTTATATCATTTTGATAGAAGCACGATTGTCAAGAAATTTTTTCATGAGAATACATCCAAGTATCCAGCTATGAACTTTAATTTTCATACCACCAACATTTAGAAATGTTGGAACACCGATATTTGGGCAAATATGATACTGTATCAGGGCTAAAATTACCAAGATTATGCAACAAATCATATAAATCAAAACCTTGCTAAAAAATGAAGCACAAATAAGCATAAAGACATAAAAACATGGAACAATCTTACCAAAAGTCTTCACACCACCATTGATTCACCTTCATTGCACTTCTACATTGTGTTGTAGTATAATACTTGCCCTCATATTTTACTTAAGTATGCAAATATGGCTTAATGATAATGATAATAGAAAAATATTAAAGATTTCTAAGACGTCTAATATTTGTAAGGTTTTCCAAGATTCTAAGGCTTCTAAGATTTTCTAGGATTGAGAAATGACAATGATAAATCCTTTTTATAAGCAAGTCGATTTTGAATGAAAGGCTAAGATCGAGAGACATTTAGTTGACAGTAAAGATTAAAAGGATTATACATAGGATAAGATTAGGGCTGAATTAGAAAAGATGAATGGTCAAGATTAAATTAAAAAATAATTTAATCAATAATGTAGGTTAGTCAAGACATAGAGGGATAAGGATTGGATGTAGAAGATAAGATTGTTACAGAAAAAGTAGCGAGTTAGAGAGAAAATCAAATCTTTTTCCATTTAAGTGACCAATAAATAATTAGATAATAAAGATATTATCTCATTATGGAAGATTATGGTAAGAGAGGAATTATCATTTTGAATTAAATAATGATTTAATTAAAAATTTGAGATATTGGATCAAATTAAATAAATAGAGATTTATTTAATTAAAGAAAGAAAAAGCTAACGAATAATTAAATAATTAAAATAATTATTTAATTGTAGTGGAAAGTGGCATAAGAATTAAATCAATATGTATTTATTTAATTTTAGAAAGAAGATAAATTTAATTAGCAACGTAATTAAATAATATTTATTTAATTAATCAAAGAAGAATAAAGGTATGAATTAATTAATGAAATAATTAAAATTATTTAATTAATAGAGGACATATGACTTTAGGGAATAATTAAATAATTAAAATTATTTAATTATAAAGAAGGACGAAAGAATTATGAAGAAATTTAGAGTCGTAGACCTAGGACAATTTTTAGTGTCTACAAATACTATTATAGGGAACAACGTAAAAATAAGGATCTAAAAACTTCAATTCCTTGACTCACTACAATCTAAGGGCATTGCTAGCTGCAATAATTACTACCAATTCAATTACCTTCCTTATTTTTGTTGAGATGAAGAAAATGAACAATATAGAACAAAATAGCTTAAATCAAATGCATAAGCAAAAACACATAACAGATTTAGAAGACAAAGAGAGTTTTTAACGTGGTTCACCAAAAGGCTACATCCACACTGAGTAGGGGATTGCTCTTTGTATTATCAGAATAAAATTATCATACATAATTCATTAACCAACAAATAAATATCAATAATATTATATATCCAATTGTTTCCTACAGCTACCTCTATACTAGTAATAGTCAATAAACATGCAAATGGCCGATGCATAAGGAGTAGAGAAAAGGGTTGAAAAAGTTATTACATATCAAGGAGGAAATGGGCTAACAAACCCATTACACAACAATAAATGATTGTACTGCAATATGATACATTACACCAACAATCTCCCACTTGAAGTCCAATCTAGGATACAGGAGAGTCGACGAGAGAAATCCCCTACACTAGGCTTATTATCAGAACTTGACAATTCTAAGAGAAGTTCAACAAAACTCAAAATTCTCCCTTGGAACAATCTTTGTGAAAGCATCCTTCGGGCTCAATTTTGTGTCAATCTTCTTTACCCACAAGCTACCCTCTTCAAGTGCATGCCAAATGAAATGATATCTCAACTCAATATATTTGGCACGATTATGAAAAGTAGAGTTCTTTTCCAAGTGAATGGCACTATTGCTATCACAAAACAAAGGGGAAACATTTTTATTACTTTGCAATTCATGCAATAAACATTGTAGCCATATCATCTCCTTTGCTCCCTTAGTGAGAGAAATGTATTTAGCCTCAGTAGAAGAGAGTGCAACTACTTGTTGCAATCGTGAAATCCAACTAATTGCAGCCCCAGAAAAACTAAACACATACCATGTTTTAGACCTTTTTTTTTCCAAGTCTTTGGCCATATCAGAGTCAACATACCCCCGTAGCTGAGTATCCTATCCCCCAAAGCATAAAGCATAAATTGAAGTACCTCTGAGATACCTAAAAATCTACTAAACCGCCTGCCAATGAGGTTTTCTTGGATTGCTCAGAAATCTGCTCATAACTCCCACTTCTTGGGAAATATCTAGACTAGTGGAAACCATGGCATACATAACACTTCCAACTACAAATGAATAGGGAACAATCTTTGTGTGTGCTAGGTCTTCTTTAGTTGTAGGACACATAGGTGATGACAACCGAAAGTGATCAACCAAGGGAGTACAAACATATTTTGAATTCTACATATTGAATCTGTCCAAGATTTTGTCAATGCAATTCTCTTGAGACAATGTGATTTGTCTCTTTTGTCTATCCCTGATTATTGCCATGTCAAGAATCCTCTTGGCTTCCCCTAGATCTTTCATGGAAAACTATTGAGCTAAATGATGTTTCAATTCCCTAACAACTCTCATGTTGCTAGGAGTGATTAACATATCATCAACATAAATTAAAAGTATGACAAACTCGCCACTTGCAAGACACTTGAAGTAGAGAAAAAGATCATATTCACAGTGAATGAAGTTGTGCTCAACCATGAAGCTATCAAACTTACAATACCATTGCCTTGGGGCTTGTTTGAGCCCATATAAATTGTGCTTCAGCTTGCAATATAAACGATCTTGACCTTGTTGTACAAAACCTTAAGGTTGCTCCATATACAAATCCTCTTCAATATCTCCATGAAAAAATGTTGTTTTAATGTCAAGTTGCTCAAGCTCGAGATTCCAAACAGCTACAATGCCAAAAACAACACAAATTGTTTGCATCTTCACAACTGGGGAAAAAATTTCATTAAAATCAATGCCTTTTTGCTGAGAAAAACTCTTCACAACCAATTTGGCCCTGAATCATTGATCACCACCATCTTCTTATTTCAAATGATAGACCCATTTATTCTTCAAAGGTTTTTGATTTGGTGGAAGGGGAACCAAATCCCATGTATCATTCACTCTCAAAGACTCCATTTCTTTGTGTATGGCTGCCATCCAATTCATTGAATTGTTTTCTTTACAAGCCTATTTAAATGTTGTGGGCTCTAATTGGTCTAAGAGAAAAAGCTCATAATCATCCAGTTTATTTGGAAGCTTCTTTTGTCTAGTGGACCTCCTCAAATTTCCATGTTTAGGTAAAACACTATGTGCAAGCACGAAACTTTGTGTATTTCCCTATTATGTATTAGCTTGAGTTGAACTTGTTGATCCCAAATTTCTAAAAGTTCAAGATTCCAAATTTGTCAGAGCCCTTGGAAGATTACTTAACTCCATTAGAGACTGTGTGGGAATTTCGACTAGCAGCGACTTTGCTCCTAAAGGTTGTGTATAAGTTTGGATAGGAAGTGAATGAATTTTAAAAAGGTGTGAGGAGAGACCTTGTGAAGGTTGCATATGTCCTTGAATGGGGTAGGAATAAACAATAGGCTACGTGGAAGAAGTAAAAGGATACACTAAATTTAGAGAGGATTGTGTTTGAAAATGTCCAGGTTGCATTTCAAATAACTGTGGCATATGTGCTTGTGAGGGGTGCGTAAGACATTGAGGAGGCATTAGAGATATTTCAGGAGGCAACATACAAATATTTAGACGTTGCATTGAATGTGGTTGCAATGCAAATTCAAAAAATTGTATAGAACAATGAGGTTGTGCACTAGTATAAATAGGGATGCCAATAGAAGATGGCTACAAACTAGCCACACTAGTAATAGAGGGTTGTGTGCTACCAACATGTATAAAATTTCCCAAAGGCTGAGAAGAAATAATAAGAGGTTGGGAAAAAGAAATAGAGGTGTTCTAAGAATTTCCATTAGCAAAAAAATCAACATCTATATAATCATTTGAAGATGTGTTATGTTTGTACAAACCTGGAAAATATTTTTTTGCTGAAGAAGACATCCTAATTTTGAACAATCTTTTTTGCAACAGGATCTCACAACCTAAAACCAAATTGATCTTCTCAATAACCAAGAAAAATACATCTCTTATATTTCATATCCAACTTTGTCCTCTGCTCTTTTGGAATATGCACAAAGGCCTCACAACCAAACACACATAAATGATGAAAAGAGATTTTTTTCCAAGCCATCTTTTCTTCATAAATATCAAAATCTAATCAAGATGAAGGAGTTCAATTGATTAAATAAATTACAGTATTACAAGCCTCTGCACATAACTCTTCCCTATTTGGCATTCGAGAGCATGCATTGAGCTCTCTCAAGAATCATTTGATTCAACCTCTCAACTGCACCATTTTCCTAAGTGGTAAATGGAACCACTTTAATTTTGCAAATGCCATTATCTGCACAAAAATTGTTAGACTCTGAAGAGAAAAACTCTCCCCCACTATTTGTTAGTAGGCATTTAATTTTATGCCCAAACTAATTTTTAACAACCTTAAATATCTTAAATTTTGAAAACACTTCTGATTTTGTATTCAACATATAAATCCAAAATTTGCAAGTGCAATCATCAAGAAAAGTAACAAAATAGTTTGCACCTCCAAAAGAGGTTACCTCGGTTGGACCAAAGACATCAAAATGCATGAGCTCCAAAGGTGTACTTTTCTTCTCATGATCAATCTTCACGAAGCTGGCTAAACTCTGCTTGCCATAAAGGAAATACTCACATAACTCCAAATCAATTGATTTTAGGCTTGGAAGTTGATCCCTTTGAAGCATGACTTCAAGTCCTCTTTTTCTCATATGCCCAAGCCTCTTATGCCAAAGTTCCAAACTGTTGTCCACAACCGTTAGTGCATCTCCCACTTCATCATTGCACTCTAAAACATAAAGACTTCCCATTTCTTTTCCTTTTGCAAGTGCCATAACACCCTTGGTTACCTTCCAATTATCTAATGAAAATTTCACATCACACCCATGAGTATAAAGTTGGCTCACCAATTTTATTTTTTTTTCAAAGTGAGAACATGGTGAACATCTCTCAAAATCCACTTATTTCCATTTTTCAAAGACAAAATCACATCACCTTTACCTACGAATTCACATTCTTTATCATCTGCAAGAAACACTTTACCAAACATACCTTGATAATTAAAGAAAGCAGCCCAACACAAAGTAGCATGGAAAGAGGCACTAGAATCAAACACCCAATAATTTGCAGTCATGTCACCAATAGCCAAAACCAAAACACCATCATGTACAAAATTTACTTCATTCTTGCTTACCTTGTCTTGGGCCTTTTTGTAATTCTGAAATTTTTTCTTTGTACACGACCCAACTTGCCACAAAACCCACAAACACCATTTCTACCTCTTGACCTCGATCTTGGTGCAGATTTCAACCTTCTATTATTATTTCTACCTCTTTCTAGACTCCTTCCCCTATTGTCAGTACTCACTGCAGTGAAAGCATCTCTAGACGAGGGCTCTTGATTTTTCCTTCTCATGTCTTCACTGAGAAGTGTGGCTGCAACATCATCAAATTTTAATTTTCTTTTGGCAACCACCAAAGTGCTAACTCCCATCACCACTCCTTCCCAGCTATTTGGTAATGAACATAACAAAATAATTTCTTTGATTTTGTAATCTAAATTGATACCAATAGAAATCAACTGAGTTACCAAAGTATTGAATTTGTTTCAAGATGGTTTGACATAATCCCTCCTTTCATTTTCAAATTATATAATTATTTCATAATGAATACCTTATTGGATGCCGATGTGATCTCGTACATGTTGGAGAGTTTATCCCATAGCTCTTTTGTAGTCTTCTCCACTGAAACATTAAATAGCACATTGTTGGAAAGCAAGAGAAAAATAGTTTCCCTTGCTTTCATATCCAAACTCTCCCAATCTTTGTCTGACATTGAACCTTTTCCATTGGTTTTTCCAAGAAACATGCAGAAGAGATCCTGCTTTATCAGCAAGGATTCCATCTGAACCTTCCACAGTTTGAAATTCTACCCTAAGAACTTCTCAATTTTCCATTCTTCTGCTTCATCCAATCTTCCAAAAATTCTTCACCAATCTCCAACCAGCTTCAACACTAAGTTGCTTCATCGAGATTCTCAACCAGAGCTCTGATACTAATTGTTGATATGAAGAAAATTAACAGCACATAACAAAACATAAAAAATTAAATCAAATGCATAAGCAAAAACACAAAACAAATTTAGAAGACAGAGAGTTTTTAATGTGGTTCACCAAAAGGCTACATCCACACTGAGCAGGGGATTGCTCTTTGTATTATTAGAATAAAATTCTCATACATAATTCATTAACCAACAGTTCAATATCAATAATATTATATATCCAGTAGTTTCCTACAACTACCTCCATTTAACTCCACTCTAGACTAATAATAGTTAATAAACATGCAAATGTTTGATGCATAAGGAGTGGAGAAAAAGGCTAAAAAATCAATTACACAACAAGGAGGAAATGGGCTAACAAAGCCGTTACACAGCTATAAATGATTGGACTGCAATATGATATGTTACACCAATAGTTTCGACTCACCACCTATGAAACAACAATTCTTGGAGTTCCATCATCCAAATCAACACTAACCAAACTATAGCCCGTTGTGCTCGTTGAAGCACCGTTATTTCCAACAGCATAAGTAACTGAGTTATTTATGTGGTTGTAATTAGTGGACATTTGAATAAGGACAATTGTACTGTCTTCAACCAATTTATTCTCCATTGCAATATCTTGTAGCTACAAAAAAAATTCTAAATCCAAAAGTACATCTCCCATATCCAACTTATCAACATGTTGCTCAACAAGGCATTTCTCAGCAATCTCTCCATACTTCTTAAGGGACTCAAGATTAATTTTACCTTTTAGATGAGGATCTATGATTTTCTCCAACATTCCCTTTCTATGATAACACAAAGCCCATTTAACAATGCTTAGTTCTTCAAGTGAGGGGTTAGTGGCAGGTTGTGCACACAATACCTCAAACAACATATAACACCAAATTAATAAACATCTGATTTCACAGTGAGATGTTGTGTGTGATAGTATTTTGGGTCTAGATATCCAAAGCTGCCTTTGACTAGAGTGATAACGTGGGTGTGGTCAAGAGTTGGTCCAAATTTTGATAATCCAAAATCTATTTTTTTTGCAACTAAGTTTTCATCAATAAGTATGCTTGTAGTCTTTACATCTTGATGTATAATTATCTGAGCATCCCTTGTGTGAAAATAATGAAGACCTCGAGCAGCTCCAATATAGATCTCTAGTCACTGTTTCTAGGATAAAGGAATCAAATTGCTATTTCCATAGATGTGTCCTCTTAGTGGTCCCTTGACCATGTAATCATAAACCAAAATCATCTCACAATTTTCTTTGCAATAACCAATAAGAGAAACTAAATGTTGGTGTCTGAGATTAGAAATCATTTTTATTTCTGTTTGAAATTCATGGATTCCTTGTTGTGCTAATGGGCTCCCTCGCTTAACTACAACTTTGGTACCACCATCAACCTCACCTTCATAAAATTTTCCAAAACCTCCAACACCAAGAATTTGAGACTCATCAAAGTTTTTAGTAGCCTCCTAGATCTTAGCAAATGTGAAATACGTACACAAACTGAAAGGTGAAAATGAGGCATAGCTACTAGTGCCTCTCTTTCTAGATGTTGTGGAAAATTTGCTTCCAGAGGGCTTGTTAGCGTGTCATCGATGAATAAAACAAACTAGAGAAAGAATGATACCCAACACAACAACCTCTCTAGTCATGACCCCAATCATAGGATCCTCGTTGTTGCTATTGTGAAGAACTTGTTCGAAGTGATGTTAGTTGCCATGTTTGCTTTAGCTTTTTCACCATTAACTTTTGAAAACATACAAAAGCGCTCATAGGTAGAACTAATTTAATTTTTTTAACTACTACATGGTAATAGGCACACAACACTTCATCTAATTCATCACTCTTCATCATAGCCTAATTTTTTGGTTCATTCTTCTCCTTCACCACCCCCTTATGTGAGACAAAGGTCTCAATCTCCTGCTGCTCCTAATACTAATTTGGACATTTGTAATTAGTCTCCTTCTTCAAGGAAAAGATCAAGGTCTCCATCACCCTCTAATCCTATGTTGGAGGCTCTTGGTCGATCTATTATAGTTTCTAACTACTATGATGTGTTGCCACAAGAGGATGATCCTTCACTCTCCTCTTTGACATGAATTTTAAAATTATGTCTTGGAATTTTAGAGGCTCTCTTTCCCTCACCATAAATATGGAGTTAAAGATGCAATTTCTAAGTGGAAACCTGATAATGTGTTCCTTCAAGAAGTGAAAATTCTTGGTTCTCACTTTGCTTGTTTACTATCCAATGTTTGGAGGAATGCTCTTTTTCTTCATACATCGCATAGTGAAGGTCAGGGGGAGTAGTTATAGGTTTAGCCTCTTGGATTCATAAGTTTTTCATTGATAGAGGTGAGGACCCTTTGCATAATTGTGTGTGGGCCCTAACCTTCATCAATGGCCAACATATTGGGTTCTACTCTGTTTATGCTTCTAACATAACAATAGACAGATGTGAGTTGTGGGATTGGATTTCTAGGAACCTCCCTAATGTTGATTAGGTCATTAGAGGTGATTTTAATATGGTCAAATTCTATAATGATTGAAGTTGACAAAATCAATTTAATAAATGAATAATTTGATAAATGGTTGTCATGTTGAAACTCTATGGGGGTGTGTAACGCCCCACCAAGAACCCTAGAGGACAAAACTAATACAACAACAAAAACCAACAATTTTTTTTTATATAAATGCATTGTAGCACAATGAAATTGAATGTTACTTAAATGGTCTCCCTAAGTCCCCTAGGGTGAATGAATGCATTACTTATCTTTCATTAAATAAATTATAAATCCAATAACTGAATATCAATTAAGCACTAATTAACATTAAGCAAGTCATTATCTCATTACATATGAACATAAGATCCATGGGAAAATTCCAACATGTAACATAAAGGAACAACTTTTCTCTCTCATTTCAATAGACAATTACAATGTCACAGAAATAAAAAAATTCTTACATACAAGAGATACATCATTTTAGTTTACATATACATTTATTCTAGATACTTCCTCAATTCTAGAGAGGAGTGCTCTACAAGTTATATGATACATGATCAATACATTACATATTACAAGTACATAAATCAAACTCCCAAAGAATAAGTGCAACACTGAAGATAATGAATCAAATGAATCACCACATCACGAACATAAGGGGAACCCAATGGAGAACATTACACGTTCCACCCAACCGCGTGAATCCAGAGATTCACCCCTATGTTAGGAGGTTTCAAAGGGCCCCACCAACTGATAAACAAGGACTAGGTATCACAAGGTTGACGAAACTCACATCACAAGATGAGCATAGCAACGAGATTAAAAACATCAAGACCATACTTCCAAAGGCATGAAGATACACAAAACAAAACAAGTAAAGAATCTCATGGTTGTCATAGGGAAAGTTTCATCACATAATTGGACATAGGTTATCCAAGTATTCCTTCCTAGGCCCCAACCCTTGTCCTTGGGTTATCCTAGTAGCCTCTACTAAACTTCGGCCCCTCATGCCAACTTATGTGGAATCAAACTACCTCTCGTGGAGATGAAGTAGTCGATTATTCCATTCCAGGCCTTCCCATCTCACCTCAAGCCTAAACGAGCACTTGAGACTAAGAGAGGTACAACTTATCTTGTTTAGTGTTTAAGCTACCCTTTCCCCCCTAATTTTTTTTTAATGTTATCACTTGTTAACTAACTTCCACATGGGTTATCTAGGCACCCCTTTTGTGCGTCAGCCCCCATTGGAAGCCACTCCCCTACTTCCAACCATAACACACAGAAATAGAAAACAAGGCCATTTGCACGACACAAATCACAACTGAATCACAATGCGAGGTATTAACCATCTCACTCATAAAGTCCATAAATCACATGACAACAAAATGTGTAAGGTGAACGGCCATCGAACTCATAACCATGACCCAGTTAACCCTAATCAAATCAAATATATAAATCCATCAGTATAACTTATCCCAGCCTCTGGAAACTCAATATTCATCTCACCAAAAGACTTGTCCACTAGAACATTTTCCACTACCATAGCCAATATTTATCCATATAATTTATTTATCCAACTACTTGAATACCAACAGATTTGATGACAAGAAAATTACACAGACATCTTTGTACATTTTCAACAAAATGTTCAATTACTACATTTTTCTTTAAAAGTTCCTTCTTTGTTTATTTAAGTCTTTCTTTTATGATTTTTCCTAAAATTCACAATATATCCTTTCCATTTATATTGTAGCCTTAATAAATTTATATTAGGGTGCCTGTTCACTCTAAGATCCACCTATTCACTTACTTGTACATAAACATGCATTTATCTATATATATGTATATTTATGCAAATTTATATATTTATAATTATTTGCAATTCACAAATCTGTTTAACTCAGTCTCAGTTATATTTATAGGGAGTTCATATACAACTGACAGTAAGAATTTATTTAGGTGATATTAAAACTAGTAATCTACCTTCGTGTGCAATGGGCACGCTGAAGATTTGTGGAGATAAATATATTAATTTATGATATTCTTTTTAAAATAAATGAAGGTATGCATATATATTATATTGCCACTTCATTTTAATTAACAAAATATGATTTTGAACTACAAGTCATTATGTAAACAGCGTATTTTCACAGAGTACAATAACCAGTATAATGGCAGAAAAATTTCAAGGAAATATTCACTGTATTATTCATAACCTCTGTAAAGAACAATGTATTAAGTTTAAGATATGAAGATGATCCGAGCTCTATTGTTCATTGCATTCAACAATGCAACATCATATGCTATACAATTTTGACATTTTGTCTTTAAAGTACAAGAACTAGTATAATTGATATTTTTGCAAAGGACAATAACCAGTACAATGGCTGAAAAATGTGAGGAAATATCTACTGTATAATTCTACATTTGCTAGCATCCTCCCTGTCCATGCCAAAATGGGAGCTTTGGAACAGTATTTACATCCATCGAAGAATAAAGAATAGAGGAACTTTGTCAGATATCATGGTCACGACTACCCTAGTAGACATGCATGCAAAAAGTGGAAGTATTACCAAGGTGTGCGTGAACTGTTTAACAGAATACCTGAAAAAAATATCTGGACTGTAATGATTGCAGGATATGTACAAAATGGATTTGTTGAAAAGGCTTTAGAAACTTTCAAGCAAAGCAATTGGCAGGTGTAAAGCCAAATTCCACAGCTTTTGCCAGTATGCTCCCTGATTGTGCCAAAATGGGAGCTTTGGAAGGGGTATGGACATCCATCAAAGCATCATGGAAGAGGATTTTTTTCAGATATTATAGTTGGAAATGCTCTGGTAGACATGTAGACATGTTGGAGTAAATTTTAATTTTTTATACAACTTTTATTGCAAATCAGGCTTGGTGCAGAGACTATGAAGTATGAAATCCATGCCCCTTCAGGGCACTTAGATGTTAGATTAATAGATTTTACTGTTAAGCGCCAGTACGCCGGCAAGGTTTAAGGAGAAATCCTCCCCATCAATAAATACTCCACACAATCGGCACAAACAAGATTTGTCTTCAAGGAAAAAGAATGATATGGACTGTTTTGCTTGGCACTGTCCATTTAAACATGTAACAGACCTATCATCTAATTATGAGCATCAACACTGTGATACAATATTGGATGCTAAATATTAGACGCAGGGCACACCGAATATTGGATGCAATTTTTTGCTGAAATATCTCATCGCTTTTTTTTGTGGCTTAAATGGTCACAATTTTTTGTTCACCCGCTGAGATACTGGTGATGGCTGGATCCGTGATTCTAAGTATTAGGATTTGTATTTTAAAACCTGGCTGGAGGCACCAAAGGCAACTCGGCTAGTGCAGAGGGAAACACCGAAAACTATATCAAATTACACCTTCAAACAAAAAACTGTATATAACATTCAATGGGCTCACACAAAATTAAAATGCCACTATTATTGCATAGGGATTGCCTACTTGTTAGATCATAGCAGTCGGCGAGTGGACTTTTCTCAAAGCAATAAAGGATGAAGTTGCAGATGCAAAGGGGGTCGAGCTCAAACTTACCGTAAGATTCTGCAGGAGCAATATTATGAAGGGAAAACTAGATTCCAACCTCTATAGCAATAACAGAACAAATAAGCTCAAGAAAAATTGACCCAGCTGTGTAGAGGGTCACCAGCGAGGGCAAATGAAACTGGGGCAAATGACTTACCTATAGATTATTGCGAAAATGTTGTATTTCTGTCAACTATTGCGAAGGGGCAAAATGATCACAGCTTGTATTGCGAAATAGAGCCAACTCCCATCCAGAGTAAATGCATCTAAGAGTGCAGAAGGCGGCTGCAATACACAGTGTAAACCTACTCCCATCCACAGTAAATGTGCGAACAAGACAGAAGGCAAAACGACAAAGGCGTAATGAACGATCAAGATCTACTCTAGATGGTCTTGCATCCTTTTTTCAACCGTCGATGCAGAAAATGGATTGGCAAACTTCATTGAGGGAACGCCTTCGGCGTAACAAACTTCATTGAGGGAATGCCTTCGGTGTAATAAGACTCTGTTAAGGATGGTAGAATATAATTTTAAATAAATGATATTAATAAACCACCACTATATGAATATATATTCAATTTGTGTATTATCTTGCGCGAACTCCAATTAGCATTCTAACAACTATTAGAATTATTCCCTAGACTCTTAGCTGACTTCAGCTACCGACTGGTGATGAAACTAACACAAAAATGATTAAATGACAATACAAGAAGTTACATGAGAGCTAAGACCTCCAGCGTAATACTAGATCATTAATCTTAACTACACTCCACCACTATTGAATTTCATCCTTTAACTCGGCTTACAAGGGAAAATTTCAGGCAACGGTGGAATGCGTATCAACAATCTTCAATGAAGGAGTCTGAAAATACAGAGTAAAAGTGGTGTTGGAACTCTACAACTTCACTCATTCGCTAGACATAGTTCAAGCATCGGTCTTCAAATAAAATGAGACTCTTCAACACTAGTTCTCTATTAAAATTTTGCACATTAAGATCTATAGAAAACCAAGAATGAAGATGCCACCATCCCAAACACAAGAGGCATACAAAACAATGATCTAATGGCAACCAATACATCTCAATCCAGCGACGATTGCTTGCATAGTGAAGCATTTCAAAGGACATATAGGAAACTAATCTGCAACCATACTCGCACAAAAGTGCACAAAAATTTAAGTATTTCAAAAACTAATACCTCAAACTATTTCACTCTAACAAGTTTGGTATCTATCCTTGCCATCCATGCATCAAATGGAAGGGGTAGTTTACTGATTGAACAAGGTAGATTGTCAATGATGAAGCGGTAAAACTCGGTAACTACCAGTTAAAGAAAAATGCCATAATTTGTATGGAGTCACTATTTATTAGCTATCATGCATAACTATAGACTCAAAGTACAAAATGAACAAAGAGCTCTATGCGGATGATTAGAATCCACCTTCAGTCTACTGGCAGTAAAGAATAAAATAGAGAGAAGTCTAAACTATGACTTAAGAGAGAGACCTCGACTAATACCTATAGGAAGGCATGTACTGAACACAAATTCACGTTTTTGAGCCATAGACATATATTTGCACACAATAGCATGCCTTTAATTGTACAAGAATGTTAAATAATATGCAAAGTTTCAACTTATGTATCCACCCTTCCGATTGCTAAAGTTTTAAATAAATTCAAGGACACTAAATTTTCATATAAACTACTAACTAAGGCATTTGTTTAAGCTGAAGCAGCACACAGTCTAGAATATAGTCGACAGAGTGAAACTTCATCGTTTACCTCTATGGAGCGACCTAAAGGAAACTCAATTAATCTTGTATTTTTTTAATTACAAAGAGAATTTTAAACAACAACTACAAACATCTTGAAAGAATATCGACAGTCCAAATAGACACAAATTCATTAAGAGATTACAGGTCAATAGGGGCAACAGCTGGTTCAAAATATCCTATTTAACTTAGAAGTTTCCAGGCAGTAGCAAGTAAAATACAGTAGACTCTATAAGCCAAACGCGAAAATTTCAATCACACACGAATCTAATGGGTAAAATTTTGATTTTAGGGACAAAAAAGAGTCAAAAGTTTTCTAAATATACTTCTTTGTAGGAAGGTTTCGAATACATTGTGTTTAATGAAAGCAAGAATTTCCAATCAAACATTTGGTAGATTGTAAATCTGCAGACTATGTTTCTATCATATATTCATTTCTAATATTTCCAGTATTAAGGAAGAAATGCTTAGAAATAACAAAGGAACCTGGATACTCCTGCAAATCTAAGGACGCTATGCTACCAACTCTATTTATCCACTTCCCCTTTAGTTCCCACCTCCAACTCTTCCCAAATCAATTCTTGTACAAAAACAACACTTCCCCCACCCCCAAAAAAAAAAAAAAAAATTCCCCTACACACCTCTCCAAAATTAGTTTCTTCTTGATAGAAAAATGCCAATTGCCCTTGTGGAGTTAACTCCACTTCCCTTAATTACTCCTCCACTCTTCCTTTTTTGTTACCTCCACTTCTAAGAGTTTTTACTCCCCTTTGAAAATTCCCTCTTATTTTTATTTTCTCCAATTACTACAAATTTCCATTCAATTTCCACTTTTATAAAATTTAGTCTTCATTTTACTTTTGCATATACATTAAATGTCCCTTTTAATTTATAAATTTATTATTTCAAATATATATATATATATAATTTTAAAAGTCTTTTAAAACAATAAATCTAGATTTATTAAAACTAAATTCCATTTAGATTTAATTTTTATTTTATTTAATTAGTCTTTTATATTAAAACTTCATTTCATCTATTTAAATATAACAAGATAATCGAGTAAGATGTAAGTTCAAACATGACGCAAGATGGGAAAATCAATGACACTGACCATAAACAAAATGAAAGTAAAATGAAGACAACAAAAGCAAAACAATACAAAGAAACCTCACAATTAGGATTGTAGTAATAGGGATTCATCCTCGACGAGGACGATGGCTCGACATGGGGGACCCAATGTAACCTCCAAACAACAACTCCATTGGGCTTTGGCATGCTTAGACCTAATGAATAGATGGATTCAGTGCCTCGTACCTATAGCCTGTAGCAAAACGAAGTGTTGAGCATATGAATATAAAATAATCAATCACATAGTTGCAAGGCACTTGCAAGCGAGTGGTACGACACTGTTCCCATCATCGACACATAACAACTAGTATCAACACATGAATGCATAAATCCATAATAACATAATATCCATCATAATCAAATTAGCAGTTCACTAATCTACAAAACATTGCTTAAGTAAAATACATCAAATATCACAATGTCATTAACATCATTAACTAAACATCATAATATCATCATTATCACTAAACTAAGCATCATGATAATATCAAACATTCTTAACATCTACTCATCAAATATCACCATGTCTGAATAGAATCCAACAGAGTATAATGTCTACAAGCAGTAACATAGAGTCAACCAAACAACATCATATAGTCTAGATGGAATCCAAAATACTGTCTGAACATAAGCAAATTGAGGGGCATCATAGGGCGATTGATCCAGTCCACACTAATAGTTCCAACCATGGCTACAATTGGTTCAAATGGCCTAATTGCAGATTTGAGGATGATAGAAAGTTGAGTAGACTTGACATAATTTACATCTCCCCTAACCTTCACGTTATCCATGATATTTCTGGCTATAGTGTGAGAGTGGATTATCCTACTACTCTCTCAAATTACTTTCCTATATTTTTCTCAATTTCAGGAAATGATAATAGCATTATGGAGTCAAAATTTCCTTATATAAACTTAATAATTCTCACCTAAAAAATCCTTCTTGTGTGGTTGCTCTTCTTGGAATTTGGAATTCTATTCCTAATCCAAGCGAAGGGGAGTCTTATAGGGAGTGGTGGTGTTTGACTATTTCTCATTGGTGTTTGGCTATTTCTTATTCTACAACTAACCACTTTTCTCCTTCAGCTCTTTCATCCTAATGATGGATCATAGAGTGTGATCCGAAACGTTGATGCAAAAACTCTCACGCAATATAATCTAGAAAATTATGCAAGATTAATTGATATGGATTGTGGAAACTTGATATCAAATTAAGTGTTAAGTTTCTTCGTGCTTTTGGTAAGAGATTAACTTGGCAACTAAAACGTAAGGAGAAATCCTTGCAAGGGAAAATTGAACATCACAGGAAACTTCTTAATGTTGATCCTACCAATGTTGCCTTACAATCTTCTATAGCTTCTTTAGAGACCCACCTTTGGAAAATTGATTCTTATAAAGGGCAAGGTGGAAAAAATAAGAGCTCGACTCAATTGGGTCAAGGAAGGTAATAAAGGTTCTAAATAATTTTTTGAATTTCTAAACTATAAGCATAAGAAGGAGTATATTGAGCCATTCAAGATGATTTTGGTCATGTGCTTTCTAAACCAGAAGAGGTTAAGGGCTTATTTCATAATTTTTATGAGAAAATTTTCAAGCAAGATCCCCATTGGAAAGATACTCAACCTATCTTGGAAGACATGATCAAAGATATTATTCCCAAAAAAGTGAAGGTTTTGCAAATGGGGTTGCAAGATAAGTGGGCTTAAAACCTTGGGGAAAACTTTGTGGTTAAGCATGCTTGAATTGGAGTAGTACTTGGATGGGTGACCTCATGGGAAGGCCCAATGCTTCACCTTTGTGAGGATCACCTAGATGCAATTAGTGCTAAATGGACCATTCACTATCATGAGAGATGGGTTCTTGTGAACCACTACTCATGAAACATGGGTCAATGAGTTTGGCTCATAAAACTACATGGTTTAATCTTGATAGTAGTATCACAATTTGACATGCTGGGGAAAATACCTCCTACTTAACAATTGATGAGCTAAAGGGGTTCGATAGTGAATGGTTCATAAGGTAGAACACTTGTTGAATGTTTTGCAAATGGGGTTGCAAGCTAAGTGGGCTTAACCTTGGGGGAAAATCTGTGGTTAAGCGTGCTTGAGCTAGAGTAGTACTAGGATGGGTGACCTCCCAGTAAAGTCCAGTGCTTCACCTTTGTGAGCATCACCTAGATGCAATGAGTGCTAAGTGGACCATTCACTATCATGAGAGATGGGTCTTGTGAACCACTACTCAGGAAACATGGGTCAATGAGTTTGACTCGTAAAACTACATGGTTGAATCCTGATAGCAATATCACAGAACACTCAATTGCCAAAAATGTTGCTAATGTGGCATATTAAATTTTGGCCTTAATGTTGTTATCATGGAATCTAGCAGCGCTCATTCCACGGATAACCCCCCTACGAAACTTGTTTGTTTCCTAGGTTCGTGAAGTTCAAGCATGCAAAATGAGGTGATTTTCAATCCACCTCGAAGTGCGTTCCAAAGCCTCAAAGAGTTAGTTTGAGCATCCCCCTATGTTCGCCTCGCGAAGACCTTCGAAATGAGCTCCTTCGCGAAGTCTCACTGATCATACTTAGTTAAATTGTGAAAGATGTGGTTGTGCAAAAAAAGTGCGCTCTAACTCATCCAAATTTTTGGCTAAGTGTTGAAAGTGCAAGGGTGCCAACAATCAACGACCCTACATAAAAAGTGATTTTCCAAAAATGTGTAGAAGCACTAAAAAAGTGCGCTCTTACACATTGTTGCCAAACTTAGCCATTTTTTTACTATGGCATTATTTTTAGTACCTTTGCACTTTTTCCAGACTTAATCATTTTTTGTGCAATGGTGTTGATTTTTAGCACCTTTGCACTTTTTCCAGACTTAGTCATTTTTTGTGCAATGGTGCTGAATTTTAGCACCTTTGCACTTTTTCCAGACTTAGTCTTTTTTCTGCAATGGTGCTGATTTTTAGCACCTTTGCACTTTTTCTAGACTTAGTCATTTTTTGTGCAATGGTGCTGAATTTTAGCACCTTTACACTTTTGGCAGTTTTTAACTTAGTCTCTTCAAACTTGCTCTATTTCCATTCCAGACCCTGTTTCTTCGCTCCTACATTGTTTTCCATGCCTAGTTGCTTGTTTCACACTTGCTCAACATCGTTTCTCGCTTCACGCTTCCCAATGCTACTTTTTCTGCTAATGCATTTTGATTCACCATCCTTGCAATTTCTCTCTAGATTTCATCAAGTGATCCTAAAGGTGACATCTTCTGATCCAGTGAACTATCCCAGATCTACAAAGAAGTCATTATGCAACAAGTTGAGGATGACAATTTTTCCCAAAGCCTCAATACATATCATTTGTGATATATGGCTAACACTTGATAATCTCAAGACGCATCTTCGCAGGTGCAAGAAAATCTATTCATTTGCAGATGGTCGATCACAAGAGCTCACACCCTTGTAGATTACATAGTTGGCCCAGATGATGCGTTCATACAGGAGACCAAGAAGAAGAATGAAGAATTTGTGCCCAAAGCAAGGAACCATGAAGATTCTTGATCTCTGATGTTGAAAATTTTGATGCTTCCCTTTATGCATCTTGTAAATAGTTTTTGACATCATAAATGTCTTTTTCTCGAAGTGTAATTGCACCAAAATTCTAAGATGTAATTTCTTGAAGACAAATTACATTTTGACTTATTCAAAATTTAGGTGAGATTTTCCTAAATTAACTCACCTAACTTTCCTAGATTTACTCTTCCCTCTCTTTTATAAATATGAGGGATTTCTATTGTAAAGTTTATCCTTTAGTATTTTTCAACGAAGTGCTACCCTTTTTGAAGCAAAATTTTGAAACTTTGTGTTCATACTTTGTGAATGAAATCTAATCAATAAAGAAGAAGATTGCAAACCAGACTTTGTGTTGGATTCGATAATCTTGTGAATTGATCTCATTTGGTGGTGATTACCTTATGGAATCTTAAGGATTCTAAGTAATTCATGTAAACCTTATGTTACATCCTTTATTTAGATTTAGATTTTTGTTTTGTTTATCGTTGCTTGGATGATCTACAAGACTTTGTACTTGTAATTGTTCATGCTCTTTGGATACTTTGGTTGGATGATCTACAATACTTTATTTAGATTTACATTTTTGTTTTGTTTATCGTTGCTTGGATGATCTACAAGACTTTGTGCTTGTAATTGTTCATGCTCTTTGGATACTTTGGTTGGATGATCTACAATACTTTACGCTTGTAATTGTTCATGTTGTTCAAGGAATTGTTGCATCTAAGAAGACTGTGTGCTTCTAATGTGACAAACGACACACTTATCACAAATCCACCATTGATAAAGCTACAGAATGACTTTGTGCCTTTGTTAGCTTTCCCTTTTATTTTACTAGTTTATTGTTAATCACTTCTAGTACCTCTACGCTTTGCTTTGACAAGATAGAGGTATTGGCATTACTGCTAGTTGATTGTTTAAAGTTATTAAGAATTGAGAACTTCCAACAGTGAAGGATTGTAAACATCTTCTCTAAAAAAAGAGAGAAGGATGAATGTGACACACCCCCCCACTTCGTAAGTATTGTGTACATTTTGTAATTACTTGTTTGTTTTACTATCGCTTCTGTCAGCAATAAGGGTGCCTCCCCTTTCTGAGAGGAGAGATTTACATCTCACATAGTTGTGGCTGAAGTCCTAATTGTGTAATCTATCTAAAAGTTGATTACATAATTTTCACCCAACAAATGTTGACCTTAGCAATGCTCTATGTCACCTTCCTGGAAAAATGTTGTTGACATGGCATATTAACATTAACAAATTAGACATTCAAATCATTATTTTCATCTGCTTATGATTTGGGATTTGACAGAAGTGGCACTATTTTCAAAATTACTTTATTATTTTGGTTTTCTATGAAAAAGGATGAAAGCTTGGAACATGTGTATCTTGAAATTTTTAAATTTAGAAAAATTAAAAAATTAAGGGATAAATATCACGGGTATGGAATTATTAAGTGGTATGTAATAAGATTTTCAATTTTATTTAGTAATATTATTTTTATTTTTTTAATTTAATATTGAATTTATTTTATTTTATTTATTAATGTATATGGAAGATTAAAATTGATTTATGAGATTGAAAGAGATAATGTATCGAGGACAAGAATGGTCCATGTATACATTCTAAGAAAAGTATAAATCAAAAAATGAATAATACAACAAAGCAAAGTGTGTTCAAAAGATGATCCTTGCAAGTCTTAGATAGCATTCTTGACATTTCAAGATGCAAAAAAGTGTGATATTTATGAGGTGACAAGGGTCACTAAGTTTGTGACACCTTGTATATCTATAATGTGAACTTGGAAGTTGGCTAATGAAAGGCTTGAAATTAGTTAGTAATTAATAAAGTAAGAACTATTATTACGTCAAAGGTTTTCCCTCTTTAAACAAAGCTTGATTCATTTTCAAGATTGACAACATAGAATTTTGGAGACAAGATGTAAGATGATGAAAATCATCATGATTGTTGAATTTTCATTGTTTTTCATTCATTAGAACAGTTGGAGTTGACATCAACTATATCTTGGGAATATATGGTGTCAACATCAAAGAATAGGAACCTATTGAAAGTTTTAGCCAAAAGCAACCTGACTAGGTAGGAAAAGGGGAATATTTGGAGCTCGACCACAACTAGATCCCAAGAGTAATGTGAAGAAAAATGAATTAGAGTTAAGCAAAGAGAAGGGAACTTCTACAGAGGATCAATTTTAGCTCAAGTAGAGGAGAAAGAACTATTGAACTTGTTAAGCACAAAGAAATTTAGTCAATGTAGGAGAAGTTTCTTTAGAGCTATGTGGAAGTTGAGAATATCATGGATATAACAAAGCGTGATGCTAAGAACTCAAAAAAATTTGCAATACATGTTTCTATTTTTGTCAATTTTTAGGGCTATACTGAATGAAGAGTTAGTATTTTGGACTAACATTAATGTTTTGATTGATTTTGTATTTTCAATAAGTTCTACTAATAAAATATTGAATATATGGTAAATTGACATCTATTTTCGATGTATTCTTTATTGATATGGTAAACTGATATCTACTGTTGTTGTATTCTTATTATTCATTGCATTGAAGAGCTTCACCAAGAGCTTGTTAGATGTTGTACATAATTTGGGAAGAAATTTATCTATTGTAAAGGAAAGCTTCAACAAGTTAGCTTCTTCAAAAGATTTAAATGGTGCAACAACACTTTTGAAAACACTCTTGGAAGGAGTGAAGATGATAGAAAAAAACTATCTGATGTAATTATTTTTCTTAGCCTTAATTTTTTAGGTTCTTAAGTGAACATCTATTAATTGCTTACAAATATCAGGCATTGAAAAGTGTATATGCAATTGGCAAGATAATCATATAGAGCATGGAAGCAAATACCAAGTGTTGAAAAATTTAGATGTAATTGGTAGGTGTAATGCTTTATTCCACTCACCTCCTTGATTCTCCATGTTAGGAATATATGCAAAAAGTGTAAGCATTGACGAGGCATGCAAACAACTTGAAAAAATACACTCATTGTAGGAATTGTGCCTCCATAATCCCCTCCCCTCTTCCTTGTACCCCCATATTCAATATGCATGCAAAAAGTTGAACATAGTCAAGGAACGTGGATGGTTTTATTGTTTGCATGTAATTGTGGGAGTACGTACAAGACATGCGAGTTGCTTGCAAGATTTGGAAGCATAGTCAAGGAACAAGTTTTTGTTGAGAATTTCTAGAAGGAAAATGGATAGAGGACCATTTATGTGGATCGAGTGATTAGTTTTAAAGTAAAAGAATATTTAAATAACAATGTGCATGGTAATAAACACTAACAACTAAAATTATTTAATGAATAATTAAATGTGGTTTTATAGGGTTGCTAACGTGGTAACTCTTGTATAATAAATTAATTAAACAACTACAAAGTTCTATAGAAAACTGTCAACATATGATGTTTACCCAATGGTCAAGAATTTGGTATTAAATAGGTTAATGTCATTCTAATGGTTAGTTTCATAGAAAATAGAGCTTCCTCGATGAGTGATGTCACTCTTGTATTAATCTCTATTGAAAATTTTGCACTTAACAAAAATATCGAAGCATATACATTAGTTAGGTTGGCAGTAAAGCTTTTAATTGGACTGACATAAACAATGGCTATCAAACAATAGTAAAGACAATAAACATATATATGAAAATTTAAAACATATTTTTTGGGACTGTTATAGAGAAAATAAATATAATATTATATTTGACCACTTTCCTACTATTTTTTGATCATGTCATACCATGGAAAGAAACAATCTTTCATATTAGACTACATAAAAAATTAATTATTGTTTCTGTGAGACAATGTATTTTGTTGCACTTATGGAAAAGTATATGTTTAGCAATGTTTTCTAACCATATTTTGCATCATGAAATAGACATTCAAAAGTTTTACTCTGACATAATGTGTCAATTCATCTTTCTATGTTCTCAACTAAAGAAGGGGAACAAAGGATATGTTGATTACAATAAATGTCTAGAGGTGATCAAATACTAGTTTGTACAACACCATGAAGGGGAATTCAATTTTTCCAAATAGATGCAAAACTTATTCAATTTTAAAGTGTAATAGTGATATTGATCCTATGTGTCATGTGTCACTACAACAAATCCCTGTGATTTTCTCCATTTTTTGCTTCCACCCACTATTTTAATGTAATTTTTGCCAATTTTTTGAAAACATCGGCGCTATTTATCGGGATGGTACTTTTTTTGACATTTATTTGTGTTGATCAAGTCAAGTCGACACTAATTAAGGTGTTAATTTGTGCTGAAAGTAGCACCATAGTTAGCATTGATATTAGTTCCACGTGTGGCACTGTCGTTAGCACCGCCCCTTGGCTCCGAGTTTAGCTTCGAGTTTAGTGCCACTTTTAGCTCCAGCTTTAGCTTTGAGTTTAGCTTCGGGTGTAGCACTGGTTTAGACACTCCTATGTCGAAGAGACTTATTTATATGTCTCATCGATGATGTAAAACAGTGAAGTGTCAACAAGATACGAGCATATCGAGGAGAGAATCACTTGTCACATTGACAAGGTATATCTACAAGTGCTCAATGAAACACAACTCTTGGATATAACAAAGTAATGTTGATGAGACATTGAGATATCGGTAAGACAAGATCTTCAAGTAGTGATCAAAAGCATATACCGCTATACCATCAGGAAGGTGAGCAACATATGCGGTAGAGCGGTATACACCACAACCCCGTGGTAGGAAGCCTTGAGCAAGGCGATGGTGCAGTAAATAGTAGGAGGGAAGGGAAAAACCCGCCATACCGTAGCCAATATAGTAAGAGATGACGGTAGTATGGTAATTGTGGCATCATTACAATTTATAGCACTAAATGTAGCAAATCACGTCAGTCACAATCCATTTGCATAAATCATTTAAGGAATCAAGAATATAGCCTGCCAAAAACTCTAGTAAACATACTCTAAAAGTTTCATTGAAATCTTATTTTCAAGCATAGCCCACTAGAATGGAGTTTTCATTTTAATAAACATACAATAAAACCTTTTTTGAAACCTTATTTTTGAGCGTAGCCCACTAAAATGGAGAAGTGTTTTGTAATACCCCTCATGTTGTTGTTACTTTCTTTATACTCTTTTATGTTGAGTTTCTTACTTAAGACTGTGATGGTGATTATTTCACTGGTTTGACTTGTGTGGATTTACAGTTTAGTTTGGTTTGATACATATGATACTAATTATGTTGATTTATGATACATGATTTGTGGTGTTTGTACTATCTGGATAAAATATTGTTTTTATGTGATGTTATGTGATGATGTTATGGTTTAATGCTTGTTTAGGTATTATGATGTGTATTCTAGTGGGTCTTGGTGAAAGGATAGAGTAGCATCACTTGCTCGCGAGTGCCCTGCTACCTCGTGACTACCTTTCACGATGTGTCTGTATTGGAGATTTATATGTACTTGACATTGTTTTCATGCAGGATGCAGTTACTGGACACCAACTCCACCTGCTTAGTAGGTCTGAGCGTGTCCCACAAACCCAATGGGTATAAATTTGTTAAATTGGAGTTGATAAGGAAGTGTCCCTGTCCCAAGTTCGTTGCCTTGTTGTGTGTGTAACGGTGTCATTGTCCATGACCTTGTCTTTGTTCCGCATGGTATTGTGATGTTCATTTGTTTTAATCTTTGTTTTATGTGTCATTTAATTAATGTTTATGTTTGACATTTCTTGTTAGATTAATAATGTTATTTTAATTAATATAATTAAGTAGTTATGAAAATGTCGTTAAGTTAATTGTTAAATTTAAATTTATTATATTTTAAAAGATTGTTAAATTAAAAGTTGTCTATTTAATTAAAAGGGATAAATTAATAAATTAAATAAATAATATTGTTTATAATTATAAATTATTGTTTGTAAAAATAAAATAATATAATTTAATGGCTTTTGTCAAGTTGAGGATAAATATTGAATAAAGGGATTTTTAATTAATTGTGTGTGATAATTATGAGCTTTAAAATAAAAAAAGATAAAAAAAGGACAAATGCATGTTTAGTGTTTTTGGGAAAAAAGAAAGAAGTTTCTTTGAATTTATAGGGAAAAAAGAATTCTTCTTCACGGGCATTTTTGTAGTTTTGAGAAGGAACATCATTTTTTTGTAAAATTAGGCTTCTTTGTTCTTTGTCTATAAGAATAATGATTTAGAACTGAACTTGGAAGAAGAAATTGGGGAAAAATTTGCGGAGGAAGGAGAAAGAAGTTCGTGAGGGTTGATTCAAGAGGACGAAGGAGGAGTTTATTGTGCACGACTCTTCTTTTTCAGAGCGTAGGACTCCAAGTTCTTTGAGTATTAATTTATTTTACATGTGTTTGAAAGTAGTGTTTAGATCTGTGTTGTTTGAGTGATGTCTTGGAAAAAAAAACTATATTCTTCAAAAGAAAAAGAAAAGAAAGTTTTTGAAAGGTTTTGATTCAGTTGCTTGGTTGATTGCAAATCATTGTTTTCTATCTGCCCTCCCCAATCAATTTTTTAGATTATATATATTTTTTTTGGAGAAATTGAAAATCTTTTTGGGAAAAAAAGTTGTGTTCTCATTGAAGAAGGTTGCAGTCAAATTGGAAAACAATATCCTATTAAACAAGTGTTTCTCTAGGGAAAAAATTTGTGTTGGCTTGGGGGAAATGGGTTATTGGTGCTTGAGAAAATTAGATTTTTGTTAAAAGGAAACTATATATTTGTCTAGCTATAAAAATAGATTTATATGTGACTGTTTTTGTTTTGTATTCACATAAATTTTTTATCTGGTTTCTCTCTTTCTAAAAGAAAATATACATATATATACTTAAAAGGTATGGCTGGTTGTATGCATTTCCTTCTGAGAGTGTATTTGAACAAAATAAATAAATATTAGATAAATTTAATATTTTTGTTTTTGATTTTTTTTTTTTTAATTTTAATTTATTTATTTTTTGGGGGGGAGGGGTTGTCAGCTATTATCGTACCCCCTGCTCCCCATTGTGTTACTTGTGTGTGCATGGGGGGAGACAATGCGCAACCTGGGTGGGGGTCGTGGCCTCCCCATATGGGAAGGTTCACAACCTTCCCCTGCGTAGGGTTAGTATGGTTTATAAATTTTAATTTTATAAAGTTTATTTTATAATTTTTGAATTTTATTATATTCAATTTTTTTAATTAATATTTTATTATTATATATATAATATAATATATAGATAATTATGTGAATTAGATTACCATGTTGATTTTTAATGCAATATATGTGTGTGTGTGTGTGTGTATGTACATAGCAATATGTATACACACACACACACATATATATGCATGTGTATGTACTAGATGAAAAGATATAAAATACTTGGGATGTTAGCATCAATGCTTAGATTTATGTGGTCATTAAATAAATTAAAAACAAATATTTTATCAAATAAAATTGAGTGATTTTATCAAATTAAATAGATTGGGTAAACTGATTGTTTATTTTATCAGGGTTGAAATCATGCAATGAGTTATCTTAAAATGTGTTTGTTGAGTTATAGTAATTTTTTGTTCTTTAACTAAATCTTGAGGTTGTATAGTTGTTTAATTCTTCAATTTTCCTTGAGTCCATTGTTGTTTTGCTTGAGTTGATTATGGACATGTGGGGACCCTCAAGATAGTTTAACCCTCTTTAGGAGTTAAGGTTATTGTTTAAAGGCTTCCAGAGGCATGGGAAAGTTGTTTATTAAGATGTCTTGTGGATTTGTGTTTATCTATTTTTAGATGTAATTGTGATTTTTGAATTGAGTCATAATGGTATTTGTTTATACTTTGGCTATGATTGTGACTTTGGGTATATGCTTAGGTTGTACCTGTTTCATGAGTGAATATGCATATGGTTATTGGCGAGTTGCTTGTGCCTCGCGTATGTTCCAATTGAGATTCAGTACTTCCTTATGTTTGCACAACCCCTTGATGCTTTGGTTTTGTGGTTTGGGTTTCTAGGGAGAGTGGCTCTACGTGAGCACCAGCGCACAAAGGGGCAATTAGGATAACCCATGTTAGAGTTAGATTAATAAGTGATAACTTAATTAAATAAATTATGGGTTGGGTAGTATTAACATTAACAAGATAATTAAGGATGCCTCATCCACCTGTTAGGGATTTCAGAGACTAAGGGTGGGTTGAGAAGGTTGTGGTTGGAAAGATCATTGCCTCATCTCCATGAGAGGTTACTGGTTCTGCACGAGTCACCCTATGGGGCCGACACCTAGAGAGGTTGTTAGGATAACCATAGATGGGGGTCAGCGCTTAGAGAAAGGCAGTCAGGATAACCCATGTAGGACTATGCGGTGACACTCTCCCATAGTTTCCTGTGTGTTTTCTTTTGTGCGTATCTAGAAGTGGTTGTGTCTTATGTTGTTAAGGAAATTGTTTCTTGATGTTGTCTTTGTAGCCTCCTTTTAGTTATTCAATGCTACATTTTTGCCTCATGGCAACTTTATTAGTGTTGGTGAAAGGTGCCCTTGGATTTTTTTTTGTTGATTTATTTTGCGATCTCATTTGGAGGGCTTGGAATTTTATTGTTATTGGCACCTCTTATGGCGATTTAATGTTGATCTATGATTTTGGCAATTGGTTCTTGTTGGACTTTCCATTAGCAATCCCTTGATTTGTTATCTTTGCAAGCCTCTAGAAGTGGTCTCTTGATGTTATGTTTTCCTTTTTGTTTCACATCTTTCTTGTTTGGAGTTGAGTCTTATTGTTTTTTGTTTGGATGATTTTGGTCGGGGATCCTTATTTACTCCTAGCATGGGGGTGGTTGGGTGGAACATGCTACGCACCCTATTGGGTCCCCTGCCATACAGTTGTGCCATTCAATGCAGTGTTTTGCATATTCAACTTGATCCAGAGTTCACCTTGTTACCAGATGTATAATTAATACTACAGTTGTACTTTTTGTATTGATGTATTACTTCCACTTTTGTTGGGAAGTCTTATGATGTAGACTTATGTATTTATTCAATGAGATGTACTAGAAGTTGATGTAATGTATAATCCTACTATGTAATTCCTTCTTGATCTATGATTGTAAATATCGTTTAATGTTCGTGGTGTATCTGTGGAAATATGTTCATTGTATTTCCATGTTTATCTTATTATGTATATGTGTATGGTTATCATATTGGTTTAACTTTGTCATATTGCTTTATTATTTATGAATGTTTTAAAATTGAAGATAATTGAATGAATGGGTTACATTAATGGAAATTGGGAATTTTGTCTTTCAACTTTTGTTACTGGTTAGTTACATAATGTCACCTTGTGTACCCCAAAGGACTTAGGTGAATAACTTGCAATCTTTTAAATCTAATGTATATAATAATTTATACACTTTAATTATTTAAAAAAAATTGTGCCATAAATGTTAGATGTATTAGTTTCCTTTGGGGTTACGAGGCAGGGCATTACATGTTTCAGTAAAGAATGACAAAGAATGGTAAGGAGATGTGTGTGATAGGATGCATAGGATTCATTGTCGTTTATCTCATTCATGCTCTGATCAACAAGGGTTACAATGTTTGTGCTATTATTTGTAATCCGGGTATTTAATTGACATATGTTTGCATAATCTCAAAGTCCTTCAGATGCTTTTGAAGTATCAATGTATCCTATATAGGGTTTAGAATGACTTATTTTAATTTAAAAAAATTAATTAGATGATTTTGAAGTATCAATGTGGCCTATATAGTGTTTAGAATAATTTCTTTTAATTTAGAAAAATAAATAAATGATGTATTTCCCTATGATTAGATAATGTGGAGATCTCCAAAATTTTCCCTAGCACACTATCCTCTTTCACATTGTGTTCATTACTCCAGCTGCTAGGGTTTTGCATTTGACATCTTTAATATCTTCATGATAGTGGCTTTTAAATAGATCTCAGTCTTTGCTTTAATCTTTATCATGTAACCCTTCAGTTCCATAATCCACCTTCAATCTCTTCTAAGAACGTTGTCTTAAGCTAGACTGCATAGTATGCATATAAAGCAAGTCCTTCATACCTGTCATTGTTCCAAACCACCACTCATCGCCTTGCTTAAAATGTTGCCTCCATAAGCACAATAACATCTTTTAAAATCATGGTTTCTAGTGATTGACCATTAAGGTCACTACTTTCATCAAGATACAATGAGATTTTTTTCTTCAAATTTAAGGCATTATGCAAGATAACATTGTGAATTGTTTGTTGTGTACAATTTGATTTTCTTGCACATTTACTGCTTTGCTATCTACCTTTAAGAATGGATATTGCACCATCAGCTGCAATCTCAAACAACTAACTCACTATCACTTGAAGATTCCTTTCATGAGCATCCTTGTATAAAATCAAACTATTCCCTATAGACTACCTACTTACTAATATAGGGGACTCATTGTTTCATGGTATTTTGAGTTTTATTTAGAATGGGTTAATATGTGGCATTTTTATGTGCAAGAAGAATAGATTGTGATGCAACGTTTTGGTATGGACGGTTCAAGAAAAATTGGATTGCTATCGATGTCATAACTAGGTTGTATTGTACCTTGAGCCGGTGTGAAACACTTCTGAGTGTTTTTGCAAGAAAGCAGAACTTGTGTGTAGGAATTTCCAAATATCTAACAAAGGAAGTTCCTACATTGTAAAGATAAAATCATAAATCTTCTTACCCAGTTTTTGATCCAACCTTACATCTTTAATATCTGATAGAGAAAGTTTGTGCATTCTAAAGATAAAATCATAAATCTGCTTATCTAGCTTCTGATCTAATTTGAGGTCTTGACTATCGAACAGAGAAAGTTCCTATATTCTAAAGATAAAATCATAAATTTTATTAGTCTAATTGGAGATCCAATTTCAGGTCATGAAGCTTCGACAGAGAAAGTTCCTAGATTATAAAGATAAAATCATAAATCTGTTTGGTCCAATTTGAGGTCCAATTGTAAGGATTTGTCTTTTTAATTATACTTTATGACATTTTTCTTGATACAAATTGTTACTCTAGAATTATGGTATTTATTTTCTTCTAATGTTTTCAACCCTCATTTCAGGGAAGAGCTCTGAAGATGGTTCCTTCAGATAAAGACTACACTGTTTCGCTATAGGTTCCATCTAGAAACTCCAAAAGCTCAGGTACTTTCATACTCAGGTACAATAGAGTTTGAGGTTACCTTGTTCTCCTTGATACAAAATGTTGTCCTTCAATCCCTCTTAAGCAACATTCACTATTATGGACTTCATCATTGTACCTTTCATGCATTTGATTTAATTTGTTATGTGGAAACATGTTGTCTTTGTCTTTGCAAGTGATGACTATTGTGTAAGCTTTTAATCTACATGACTGCCCCTCATGTTCAATTCTGGTGACTGTTACGATGCTTGGGGTTGCTTACTTTTAACCAAACTGTTAATGAAAACTATCTTGGAATCCTTGATTAGATCAGTTTTGTTAGAATCATGGCTATGTTGATAGTGGAATGTTCTTATTAATAAGGATAAATCTTTATCAATAAGGAGATTACCCCTTACCAACATACTCCACTATCCTTGCAAAGATTGATCTTTAATGCTTCATGGATGGTTTACTTGTGATTATCCTTCTCAAATGAAACAATAGGGCAGTAGGTTGGGCTCAGCCCTTGTGGGAGCCACATTTTACCCATGTTGTAAATAGATAAACAAAACAACCTAATTTTATCTATACCTGCACAATGATAAAACATGTTAGATAAAATTGAGCATATGATAGATATGTTTGATAACTTTCTTGTTTTCTTGGACATCTATGGCATGCAAGTTATTTGAATGCACATGATGATCAAATTATATGTTTATAGATGTATGCACATATTTTGACTGGTGATCCTTCATTTCTCTAACAACACTCTTCTCACTCAAATGCAAGGAACATAGGAGCAGCGAGGAAGACATCAACTTGGAGGCTTAGACAAGTGGGAAGATTGAAGATGATGCAAAACAAAGCAACCGAGATTCATCATTGAGGTAATGGCGGGTCTCCTTATGTGCATTTTTATCTTTTGTATCTATAAATGTATAGCTTTTTTATTATATCCATTCAAATAGTCAGTTCCACGACTATGTGTGGAATAATATACATTTACATTATCAGTAAACACTACATTTTTGAAAGGATTGTACAATCTTTCCTATATTATATGCATCTGCATAAGTGCAATCTAGTAATGTAATCTTCTAATTTTTTTATGCGCATGAATGTAATGTAGCAGAAATAAAAATGTACCTTACTCTTTCATTTGAAAATCACAAAATCTCTACTTGATTGAGCTATTAACTTTTGTGTCTTCACGAACATATGTTGATACAAAATGAATGGAAGAAGAATCCAAGTAATCCTATTTTTTCTGCCAACAATTCATACCAAAGAGTGAACAATTTAAGGATATTGCAATAGGTAATTTGTATCAACACAAATAATATTACTGAAGCATTTCAAAGTTTAGGCCATAAGAATCATCCTTTTTAAAACATGGATTGTGTTGTAGCAAAAATTCCATCCTAATTATTTTTGCATACTTCCATTTTCACTCATCTCTTACATCCACCATATGCATAAAATTAATGTCATAATAACTTAAATTTAATAAAATCCCTCATGTGAGCTTCCAAATAAAACCCTTGATCACAACATCAAAGTGTATTCCTCCTTTGAAATACTCCTATGATTGCTCATAGCATATTTCCAAGACAACACCATGACGATGAGAGTCCCTCTGAAGTCTCCCTAACATTAGCACAAAGCACGGATCAAAAATGTAGATGAGATACCCCTATGTTGAAGAGACTTATTTATATGTCTCATTAACAATGTAAAATAGTGAATGTCAACAAGTTACAGGCATATCGAGGAGAGAATCACTTATGTCACATTGACAAGGTATATCTACAAGTTTTCTGCAAAACACGACTCTTGGATATAACGAAGTGATTGTCAATGCGATAGTGGCATATCGACAAGAGACATTAACTTGTCTCATCAACACCAGAAACCAACATTAGAGAACATAAGATCTAATGTCGATGAGACATTGAGATATCAATAAGACAAATAAGATTGTCTCATCGACAGTCTTCAAGTAATGATCAAAAGCATACACTGCTATACTACCAGGAAGGTGAGCAACATATGCAATAGAGTGGTATACACCAAAAGGGAAGGGAAAAACACCACCATACTGACATATCGAAGAAACAACGAGCATTTTAATTAAAAGTCTCTTTAACAATTATGAAATGATGATTAGTCTGATTGATGTGACTAACAAAAATATCGATGAGACTACCGCTATTAATGAAGAACTTGATCATAAAGGTGGCATGGGTGCCACTTATGAAATAGGGTTGGATGAAATGTCCTAAAATTTGATAAATATGGCCTCAAAGAAGTTGAAATAACTGTGAATTGTAATTGAAGGATTTGGAGAACCAAGTTGGACGGCGGTAGGTAGCTAGAAATTTGTAGCATTTATCCAAGTAAGTGGTCTAGACTCAGCTCAAAGTATTTTCTCAATAAGTAGATGAAAGCATTGCATGAGTAGGGTTGAGGTGGAAAAAACACCAAGTAAACAAAAAGAAAAAAGATAGAAAACTGAAGCTAGGAAATTGAATCAAGACTTAATCGATCAGTGTCCTAGGTCTGGGCCAAAATCCAGAAGAATAGCACAACTTAACCCATCGTGTGTGACATTAGTAGATAAATAGAAAAATCTAGGAGATGTATGGACTCTGTGTAGGGGTTATGACCTCTTTATTTATCATTATAGGAAGAAATTCCAACATAGCCCAATATCAAACCCATGGAATTTGAATTTGGGTAAACTTGTAGTACCCAACATCTTTGTGAACATAGAGTTAATCAAGGTGTTGGCAAAGAATTACAATCTAAAGACGAGAGCAATTCATTTGCCTAATGGGTCAAAGTTCATGGTCATAAAGCCAGATTATATTTCCATGATTTTTTAGCTAGACACTTCCCTGAAAACAAAATTATGAATCAGAGACTTGTTGGAGGAATACCACACCATGGAAACAAGTTACAATAGGTGGAAATTGCCTCTACATAGGGTTAAAGGTGTGGGTAACCAAACTATGAGGTTCTCTAGTGAAGATAACCCCCCATTATTTATGGCATTGTTTGAAGAATACTTTCAATACACTTATTACTCAGCTGGTCAAGTACTGGAAATTGATGTTCCTGAGAACATAACAATTGCTCCCATGGTTTTAGCCATAGACATCCAGAGCCATAATTCCTGACCCTATGTTTATGCAGAGTATTTATCAAAGGCCATCAATAATGTCCTCAATATCATCAAGAATGACAGTGAAGCCATTAATTTCAAGCACTATTATCTTTTCATGCACATGATATCACACAAAGGGTAGGTGATGGGGATATGGGGTGAGGAATTAAGAATAAAAGACTTAGATAATGATGGAAATTCAAGGCCTATACAAATGTGGACATCTGTGTGGGATAGCAGGTGTGGGAGGTCCCACTACCTATATTTTGAGGAATATTTTGTCAAACCACTATACAAGATGCTAGGCCACAAATGTGACTACAACCTCTCCCCAGAGATCTTAATATTTCTCTGACCAAAACATATGGGTCATGAAGCAAGGATAAATCACAATTGGGGAGACCGGTACATGTTTGGGGATTGTACTATTATCAAAGTTTATGGATTTGAAGCTACACTTTATTTGTTGCCTAAGACTGTGCCAGATAGAGTTTCTTATTTAGAGATCATAAGGCAATTGTCATTTTCATCTTTCATGCATTTAAAGAGCTATGGGAGGTAGAATTTCATGCCTTCCACTTTATGCTTTGGTGATTTCACTATTAGTGGTAAACTGGATTATTATGGCTTGTCGGTTGGCAACAAAAGGGAAAAGTTTGATCCTGAACACTTCATTTGTGATGCCAAAAGTTTTCAGAAATTGAAAGGGTATGAGCATAGTTTCCTTTTACAAGATGTCATCAAAAATTGTGAAGAAAAACAAAACATGATGAGAATGAATTCATAGAGTAGGGTTATGATGGCTAAGGCTTGGAAGGTGAATAATAACCCAGGCTACGTAGGGGATTTCCCTGAGGTACATGATCCCATAGAAAGAATTGAACAGTTAATCCTCCATGAAGAAGAACTAATAAGAGATGTGTCACTTGTGGCATTTGAAAGAGGAAGGATCGTCAGTCCTAAGAGGCAAGTAGAAAATATCACACCACTAGATCACTTATCACCTCAACCTACTCTTGAAGTGATCTTTTCAGTTGGTTCCCCATCCATGGAAGAAGATAACACTGAGGAGGAAGGAGTCTCAAAATTTAATGCTCCTATTATACCCCAATATGAGAAGCCATTAGAAAGAAATGTGATCACCTTTGAAGCCTCTAATGAGATATCAAATGATGTGAGGCACTATGCAAGTCATTAATTTGTTGCAGATGATACTTTTGTGCAAACCCATGAATTTAAGTCCTTTATATATGAGTATAAAGGAAGACTAATAAGAGAAAGGTTAAAGGACATTGACCCTAAGAAAGAGGCTTATGCCTTGAAAGAGTTGCAACATGAAGTTGATAGGGAAATGAGAAACATGACTGTTGAGAGAGGAAGAGCATTATTGCAAGAAGCTGGAGTTATGCTCCTTCCTGGGTGGGATATTAGTTCAACCATTGTGCTTGACAACTTTTTGAAGAGAAAGAATAAAAATTTACAAATAATAGATGAAGCAGGTGACAAGGTATATACAGGGTCAAGGTACAATCCTGATAATACCACTTTGCAAATTTGGGCTCTTTACCCCCCAGGCAAGAAGCCCTCTCTCATTGACATGATCAGATTTTTGGACATCTCCTAGTTCAAATAGTAGGGGAGACAAATACCTTGGAGACTATTGAATTGAATGTGAATGTATCCAAATTCACCAAATCCCAGATCCAAAAGCTAGTAAGAGATAACTAGTGGCTGATAGAGGAAAATGACAAGTTGAAACAAGAATTAACCAACTACAAAGATAGGTTGTCTGCTTCTCCAAGGCTTTACTCTCCTTTAATTGAACATGAAAGAAAAGTGTTAAGAGGCCATGTCTGAGACTACTCAATGGAATCATAAATTTGAAAAGGATCAAAAGGAACAGGAAGAACTAAAAATAAAATTGAAGGCTACTACTTTTGAAGTAGCATCAGGGATAATTTGTATGAAATTCAAAGATATGTACCAACATGCAGATGGTGTTTGGTGTGCTCACAGTGGAACATACAAGGCCCTCATGGAGCATGGAAGTCTACTTGATAGGATGAAGGAAATGGAATCCCATATCAAGGAAAAAGATGGAGATAATAATGCTTTGTTCCAAGAATGTCAGAGCTTCATGAATACACATGAAAATTTTTAGAATATCTTGACACAAGAATTGAGTGACTTCAGCTAGCCACTATGTATGGCCATGCCAGATTTCTTTGAAGAAACAAATTTGGAGGATCAGGAAATTTGGAAAAATGAGATATCAAAATATTTGCCAGGCATCCTTGATGAAATCAATGATGAGGATGAGGTACTTAGGAAAATACATAAGCAGCTCGGGAGGATTACTGGATTGGAGAATGTAATGACAAACACTCTACAGAATGTAAACACTTATGCCCAAGAGAAATGCATTGATCACATGTCAAAGGTTAATTTATTCCTTGCATGAGTTGTATGAGGAGGTATTCATAGTTTGGTTGTTATGGATGCATTAACATGGTGCTTGAGCCTTGAACAAATCTTAGGTGGTTGCAGGCACTTGTTGATGATTAACGGGTTGTGGTGCATCCAACACTAAACTCTTTTTTAGTTTCTATGTTATGTTAATTATGCTTCAGTTAAGAAACGATGTAACTTTTGTGAATGAACCTAAAGCTTGTTGCTTCCAGTACATATAGGGAAACCAAGGTTCAATTTTGATCATCATTTCAATCCATTAGAATAGATACTAGACCATCCCATCCACTTATTCATATCAAAAGAACTCATGTTATGTATGCTTATATTTTAAGCAATATAATGGAGCAAATACATTATAACTCATAATCCATTTTCAGTGTTCAATTGTTGTGTCAATTTTCATGCTTATTTATTGTTTTGTTGTCTCCAAAGTGGTATTTTCAAGTTGTTTAAATCTGCAAGATTTATCAGGGCACATTTGTTGTTACTGTGTGGATGCTTTGATTGGTTTCTAGTTAGGTGTGAATTAAACTCCTTTCAACTAATTTACTTTAATTGGTTCGTATTAAGGATTAAAGTCCTTTTAGAGATTGGCACCCTCTTATGGTCTAAAAGCCTGCATTTTTGAGACCCAACAGATTGCAAATAACTCTAAAAATTTAGAAGTCTATGAAATAGTGTATATATTCTTGTACTTGTATATATTCTTGCACTTGTATATTCTATGAAACATTCCTTATTTTCTATGAAACGATGTATATATTCTTGTACTTGTAAATACTATTTTACTGTTATGTCTATTAAAGAAAATAAAGTTTGAATAAAAAATGCTTCACCCTTTTTTGTGAGTATGTGAATTATTGTTTAAGGAAAAAAATTACAATGTTTACATTTTCAGTTTACTAGTTTTAAATCTTCATTTGCTATGTATATAAAATTGTATGTGCTCTTTATCTCTAATGACATAAAATAGTAATGTCATCACAATCGGGGTTTTCAATTTCAACACTATCATTGTCCACACTTTTCATATCATGTTCACTTTTAAGTACAATCATCAAAATTTTATTTTTATTTCTTGTCCCAATTAATCTTGATTCCTTTTAGCGCAACACAATAGGTTGCATGTTAAATTTCAAACATTTTCTTTGTATTTTTTTGTATATATTATTTTCTTAGTGCATCATTATGTAACAACAATTTCACTTATGAGATATACGGTAAAAAAATAAATGAAAGCACATGTTTGCTTTGTCAAGGGAAATGTATGGTGAATACCCTATTTCTTTCAAATAAGTGTGCAAGCGAAATAAGACATAACTGATTGAATCTAATTTTCTACTGTACAATTATTTTTTATGTGCTTTTTACTTTTTGCATGTGGATTACCCTCAGAAAGAGACTTATACTTATCTTTTCTTAAATGGAGCCTTTACATTTCCTGTCTACGAAAGGAATTTACTGCTTGACAATAGGTTCGTGAACTTCATACAAATTAAGATTGGTGTAAAAGGTCATCCCCACAAATGTTGTTTGGTCTAGAATTATAATGGAAAATAAAAAAACTTGCTAGGAGAATAAAACAAGTTTTCAATTGTCTGAGTACAACATAATATTACTGAAGAATTTCAAAGTTTAGGCCAAATGAATCATCCTTTTTTAAACATGGATTGCAAATAATTCTAAAAATTTAGAAGTCTTGGTCATTAACATTATTGTCTACTACAATCTCATCCAGTGTATCATTGTTAATGTTCATATGTTATTTCAAGTATTTAATATTATCATCATCCTCATCTTGACGTGCATCATCTTCATCATCATTGAAATTTGACTGTAGACCATCTATATTGTTACCAGATGTATTTGGATCATCATTTTCTATACCATCTATATTATTGTCTTCCATAACATCATCTAACTGTGGATTTTTTTCTTCTTGTGCCTAAACATAACCATCTTCAACATCATCATGGATGCCAATTTCCTCGATGTTCTCTAATCTATCTCTCTCATTTTGTTGGCCATCATTGTTTTGCTCTGTATCCACTAATGCATCGTCAAATACATGCCTTAATTTTGGATCATAATGTATGACAAATATCCATTTCTGGTCCAAAATATCTTCATAGAAAAATACCTGCACATGAATGACATACATATATTAGACATATGTTATAACAATTTTATTGATTAATAAACACGTGTATATATTCGCAATAAGCTATGAATTAATAGATTAATGATCACTACAGCTTCTTGTTTGAGTTAATGAAATACCTGCTCACAATGAATTGGTAGAACATAAGGCTCCTTATCCTCCAGTAGGAGCGATGGGGAATCTATAGAAAACAATCCACTATGGGTATCATGTCTTCGTGTCCTCTCAAATGCTTCCTACCATATACACTTAAAAATACAACATTTAAAATAGCGATAATCCAACTCAATAATTTTTTGTATTTTCCCAACATATTGTAGATTCCCTTCAATTATGTTCCTATCTTTTGAGCTTGATCGACTGGATTGTTCAAAGTCAACCATAACGCCACAATCAAAGGATCGTCTCTTTACATCTACACTTTCTACATGATAATGTCGACCATATTCCCACGTTGCTAGATATTTCCTCGCCTGTGAAAGAGAATTTATTTCAGTGAAAACAAATATAATGAAGAATATTAAAATAGTTGATACTGTCAAAACTATAAGGAAACAACATTTTGTAAAATTCCAACTATACCTTTCTTTCACATCCTCTAAACATGTTGATTTCATCTTCTGTTATGTTTGAATCTGTACTTGCATCTTCTATTTGATTTTGAATTTATTTAGTAACCCATTCTAGTGTGCAATATTTTCCCCATTTCCCAAGCAAATGAGTGGGAAGTGGAGTATTCCTTGGGTTCGATCTCTTAAACTGTCTCCTTGCTTCTAACACTTCTTCTCTCTTTTTATCATACAGATCAATCCATTTGTTCATAAAGTCCATGTGGTACAGAATGAACTTGTTGAGTATATAACTTTCATCTACACCTATTAAATGTCAACATGTTTATTTCAAACTCCAAATGTCATGTTAATTTGACAAATAAATTATAGAGTAAATTAATGATTGCAAGAAAAATAACCACACTAATCGTGAATTTACTTACTAATTTTTACTTCAACACCATTAGATTGTGGTTTTTCTCCATCAATAATATATGATGCTTGTTCTTCATCCTAGACACATGGGACATCTTCAAAATCCTTACCAAGGAATTCACATAGGAAGAAAAATGCTTCATTCAATACATACCCTTCAGCCATGCAACCCTCTAGATGTGTCTTTTGTCAAACATATCTTTTAAGAGTTTTCATAAACATCCACCTCGTTGATACGACACTCACCAATTCAATTTCATTGACTACATGTATAAGTAAATGGACTTGTAGAACTTGTAGGGAGCTCCTTCTGAAATACACATACAATTTCTGCAATTTCTTTCTTCCACTTTGGCACTTCATATTCATGGATCTCCTTGGAGGTCACCCACCTAATATAAGAATAGTAAATTAGTATGAACCTTTAATCATAAATTAAAATGCAATATAATATCTTTGTCTCTCACACATGAACATTTCATATAACCACATACCTTGTAAATGTTGGCAATAAACGTATGGCATTCCTTAAGTCATCTGTAAGACAGGAATCCCCCCTGATTGGCAATGGCATGATATGCTATCAAACACATTTATGAAAAGGTCATTAGTAATTTTTTCTCACACAACAAAATATCAAAATAAATTTAGTGCTTAATCAATGATACTAGTAAATGTTAAATGTTGATATATAATACCTTCATTAAATTATGAAAATCATGTGTTTTAAATCCTATGATATGTCCATCAACTATAAAAGCTTTAGCCAATGATGACCCATACCCAGTCAGTGTCCTTATTGAACGAATGACATTTTTTAGTTGGTCTAGCTCTTTTATTTTTCAAAATCCATGGAGCTTTTGCATATGTTTCATTTTCCCTGTTTGGCCACAAATGTTTTCTATCAAATTTGGTACGCAAAAGAGAATTATCTCTCCTTGAAGACAAGTTGTCCTTCTCTTTGTCCGATATGTGTCAAAATATAAAATTTGGGACATTTTTTAAGATGTGCATAGGATCTAATAGGTGGGATATTAATAAATTCTTCTAGTAAGAGAGCTCATAAAATATGGATTTCCTTTTCATTCCTTTAGGCATATTAACTACAACTTGATTTGGTTCTTCAATTGAATCACCCCGATCAAAAAAATCCTCCCAAGCTTTCAATTCAACATCTTTATACTTCTTAAGCCAATCACCTGGACCCATAATCATGGAAGGGCCTCTATTTTCAACTTTTCCATCAAATTGATTCTTCAGGCAATTTCTAAACCCGTGATCTAATGGTAGAAAAACCCTATTGTTTGTGTAAATAAATTTATGTAGATCTTTATAATAGCACCCTTGAAATTGTTTTGCACATCTTGGACATGAAAATATCCCCTTCGTTTGAAGCCCTACAATTCAATAAGTAATGTTAATAACATAAAAAAATAGTATAAAACTAAGTATGAAAGTTGGGATGAAAATAAATTATGAGTGTACATACCTAAATATTTTATCTTACCAAAACAAACACCAAGTCTTGGGAAATCATGAATAGTCCAACATAGCACACCATACAACATGAAGGACCTATTTGATGGAGGACGTGATATGTCATACATTCTTATGCCTTTCCATAGTAGTTGCATCTCATCAATAAAAGGCACAAGATAAACATCCATGTTTTTAACTTGATGTTTTCCTAGAACAATGAGAGTCAACATAAGGTGCTCCTTTCTAAGACTCATCCATCGGGGAATATTGTATACTATCAATCCAACTAGCCAAACACTATAATTTGAGCTCGGGAAAGAGAATGGGAACACTCTATCAATTACAAGACCAAACCTGATACTACGAGGTTCATCTTTGAATTTTGTTGGCCATTTTTCCTCTATGTGTTTCATTGCTTTGGAGTCGGTCGGAATTCACATGAATCCATCTTTACTCTTTTTTTTGCATGCCAGTCCATCAATTGTGCTAGTGAATTGCAACAAAACATTCATTGAAGTCTAGGTATAATTGGCATGTGACATAAAACCTTCTTTGGAATTGTAGGACCTTATACATTTGTACGATATCTCTTCTCTTTGCATACAGGGCATTCTACCTTGTTTTGATATTCATCTATGTATAAAATTCAATCATTTTTACATGAATGAATTTACTTATATTCAATCCCCAACTCAACCAACAATAGATGCACCTCTCTGCAAGTTGATGGCAACAAATTCTCTTCAAGGAATATTTTAGTTTTTAGTGCCCTGTAAGATTGCCAGAGATTAAATCAATTGAATGTTTGACTTATGATGAACATGTTTGATATGTCAATCATTACTAGGACTATTTATATACAATATATGGTTTTAAAATCCCCTTAAAGAAATATAAACGAAGTTGATGAATGTTTATGAATTATGTACACCAATTGACAATGCAAAGTAAGAAATAGATTTAAACTCACTTCAATAGGGTAGTGAATCCTTTGTCTGGCCAACAAAATAGTGACTTGATTTCTAATAATATTAATGTGCATGCCAGTTTTGAGGTTCTACTTGCACCTGATTTGAACATGAGTGTCTTCCCTGCTTGCTTGATGGAGTCTTTGATGTTGTCATCATCAGCATTACGTTAGTGGTAATTACCCCTGCTATCATCATTACTGTCAACCATATCATCATTATTCTCATCATTATTTTCATCCCCAAATAAACCTGTAAGAATTTCACTCAATCCTTCTTCATGCACTGCATTTTCACTATCATGATCATCATCATTAAGGCTAGGTGGCATGTCATTAGTGTATCTGACTCTCATCAGCTCTTCAAATTTCTCAGGTGGTAGTGTTCTCTTCAATCTTTCTCTTCTCGCCCTGGTATAGTTTAAAGGATTGTTTGGATCATCTCATCCAAATCTTAATAACCGAGTTGAATCTTGGGTATTAGTATGCGGTTCATCAAAATCTTCTACCTATCAACAAACCCAAGCATTATTTAATGTTTTGCAACAATTGGATAAATCATATAAATCATAAATGTATCAATTTCAAAGAAATATAATCAAATATGGCTTAAAAAATAAAAATAAAAATTGTATGAACATATATACTTCAATTGAATAATAGAAAATTATTTTATAGACTACCTTTTTTATAACAATAATTTAAATAAAACATAATTTTGACAAAATAGTTTATAAAACATCAATCCACACTCATTTATTATTCTTTGGTTTTAATCGATTGTAGGAGGCATACTAGCAACTAGAAGCTCACCATATATTTAATGTCTTTGTACAATCACTCGTTTGAATTATTTCTTTCCATGACATACAAAACATCCACAAACAATAATTTTCTCATAGTATTCATCCCATGTACTATAGTCCTGACCTACCTCTTCTTCAGTGCAATCATTTGTTGTGTCTGCAATATCCATTGTCACATCCTCTTCCACCCACTATCATCTACGTGATTTAACAGTTTTAGGTCCATGTCCATGTATATATCTTCTTCTTTTGCAATTTGAACTCTCAAGCTCTGCATTTACTCGAATCTCCATCTAAAATAATCAACAACATGCATTAATTTATGTCAAGATTAGATAATACATTATAAATTTCAATAATACTATGAAAAAAGATGGATGTATCACAAAATTCCATCAGATCATTTTTTCCTAAGTTAAGTCAAAATTTGAGTACCTAATGTCTGGCTTCATCCGTTGTGTCCTCATTTGATATGACATGATTTGTTTCCATGGCCTCGTCTCACCCCTATAATACACAACATTGTAAATAATGTTAGTACACCAATTATATCATTTCAACGAGTATGTTATCCAACACAAAACCTCACTTTAGTCATATATTTGACATATTGATATCTCCTCTATGTTGTAGCATTTGTGAATTCATAAACACCTTCCTCCTTTGGTTGAGGTTGCTTTCTCTTCTTACCTCTATTGTATATGTAGATTTCGTTGTCTCATCTATTTCCACCCAGTTTCTCCTTAGCAAATTAGTATTTCTACGCCATCCACATCCTCTCTCCATGGACTCCTCTATGAATAAAAATGTTGCCACAAAAGCTTTCACCCAACTATCACCGAGAAGGAAGAAGTAACTTGCGGGACTGCGGTAAAACCACTCTACCACACCGAGCTGATGAAGGAGTCGCAGGACAGTGGTGGTCACTGCACTATCGTATGACAATGGTAGAAGACTTACGGGAGTCACCACAACACTATCAGGAACAAAAGGAAGACTCGCGTGCCGTCACAAAATATTTCACTGCACTACCGTCGAGAAGGATGAAGCACCTTGCGGGACCGCGGTAAAAATCACTCTACCACACTGAGCTGATGAAGGAGCCACGGGACAGTAGTGGTCACAAAAACAAGGCAGGAATTGGAATTATTTACAACACTCTAGATCTTGTGATACACAAGAATGAAAATAGTCACTAGACAACAATGATAGGCGATGAATTAGGTGTACTTGGCGCCGCCTTAGGTGCCCCAAAAAAATTACATTAACGGCCAAAAGTCGGTGCAAAATTTGGCGTTAACTAACACTGACTAAAGCACTGACTACTTAATCAAAATAATTTTTTTAAAAAAATTCCCTTGTGAAGGAAGAAATTAGACGAAAAAAAGGGAAAAACGACATGCGAAGGAATAAATCAGACAACAAAAAAGGGAAAAACGTCATGCAAAGCAAGAGAGCAAGGCACTACCAACAATTGATGAGAAATTCAATTTAGTTTGTGACACCATAGGTAATGTTACAATTATTTTTCTTGGTTGAATTCGCGATTATTTATTGCTCTTTGTATTGTATTTGAATCTGTGATTGTTTACTAGTTTGTGACCTAACCTATCTAGCCAACCTTTAAATTGTCCCATCATTATAAATTGTAAAACCTTTGAGAAACCAATAAAAAAATTTACCCTACCCATTTGAGGTTTGGCTCAAAATATTATAGCACAAATCCAGGACGCCTTCGTATTCTTTCCCTAACCTAGGTATCAAGAAAATAGTGAACTGCTTGGAAAATTTGGGAATTGGGTCGATCACTGTTGAGCAATTGTTGAAAATAAATGCAAAAAACGCTTTGTTTTGCCCAGTCATGCCATAGTCACTGATGCCATGAAAAATTCATGCAAGATTGCATTATGAAAGAGTTTTCAGGATAAGGTTATCAACACTAAGCAAACACATCAAACATATTGCCCTAGGTTATCAACACTAAGCAAACCCAATGAACATATTTTCCCACAAAACAAAACTTTCATACCACAAACTGGATGAAAGCTTTCATACCTGACAGTGTGTACTTTGTTTGCCTCTAGAGACTGGACAAAAATAATTTTCCCTAGGTCACCTCAAAATGTCAAGCAATAGAAGGAAGCAAGCATTGTCAATAGACTTTGGCCACAATGAGGCAATTCATTGTCAATTTATAGATTTGTAAATGTTTCCATTGTTTCTTTGAATTTTACTTTTTAGTTTTTTATTTCAAAATTTCAAAGAAGAAATATAATTTTAAATATATATATATAGGGACATGAGACTAACAAAGATAAAGAGGAAATGTAGTTTTTATTTTTTTTATTTCTAAATTTAAAAGAAGAAATATAATTTAAATATATATATAGGGACATGATATTGACAAAGATAAAGAGGAATTGGCTTCCATATTGGGGGTAGATGCAGTGAATAAATTGGTTAATGTGGACTAGACAATGCTGGAAAATACATAGAAAAACAATCTAGTAACGCCCCTCAAACATTGCAAACAAACCAATTGTGTCGAAGGGAATCAATTGATTCCCCAACTAGTCTTGGATTGAACAAAAGATCTAGGAGGAAATCAGTAACAGTAAACTCTAAGAATGTGGAACAAGGAGTAAAGACTTCCAATGTCCCAGCCACTCCTGGGACATAGACTTCTTCCACCATGCCATGTTATCAATCTTGCATTGGTAGCTACAATACAAAGATAGAATATGAGGTGGTTTCAGGGGAAGTCTAAATGATGGATGATGGGAAAATGTTTGTGAATAGGTTGAAGGAATCATGCCTTCAACGGTTTAAAGACCATCTACATTTACCATTCTCACAAATACCCATGCAACTGAAAAAAATAGTTATCCATGACATGGAGACTGATTTTGGCAGAGGTTGGTCTATAAAGAAGATAAAGTTACAAATGTCTCAAAACTGCAAGAGATTTTGGTGCAACCAAACAAAGAAGATAAAAAAAATCCCTCCTAAGCTAAGGCAGAAAAGAAGGCCAATTGATGTAAGTGTGAAATTATGGAAAGAGCTTGTAAAAGCATATGAGAAGTCTGATGCATGGAGGAAGTCTGGTGAGGAGAGTACATAGGTATTTGAATTTTCTCATAAGATTATATGAAATTTATTAAACGATATTTAAATTTTATTTGTGCATATTTAAATTGAATTAGTATATGTTTCAGGACAAGGCCTCCAAGGCTAGGCTTGAGAAACTTCGTGCCATGCATTGTAGTGGCCAGAAAGGTTTACAAGCCTTGATCTATACATTTGTAAGTATAATTAATATGTTAAATGATTTATTTTTTATTTCCTTGGAAAAAGTAAATGATTGCATATTAATTAGTTTAACTAGTCCATGCCGGTATTGGCATGGTGTAATGGTTTATCGGTGGCATTGTTGTTCTTTCCACCAAGGTTCAAACCCTGTTGGGGTGAAATTGTTGAATGGTTGTATCCAGTTCATAGCTCCGGTCAAAAGCATTTACCCCTTGAATAAAAAAAAAAATTAACTAGTCCATGTGCCATGTTTTGACAGGAGGAGAAATATGGACGTCATCCAAAGCATTTTGAAAAGAATATGTTACAAAACAAAAAGTGGAATGATTTTGTAATCTAGATGGAAAACGAGGTATCAATAGTTGAGTTTCAATAACTTAGTTGGATATTGTTGTGTTAATATGTCAATTTGTAGCTCTTGTGTTGAGTTGTTTATTGATGTGTAGGATGAGTAAATAGAGCTCAAATCTTATGATTACAAGATGACCGTTTATGTGCATGAATAAATAGTAGAAGGATGTAGATGAGCTCAATTCATCTGCCTTTATGTCTCTTGGTAGGAATTCCTCTTGAATCTCTAATATCAGGTGCCTGAGACTTCCATGTAGCTTTTACCTTCTGTTGCCACCTTTCCTCTTCACTGTTAGACTCGTCTCCTTTTTCCTTATATGCATTTATGGATTTAGTTTCTAATTCATCCCATGTTTTACCTTCCTCCTCTTCAAAATATTCTTCTTCATCCTTCTCTAACTCCATAAGAGATTCATCTTTTGAACCTTCCTCATCTAATTTTGATTCCTCTTCTACATCAGAGGGTTCGTATCCTTGATCTGAATCTTTTGAATTGTTAAAATTAGAATCACTAGCTTTCATATTCAAGAATTCCCAACCACCATCTTCAATAAATTTATTTGGATCATCAGTAATAGTCTTCAAAATTGGCTAATAGTTCAAGTTCATTTTGCTTTCATAATACTTTATATCCATGGAGTTCATCCATTCCTTGATGCCATCAAGCGAAGATTGAGGAATGGTGTACATGTGGAGTACATCCTACTTGAAGTCTTTGAAAACAATAGCCATATCAAATGCCTTTTTCCCAATTCATACTCTCTCAAGGTTAATAATTCTCAATCTCGCTAATAGCGATTACTAAGAAAGGTAATTCCACCAACTCTACCAAACAGTTTACTGTAGGAACAATAAAAGTAGAGGCTTTGAAAGGAACTCCATGAAAACCAAGCTCTCTAAATGGTATATCAAACTCTAGTTCAAAATATTTTAGATGAGGTTGCTCCCATAGCTCTCTTACTTGCTTGATAAATCCTTGAAACTTTGACTTCATAATATTCAAAAGATAAATGGAATGTCCTCAACACCCAGTAGAGCTATCCAAAAAAGCTAACTAAAAACACAAACGTGCTCCTACACACAATATTCTAATGGTTGGTTGTCATAGAAGTCAAACTACCGAAGTAACAACACTGATCAAGTTAACATATATGCATCATTTGCATAAACAACTGAAATGCATAACAAATGTTAATCAATACATTGAATTTTGAGATGTGTTGAAATAATAAAAAAAACATGTTTTGGGGAAAATATCAGTAGCATGGGGGAAGAAAGCATTAACCCTAATAAAAGCATTTTTTGTTGTTCTTGATACACCATTTGTAATTTTTCCTTGGATGACAATACTAAATTTCTATATGTTGTACCCCTTAAATGTCCTACATGTTACAAATATGGAATAACAATGCACAACTTTGTATTGAGTCCAAAGGCCAAGGAATTCTGAATAAGGGTAGCCAAACATGATAAGGATTCAGTCACTATTACACGTATTGACAATCCAGAATACTCATGTAAAGACAACTACTTGTGAAAACCATAATCAATCCAATTATGCACATTCAAATCTAAGTTTGAAAGCTTGCATTTCAGTCCATGCATCTAAGTCCTTGTTGAAGATTGAGGGTGTCAACAACAAAGCTAGAATAGCTCTCCTTAAACCATAACTAGTTTTAAAGTGTAGTATTTCCAAATTCAAATCCACTTCTCAACTAAGGAAAGGAGGTAGGATTTTCAGGTGCTACCTCAAACAAAGAAGGCCATAGAAAACATTGAAATAGAAAATCCAATAAGTGAGATGACATAGTTGTAGACCATAGATAATCAAAATTCTTGTAATGCGCAGATTCTTGTGATACAAACAAAAGGTGCTTACACATTGGTTGAATATATCCTCATCAAAATGATCAAAAATAAATTTCAAATTTGTAAGTAAATTCTGACAGACAAGAAAAACAGTCATAAAAATTGGAAGTAAACTTTGGTAGACATGTAGGCGAACTTAATTTATTTGACTTTATGCCTCTTGACAGACATCAAGATCTCCCCTCCTAAAGTTTGGACCACATCCATTACCTCCACATAAAACTAGACATCCTTGGTCTCCTTGGTTCCCACACCATGATATGGTTATGCAAATGAAAATGAAGCAAAGTAATCATCTCCTTCTCCGCTAGCTGGAAGAATGCATGCTTGATGTTTTGATACATGATATCAACTCTCTCTTATGCTCTCATGGTTGAATACCGAAATCCATTATGGTGGGCCTCCAGATTTCCAATCATCTTTCATCCTCTTCCACCAAATGGCAGCCTGATCCACACATCTGCCATACTAATTGGCTTTGTTTTTTAAAGCTAAAGTTTCTTCTCTAACAGTCAAGAAAAAAAGTCATAAAAATTGGAAGTAAACTTTGGCAGACATGTAGTGAACTTAATTCATTTGACTTTATGCCTCTTGGCAGACATCAAGATCTCCCCTCCTAAAGTTTGGACCACATCCATTACATCCACATAAAACTCCAAACATCCTTGTTCTTCTTGGTTCCCATGCCATGATATGGTTATGCAAATGAAAATGAAGCAAAGTAATCATCTCCTTCTCCGCTGGCTAGAAGAATGCACGCTTAATGTTTTGATACATGATATCAGCTCTTTCTTCTGCTCTCATGGTTGAATACCGAAATCCATTATGGTGGGCCTCTAAAGTTCCAATCATCTTTCATCCTCTTCCACCAAATGTTGGCCCGATCCACACATCTGCCAGCCTAATTGGATTTGTTTTTGAAAGTTGAAGTTTCTCCTGAGTCACCAGTGTAGCTCTCTGTGCCTTTTTAGACTCTTTCATTGCTACAAATTATCTCTGGGATTTAATCATTTGTACCACATGGTTGATGTGTTTTGAATCCTTGCATATAAAGGAAATTTCCTTAACATAAATACTGCTAGGGAATTTCAATGCTTCCATTGTAGTTGGCATTAAAGCCAGTACCAACAACATTGAAAATTATCCTTATATAAGAATTCCATCCATCTTGTTGGCTTGTAACACTCTTGATGGTGGCTACATGAAATCTTATTATGATTCCTCTTCTACATTAGAGGGTTTGTATCCTTGATCTGACTCTTTTGAATTATCAGAATCAAAATCACTAGCTTCCATATTCAAAAATTCCCAACCACCATCTTCAATAAATTTATCTGGATCATCAGTAATAGTCTTCAAAATTGGCCACCCATTCAAGTTCATTCCGCTTTCATAATACTTTATATCCATGGAGTTCAACCATCAAGTGAAGATTGAGGAATGGCATTAATGAGAAGTACATCCCACTTAAAGTCTTTGAAAACAATAGCCATATCAAATGCATTTTTCCCAATTCCTACTCTCTCAAGGTTAACAATCTCAATCTCACTAATAGTGATTACTAAGAAAGGTAATTCCACCAACTCTACCAAACAATTTATTGTAGGAACAATAAAAGCAGAGGCTTTGAAAGGAAATCCATGAAAACCAAGCTCTCTAAATGGTATATCAAACTCTAGTTCAAAATATTTTAGATGAGGCTACTCCCATAACTCTCTTACTTGAAAAATCCTTGAAACTCTGTATTGATTTTATTTTTCCTGTCCCTTTCTTGTTGTTCTTCCTCAATTTCATCAAGATCATACATTGAAATTCTTGCCCCTCCTAAATTTTGGACCACATCCATTACCTCCACATAAAACTGAAAATCCTTGATCTTCTTGGTTCCCATGCTGTGATATGGTTATGCAAATGAAAATGAAGCAAAGTAATCGTCTCCTTCTCCGTTGGTTGGAAGAATGCATGCTTAATGTTTTGATACCTGATATCAGCTCTCTCTTCTGCTCTCATGGTTGAATACTGAAATCCATTGTGGTGGGCCTCTAGAGTTCCAGTCATCTTTCTTCCTCTTCCACCAAATGTTGGCCTGATCCACAAGTCTGCCAGCCTAATTGACTTTGTTTTTGAAAGTTGAAGTTTGTCTTGACTCACCAGTATTAGTTGTAACTTTTTTGAAACTTTATTATGGTATTTTCACTTTGATATGATGTAATATGATTATAGTTTTGTCTCATATGTTGTAATATTAGATATATAACAACAAAAAATATATATATTGCATGAAATAAATAATAATTTTTTTTATTTTTTATTTTTTTTTGTAGAACATGGGTCTTCCAAAAGATCAAGATGATCCTCAACATGATATAGATCCACAAAATATTGGTTTTTCCAGTACAGATCACATGGCAGAGGATGATGATGACACAGATACAAAAGACATCGAGGCCAATGACAATGATGATGACGACGACAACGATGATGATGATGATGAGACAATTGGTGATAGTAACCAGTGACATTCATGATCATATAGACTACATTATGGATCATTGTTGATATATCGTTATGATGACTCTTTTCATGATTACTATCATATGTATCATTTCCATGGCCTACTGTACTATATTGTTGAGTTGTATCATATTGAAATGTATCATTTTCACTTATGTCGACCGTTGGACTGCATGTATCATTTTGACATGTTTTTGATGTATTGGCATATTTGACTTTCACTTGTTTAGTTATATATGATGATGATCTTATCAATATTGACTTTTCAACTTATATATATTAAAAGTGGTTGATGATTTTTGGATGGATATTTATTAAGTATGATGATTTTAATTTACTGCTCGGGATGGATGTTGCCAAATTCAATTAGATTATAGATATTTGACTCACTTGTTTTAATTATAGATGATGATCATTTTACAATAATTATATTGTTATTTAAACATATGAGTTAAATAATTAAATTACTTACTCTATAATCATATGAGTTATTTAAGAGGCACGATACATTTAACTAATTAAATTGAAATAAAACATATTAAATTAATAAATGGAAGCAAAAAAAGAAGCATTTTTTGAAGTAAAAAAGGAAGCAACAATGGAAGCCAAACTAGAAGTAATCTTGGAAGCAAATTTGGAAGCAAATTTGGAAGAAAAACCGGAAGCAAAACTGGAAGCAAGACTAGAAGCAAGACTAGAAGCAAAACTGGAAGCAAAATCGAAAGCAAAATTGGAAGCAAAACTGGAAGCAAACCCGAAAGCAAAACTGGATGTAAGCTTGGAAGCAAAACTAGAAGCAAAGCCAGAAGCAAAACCATAAGCAAAATTGGAAGCAAAACCAGAGGAAAAACTAGAAGCAAAACTGGAAGCAAAATCGAAAGCAAACATGGAAGCAAAACCAAAAGAAAAACTGTAAGCAAAAGTGGAAGGAAAACCATAAGCAAAATGGGAAGGAAAAGTGGAAGGAAAACCGGAAGCAAAATTGGAAGCAAACTTGGAGGCAAAACTAGAAGCAAAATTGGACATTAAATTGGAAGCAAAACTAGAAACAAAAATGGGAGTAGACATGGAAGCAAAACTGAAAGCCAACTTGAGCACCAATTTCAATGTCATTTTTGTCACTACTTTAGGGTGCTATTTTAGGCGCTAATGAAGGTGCCATGATTTCCCGATGCTAATTCTGGCACTAATTACGAAGCAAACATCAGCACAAAATCTGGTGTTAAACTGGTCATGCTTGTTTATGCTGAATTTAACGCTAGCCAAATTGTTCAATTCATGGCTCAAAATACACTAAAATCTAGCACAAAAGTCTACACTAATTGCATGTTGTGTTGTTGTGTGTTGCTAATACTAATGTTGGTTGTTTTAGTCTTCCTTGATATTTTATGAACATTGTTGGATTGGTTAGTAGGATAATTTTGTGAGTTGTACTCTTGTTGTGCTCAATCATATTATGCTCATTCCTTTTGCAGTTATCTTTTCAAAACTACATTATTTTCTCTTTGTAATCTATTCAACTTTGATCAATATAAAAAAAATTGAGATGTCTTTTTAGTAGATGTAAATAACTTTACAATTCACAACTAAACCATAAGAAATTTAACCAAAATTTGTTTTGTTATATTATTTTTGAATTCATACAAATCCATTCATATTTGAATTAGACAACATTGATAACTTTAATAAACCCCCCTAAAAAAAAAGATATAAAAACTTGGCAAATCTTTCAATTTTTTAGGAAAAAATATTAATTTCTATTGGCAAATCTCTCATTTTTTTGAAAAAAATATTAATTTAATTGGCAATTTTCTTAACATCACTAAAATTTTATAGAAAATTCTTGTAAATCTTGAAAAATAATAGGAAAATACATTAATCAATATGGCGAATCCATCCAATCTAAAAAATAATTCTCATGAAAAAGTAGGGTCCCAAGGGTGAAAATTATTGATGGGTGTAAGGGGTAGAAAATAATATTTACTTTCCACCATTGTTTTAAAATATCATATTACCCTCATTGTATTCTACAAGGCAAGATGCACCCATGATCTATAATTCTCATGGGGCTCAAAATTGCTTTTAGATCATTGATCTAATGACCCTTATTGTATTCTCTAAAGTAAAATGTGCCCACACTCTATAAGGCTCATAAGACCCAAAATTGTGGGGCCCATGAGCATTACATATTGTTTGTACATTTCACCTCTTGCAATACAACAAGGGCCATTAGATTATACTATAAATCAATGAAAGAAACTAAAGATTAGAAATATGGTCCTAAAGCAACTAATAATTATGATATACTATTGGCTAATTAATATAGATTTTTACTATAATTTATAAAATTTAGGTGAAATATTTTGATGATTTTTTTAGTTAAATTTTTAATAAAATAATTTCTTTGGTGATTTAAATATACTATAGTAATTTTTTGTAAAAATGTGGCAATTCAAGTCACATTATAGCTCAAACTATTAGCCAATTTTGGATTCCCAAATTTCAACTATTAGCCAATTGGCAAATATTAGCCACAAAAAAAAATCACTAGTAGACAAGCTTTCATAAATTTCATGCATTGTATATTGCTCAAGTATCAATGATTTGGATCCTCTAGAGAATTGATCAAACATATCTTAAGGTATAGTATTAATGCAAGTATTATCTACTCCAACAAGGACCCACCTTAAGCTCGTCGATTATCTAAATTGAAGAATCACAATTGGTTCGAAAAATAATGGACACTTGTTATGTAACTACATAAATCAAAGTAAGAGATCAAAATTAGCTTATTTGTGTTTAATTTAAGTACAAATCTATACCCAATAAAAAAATCAATTCAAAGTTCTTTGGATTTGCTTACTTGATAACTTAGACTATATCAAACACCCAATGATCCAAGCTCTTGGAAGTTTTAGAACGTATACATAATATACAATTTTTTCTCTTTCAATTGTATGGTTATTAGTTCAAATTTCTCTATGATATAATACTACCATTCTTAATTTATTAACTGGAGATAAATCTCCTTATTATCAATCTATGCTTTCTTTTTTAAGTTGGAATTTATAAATATTATTTCTTAATTTAAGGAATACTTTTTAAAAATAATTTATATTTTTAATATTTTATTGCTTTTGTGATTTTTTTGAGTTTTTAACTTAAAAAAAATTACAATGAATAATGACTATTGATTGAAGGAGCTAGTAGTTCATGAAACTGCAAGTAGAGATAACAAAAGGGAAGAAGAATGCCAATATAGGCACAAAAGAAAACTTAACTAAAAAATATGGCATTTAAGATAGACTTGGCCTCAAAGTTGATTCCAAGATTGTGGATGGTAGGGTGGATGGTAGGGTAGGGTACAAGTTGATTTTCCATGTATCACACAAAAGACTACAAAACCAAATTTTCTTTAAGATTAATATCACCATTCTATGCCAAGTTTATGTTGGCTTCTAGCGTCTCAAGATCTTTTAAGACCAAATGCAAACACTATCTCTTCTATCTATAAGGACAAAGAAAAGACTGGATAGAGAACTCTTTAGACTATATTGGATGTCTAAAATTGTATCATGAAACTCTAAAATTCAATCCAAAAGTAGTAAAATTGTATAAACACATAAATGATCTAAAATCAAATCATTAATCTACCATTTTAGAGAAATTTAGTTAACCAAAATGGATATTTGGCCTTTAGTGGGGGAGCAATGAAAAAAGGTAGGAAAATGATCTCCTTTTCTCCTTTAAAATGGTTTTCTTACTATTTCTTTTGATTCTATGGGGATAGGGATAATATCCATGTAGGTGAGCCTTCGTATTAAAACAATGTAGGTATCTTCATGTGTAAATTGAGAATAAATTTTAATACTTCTTAAGAGGAAATACATATGAATTTTTGTATTAATAATAAAGTAAAAAACTTAGTACACTGATTTATCAACCCCTTATCTGAGACTAGATATACAAATTTAGCACTACTATGAATACTATGATATAACTATTTTAATGTCAAAATATATTATTCAAAATGACAATCAGTAGATATTGTACTATTTAGCACAAAATTGATTCTCAAAATGTTAAGATTGTAAAACATAATATGTCGTTGTATGATTGACTCCCTACCCTACTTTCAATAGCTTCCCAATATGCCCATCCTATGAGGGGAACATTAACATAAACTTATTCATTGGACTAAACAACTTCCATAGCAGACTCATGACCCTCATTCACATGGAAGCCGGTGGTATGTTGCTCCTTCCTTGCCCTCAATAACTATGGCTTCAATTAGGGTTTTCCATTATTTCTATTTGTTTGAATATGTATTAACATGTTTGGTATGTGTCAAGAAAACATTGGAATGATTAATTTCCCATACATATTATAGTTTCTTTTTCACTTTTTGGGAGTTGATATCTCATGTGGAAAAATTACAGTTTATTCATATCTTCTTTTCTTGGCATTCTTTAATTGAAATGGAATTCACATAATAAATTGCATTCTCCTTTTTAATACAAAGCATGTACAATAATGAAGAAGTGAATAGGTATAATCTATTTAAGTAACTAGGAACAAACTATTTTATATAAATGTATGTGAATAAAATATCATTTGGTCGAGTTTGTGTAAATGACACTTTATATACATATTATTTGACTAAGTTTGTTTAAAGGATAGTTTATATTGTGTGTTCAAATGATTAAATATATTTTAATGTAATATATTGTAAATATCTTATCACTTATTCTCATTGTAACTATTCTTAATTTCTTTCACTTCATTATTCATTTTTTATCCTCCTCATATGTGATATAAATGTTTTTTTATTATTCAATGAATTTAAGTCCATCTAGAGTGAATCTCTTTATGCATCATTTGTTACCTTAGAAAAATAAAACTTTTCTATTTAATACATTTAGTAATAGTATCATTTGTAATTCTACTTGGTGTGGTAGTTCCTATAGAAGATAGGTGTATTACATTTGAATCTTTCTCTTTCATACCTATAATGGATCTAATATAAGCTATCAACTATTTTACCTATTCTTCCAATTTCTCCATTGTTTTCTTCTTCTTTTAAGTTATTTCTACCAAATTGATAATAGATACTTAGAAATTAAACTAAGTGATTAATGGTAATCACTATAGTTGTGTATTAGTTTAGTATTTAAATTAGCAATCAAACTAGTATTAGCTAAACCATATCATGAATGAAATTTATTTATTATTGATGGTTAATATTGGTATGGATTGCATGTGTTTAAAATATAGAATTGAGAAGTTTGACCCAATAAATGAGCAATTTGAGAAGTGTGGTCTTAAAGTTTTGTTTCATAAAATATCTTTCCTTTGATTTACGTTATGAGGGAATTCTCTTTTGGATGGTGAGAGTAATTGTTAGAAACATAAATGATCATCAGTGGCATAGTTGTTAGTGTTATTATATGATTATATTACAAGTCTTCAATAATTTTGGTGTGCTAGTTTTATTTAGTTCAACTACCCATTGAGACTGCAAACAAGATTTTCTTATTATTTCAATGGGGGTATTATAGTGCTTGCTAGAAAGGGAATATGAAAGTAGGAGGTGGTTAGTCTTTTGGAAAACATTGAGGACTTTCAAATCCTTTCCTCCTTAAGTTGTTCTATGTTAGGATCATATGGTTAGATGGACAACCATCCAATAATTCTGACTTTGGTCATGATTGTTTCCTTAACATTTGATAGTTAAATCAATCAAAGTTACCAAAAATTTATACTACATACCAAGAATGACATACCTAACAAGGGAAAGTTATAATGCTAAAATACCAATGCTACCCATGGATGGACATATTTATTGTAAAGGAGCTTTATTATTTTCCCAATTCAAATCTTTTATTTCAATCATGTTTGAATCTTTCTAAATAGATGCATATCACTTCTTCATTGAGACTTTCATTGCACAAATGTTCCCAAAAAATAGACCATTTTTTTTTTCTAAATTGACATTCCGCACCTCTTCGACATACCCGTTGCACACCAAGGTGCGATTTCTAGTTTTATTTTATTTTGGAAACACAATTGTGACATAAACTAGCTTATATATTTGTTTTTTTATACTTAAATAGCTTATGTATCTTAATTATAAGAAATGTCAAGATATTTTTTGAAGCATTAATTTTTAAATAATTTAACTCAATTTAATTAACTGTCATGTAACATAATTAAATTATTATAATAATATAATAGTATATTAATTAAAATATTATATAAAATAATATTATATTAATAATATAATTATATAATATAAAAATAAGTTTATATACACTAAAATTATAATATAAATTGATTAATATGATTTACATTTATATTAATCTTATATTATTGTATTATAGTTAATAATATAAATCATTAATATTATATTATTAATGATTGGGTTACGTTAAAGTTTCCCTTTATTATTTTTATAGTATTTTTTATATTTTTATTATGTAATATTGTGTCACCAAAAAATGTATAGTTGACATTTTTATGCTCACTTGAGTCTCTCTTTTGGACTTTGGCTTGATTTTTCCTAGATTTAATGTTGTAATGTGGCCAACACATTTACATTAGGTCTTGAACTCTTGTAAATCATTAAGACTTCTAGGATGTCTTGTAAAGTGTTGTGAAGTATTGCAACCCACTTTCAAACTTTTCTAGGACCCTTTCATTATAATTCATTTAAATAACTCTTTTTTTTTCACTTACCAAGTCTTATTTCAAAGTGTTGTAAAGAGTTGTAACAAACTCTCATGCTTTTCTAGACTTGTCATTACTAATTGAACCCTTTCTCATGTTTAAATGTCCCCTTAATGCACTTTCTGACCATTCTTAAGTGTGTTTTTTAGGATATTCTCGTTAGACATCATTTAATGCACTTTATTATCTAAAACCCAGTGAAGTTTCCCTAGTGGGACCAAGTCGCCCCCTGGGGTGACTTAGTCCCACTGGACACAAAAATCAAAATAATTTTATTTTTTTAGTGGGATTTTATTCTCTTACCCTTGAGGTCAGCCTGTGATGTGTTATTTTCAAGAATTAATGGAAAATCAATTATAAATAAGGTTTTTTCTCCTCATTTTTCATCTCCTAATCTCTTGCAATCTCCTAACTCATTAAGCATTCAATCTTTCTAGCATTCAAGCACTCTAAGCATAATCTTGAGTCATCCATTGGAGCACTTCATTACATATATTCATATTTCTACATCAAGGGTTTGGTAAGTTTATGACATTGCATGTTATCTATTTATCATTCTCTTCTTATTACATTTCATTATCTAGGGTTTGATTACCAAAGTGGGGTTTGACCAAGGCAAACCCCTATATTATAACCCTTAACCCTTTTTCCCTTCTTTGCATGCATGTTTGCAGACTTTGTATGCAAATTTGTCAAAGAGTTTGGTGTCAGAAAGTGGCCAACAACCCATCAAAGTCAAAATAACCCTAATTGGAGCTTAGAGACCCATTTGAACCCGTTTTATGCAGAATGATGATTGAACACTTGTTAGAAAAGCAAGTGTAGACCAGAAGCTATAGAATCCTGTATTAAAAATCCAAAAATCTCCAGGTGGGATAAGTCACCATATGTGGTGAATTAGTCCCACTACCAGGCCTGAAAAGTGGTTTTTGCATTTTTGGATACCCATTTACCAAATTCCTGTTCTGGTAGATTTTCCTCGAAACTGGACTAAGTCACCCAACTTGGCATAAGTGTCCCAGTCAACATTTCCAATCAACTCCACGAGATTCTAGAGCTTCTCTACATCATATTTTAGATTCTAGGTGCACTTCTCTAGTTATGTTTAGTTATCTCATCATTTACTTGCATTCTTAGGTGTTTTTGCATATCACAATGTGTTTTCCAACACTTTGCATTTCTCAGGATTAACATCAATAAATTACTTTTTTTTAGTTTACTGCATTAGTACATCATATTTAGATACATTTCATTCCTTGCACATTAATCTTGAGTGTATACATTATCATTTTGGCCCCAATTCCTCTCCCTTTAGGTGAAAAACCTAGAAGAGTTAGAGGAACCCTTCGGTAACCAAAATGATTGTCCACATTTTGGTGAACCTGACTTTTGAACATTCCTTTTGATTTCAAGAACATCCTAGGTTTAATTTGCATTAGAATTAGGTGTTGCATATTTTAGGGGAAATTCCTCTAAGAGATGGAAGGTTGAGATTTAGCCACCATGGACAAGATCAAGGGCTAGGGTGAGTTGAGGACTCACAAGCCCTCACCTTTTGCCATGTATCCAATTATGTGTTATGGGGAAGGTGAGGTGGAGGTAATTTAAAGTACCTTGGGATTGTGACAAGATCTTCTCATAAAGGAGGTTCTTGTCCCCATGTGGGAGATGTGACACATGAGGAATTTAAAATTTCCTCAAATATCCACATGGGGAAGAGGAGAGGAATTAAAAATTCCAAAAATATATGGGGGGAATAAATGTGAATTTTTAATTCACATGGGGGAATGGGTTGCCTTCTCCAAATGGGGAAAGAAATTAATGAAAGTTGACTTGGGGCTATGCCATAAATGGCATAATGATTAGGTTGACCTAATCAAGTAACTAGGGCCATGCAAACAAGGGATTAAGTTGATTAATGAAGGATTAGAGCAAGTGGAGAAATATGGAGGATGTGATATTAATCTTGATTAAGAGTGTGGAAATTTTAATCATGGATTGATTAAATTATTCTAGATTAAAGGGGGATTATGGAGGATGGGACAAGGAGAGAGAAAAAGTGAATTTAAAAATTGATTTAAATTCAAAAGGCCAAATGACTAAATTAAATAAATTAAGCATTTATTTAATTTAGAGAAGGGGACAAAAGATTAATTATTTAATTATTTAATTAAATTCCTTAGGAACATAAGAAAAATAGGAAATATTAATTAAATAAATTATTTAATTAATGCAGATGGGCAATGTGGGATAGATGAATAAAGGGGGTGAATTTGACCATATGGGGGTGGTCAAATTCAGATGTCTACACTAGGAAACATCTCCTACAATAGGCTAAAGTCAGTTTTTAAAGCTTGGGAGTATGCCATAAATGGCATAATGATTAGATTGACCTAATCATGTAATTAGGGTCGTGCTGACAAGGGATCACCCATGGTCTTTTGGGTTGTATTTTGTTGGCGGGGTTTGTTGGGTGGGAATTTGTAATGAACGAATGTAAGAGCTTCCCGACCCTAAAAGTCTAGTTTCTATGGTGGTAGATTCTAACCTTTTCTGATATCAATAAAAAATTATTTTAGTACCAATATGTATATATATATATATATTGGATAATGTATAAAACATATGTTATACTAATTAAAAAGTTATGGGAGTTTAGAAGTAAGGATTTTTCCCTTATGTCAAATCTTTATATTTGAGTTACCATTTTTTAAATGATTGAAGACATGTAAGGAATCATACAATGTGCTTAGTTCGACAAATGTAGATGTTGATGTAAGTCAAGATATAATGTGATGGTATTTTAATTTGATTTGATGATTATATTTTGATCTTGGATATCTAGAAATGAGTGGGAGTTTTTACTTCTTAACAAAATCCTCACTCACAAATTAATACATTTGTGCTTAAGTTAGCAAGTGATAGTTAATAGGAAGGGATTCAACTTAATACCATATTTAAATTTGGATTTGGGAGTGAGGGGTTTATTAATATATCATAAATTTGAGCTAGGATTATTCATGTGTCATAGATTTGACCTAGGATAATGAATGGATAAAATATAGATTGATTTTAGACTCTTAAGATGTGTAGAGATATGATCAATTAGGTTTATTTTAATTTTCTACTTTTATGTATAAGCACTCCACCTCTACACTATTCATTACGAATTAAGAATAATTTAGTTAAAGTGAGTCCAAAACAAAGGGAAGTACAAGTTAGATAAATTTTACCCTTATATTATTCCCCCACTTTGGTGCAGGAGCACCAACACCTTGTGGTTTCAATAATAGGAGTTCAAAAGGTTTAAAAGGTCATTTTAAGGTGATTTCATCTTTGTTCCATGAAGACATTGCAAAATGTGTGAAAACTTGAAAAAAATTGTCAAAATTGTCAAAGATGTCAAATTGGGTAAATGAAGGGATTTTGTTGTTTTTGAGTCTAGAAGTCTTAATAAGGGTTAAATAAGGTCTAAATGATCATATGTTATGTTTCTATAAGTTTTATAGGTCTTTTAAGTTCAATAATTGCAAAAAGACAAAATGTTTCAAATGTTGTCAATAACAATTTTGCTGATTTTTGCTGATTTGCACAATTAGAGTCATTAAGTGGTAATTAGTTGTGAAGATGGTTAGTTGGGGGTGGTTAATTGTTTGAAATGATTTATAATTCCTTCCAAGGCTCTAAGGAATGGTTTTTGAAGGTTGTAATAATTCATATTCAATAGAACACCACGTTTTTGAAGCAAATTCTATATTTTTCACAGTTTTTTAGAACTTGTTTACTACTGTACAGATCTGTTCAGTCTCTTGATGCCTTAAAATATTCATAGGTTGAGGTTATATGTGTCTAATTTTATCTAAATTTTATTTGGAGTTTTTATTCATTTTTTTGTGAGAGAAATTCAAAAATTACTGCAAGTACCCTATTTTTTTCCTTTGTGAAGGGTTCGAAGGCCAAAAAATGAGATTTTGACCAATCCACCCACTATCTAATGTTGTAACTCAGTGGATTGGTATGAAATATGTTATATTAGATTTATTAATTCATTTTATATTAGAATAAAGCATTTTTGTGGTGGATGTGTGATGCCCTAGGGCTGAAATGTATTTTTTCCCTTGAAAAGTGATGGTTTTGAAGTGCTTTTCAATGAAAAATTGATGGAGTCAAGTTTTTAATCATTTAAAATGTAAATTAATACCCTATGGAAGGTTTTTGGACCATTTATTTTTTTATTCAAGCTTGGGAATGAAGATTTTGATAAAATGATTGTTTTTGCATTAGAAAAGGAGGTTTTTTGAGTTGGGAGTGTTTTTGGCCATATAGGTGCAAACCAATTTTTGATTATATGGTTTTGAGCCATGTAATTTTCTTCCCCAATGTTTCAAGGTGATTGGGTAAGTTTTAAGGGTACTTCCTTTGTTAAATTGACCTCTTTTCCATGGTGAGTGTATTGGAAGTCTTAACTGGTCCATGGGAGTTATATTTGATCTTGAAATATGTTGTGTAAGTCCTTAATGGATGTATAAATCCATTATTTAATTGAAAATTCTTTTGGAAAATTTGGGTGAAAAGTCCCTTGAAGTTGTATGGCATTGTTGGTAGAAAGAATGTACTTGACAAGTGGATTTGTGAAGTTCTTTGAATTTGCTTTGGATTGTGGGTTGATCATCTTGTATTTTTCATTTGAATTTGATCTCCACCCTGGGTTGCATCACACTTTGACTTGCATGTGAACTACCATAAAGATGTATGATGGTAAAAATGTATTCAACATGAAAGAAAATATTCACACTTATAAGAAAATATAGTATAAATTCAAAGCAAAGGGAAAGTACAAGTTATATAAATTTCACCCTTATATTTTTCCCCCACTTTGACTTGCATGTGAACTACCATAAATATGTATGATGGTAAAAAAAAGTAGCCAACATGAAAGAAAATATTCACACTCATAAGAAAATACAAATAAGACTGATGATTTGGTGCATTCTCCTCACAATAAGCACTCTATCTTTAAAACCTACATATATAAAAATTTCCAATGAATAATTAATGTATGATATTGTAACAAGTTACAATTGTGGCTCAATCTCTTCAGTCTTTCTCACTACAAGAACCCTATCTCTTTCAAAAATTGATTTTATTCTACTCTCTAGTGTGATCATGGATGTGGAAATGATTGTTGTGCCACTCTTTGGTGTAAATACAGGTGTGGATGTGGTTCTTGTGCTTGGTTATTTTTGGTGGCATTCCCTTTCATTCCTCTCCTATTTTCCTACTACATCTAGATGCCTATTTGGTTGTGGAAACAACTATCATAGATTCAATTCTATGCCCTTTGGTACTAGTCATGTGGATTTTGATAGGCTTGTTTCTAGGAAGGATGCTCATGTGTCCTTTATTATGACTATGCCCCGTTCTTAATTTGTGGTTGCTACTCTCCCTCCACTTCAAATTATATCTATGTTAATTCCTTGTACTCCAACTCTAGTTGTGTATTGTGGTTTGAAGAACATTGGGAACATGTCTCACTATGTTCAAAAAGTCCTTATTTATAGATTTAATCACCTTTGGACCACTCTACACAAGTAGGTTGTACCATCTTGGAGGTACCTCATGAAAGAAAATAAATGAGATTTAAACCATTTTGCCAAAGGGTTTTTCATTATTGTCTTTGGTTCCCACATTGATTAGGAGCTAATTTTTGACGTCAAGTTATGGTCTTGGGGAAAGCACTCCTTTTTACTCACTTTGAGTCATGTTTTCCCTCTTTATCCCTCTTACTGAGCCCCTTCATATCATTCCAATTTTGTTTTTATTACCTAATATCCCTCTCTAATTTTTGGAATACTATTGTTTTGAAACTATATTGGTAATTCTACTAGGAAATTTTTGAAGGTTGATTTAGTTATATCAAATTTTGGACATGTTACTATTGTTACATGAAATCACACCCTACTAAAAAAACTCTTAGCATTTCAATGACATCTTGGAAATAACCTCAAGGTGCGGTACCTTGCAATTGAGGTTAGATCTCCAAAGAAGGTCATATTCCTTTTCTAAAGTATGTATAGATATGTTGGTCCAACCCATTATGAATATCACTAGTCATATTCTACTAGTTCACAAAGGAAAAGGGAGGGAAATAATTGTATAAAAAGTAATGGGGAGGTGAGACACCAAGATATGGTTGTTTCTTCCTTCTTAGAACAACACAATGCATCAATGAAAATAGTCAGAAGGACTTACATAGTTTTATTTTATACCAATTTCCAGGGGTACATATGGAGGTTAGGATTTGAAAAAATACCAAAACGAAAGAAAGATTCACAACTATCATTTGCAAATGTGGATACCATAGCATATAGGCATAGAAAATGGTAAAAATATGTTCAGACATGAAGGTAAGAGAGATATACATAATATATTTGAAGGGGAGAAGAGGTGAAAATGATAACATTCATTAATACAAATGAATAAACCTATTTATAATTTTAGAATGCATAGAACTATAGTTTCTTGTAGAAAAACTAGGGAAGAACAATTACAATGAGCACAAAAGTGTCTTATATTCATCTGTAGGTTGTTGGAAAGAAAAGGGCATGTGACTAGGTAAGAAACCCTAGCTAAAACTACTACAAATTAGGTGAAAACACGTGCCCATTCAAATCCCAATCTAAAATTCCTTCATAAAGGCCCTAACATCATAACCATGCTTCCACATTGATGAATCCATGAATGAAGGGAATATACCCTCACAAAAATTGTAGCAAAATTACAACTAGGGATGCCCCTCTGATAAAAAGAGGAGTCTGTAAACAACAAATGAAGCAAGGGTACCACTTTGTCTCCTTGGAGTAGACAAAAAAATTATTTAAATAATTCTTGTGGCCTCAAGAATTGTATCTATTAGTTGGGGAAGTTGCTACACCATTAATGGTGAATTCAGGGTCATAATCTAGAATTTTTTCAAGCTTGTATTTAAAAGACCACATGGGAGTGGGCATCAGGAATGGATTCAAACTTTTAGATCAAATTCCAAAAAATTGAATGAAAATTGAAGCTTCGAAAAAAAAATATATCAGGTTTGGGAATCAAGAAGGGATTCAAACTTTTGGACCAAAGTCCAAAAATTAGAAGAAAACCTAAAGCTTCAATAGAGGAAACCTAACAAGTTCAAGAATCAGGAATGAATTTAGACATTTGGACTAAAGTCCAAAATTTTTAAGGAAGTTTGAAGCTTCGACAAAAGAAACCTATCAAGTTTGGGAATCAGGAATAGATTTGGACTTTTGGGCCAGAGTCCAAAAATTCAAAAGAAATTTGAAGCTCTGATAGAAGAAAAATTTTATGTTCAAGAAATAGAGACTAAAGTTAGGGATAGATCCAAACATTTCGACCTTGGTCTAAATTTCCCTTTGAGATTTGAAGTCCTAGTAGGACAAAAGCGAAAGCAAAGACTCAAGAGGAAAATAGACTTTTGTACCTTGATCTGAATGTTCGATCGGGACCCAATTCTCCTATGATACAAAAATGAAAGCAAAAAAATGAACGTAAAATGGACCCAAACATTTGGAACCCTGTCCAAGTGTCTTGGACATTTGGACCTTGTCTAAATGTTTGTTCAAGACCCAAAACCTCAACATGCCATAAGTGGAGGAAAAGAAGAATGGGGAATTGAGAATAAACTTGGACATTTGGACCTTGTCCAAATGTATGTTTAGGACTCAAAACCCTGAAAGGACCTTTTTGTAGAAAGAGAAGGATTTAGACATCTTTTTGGGATTTTTTATAAATGGGTTTTTTATTGCAACTTGGAAAAGGGGTAATACAACTACCAAAGGAACTTGAGCATGACAAACCATTAGGATTTCTCATATTAGTTTTAATTGATAGAAATAAAAGTGGGTGACATAAGTGATAACATTTGGGAAAATATTGTATGATGATTTCCTAAGTTAATCATGGAATCTAGAGGCCTTATCACTCCATTGGGTATAGAGACATAAGGGGGACTGCAACAATTGGCCTTCCTCATAAAAGACAACCAAAAATATGTGTAGGATTTCACTTGGAGGAAAAAAAACATCTAGGATCATGCATTCCCTTAAGGAGAATGTAGG
>VDFB02270651.1:268525953-268752494 GCA_007258455.2 Sequoia sempervirens
GTGATTCCATGTTGGTTGGATGGAGAGATTTTCTTCTCCCATTGGGATATTCTTTGTTGGAACTTCTTTGGATTATGTCAGAGCACAAAATTCTTAAAAATAAATGTAAATTATTATTAGTGTGAAAGGGGTACTTTATCTAACTAGTTCATTCTTAGCTAGTTCTCCACTAAAGTCCTCTTCACACTAGCTTAACTTTACATAGGGATAAGGTGGTTGAGCCTTTAATGACATGGGTTGTCACACCTCATAGGATGCCAACACTTGTCATAATATGGTTGCATCTATCTCTCCCCTTGGCCTATATAACCAAGGTATTTCCTTTATAATTCTCACTTCTCAAGCTGAATATAGCTTTGCATTCTTGAGAGGAATGTAGTTTATTCCTCCTCATATTTTTGGTTTTGCTTTCTTTTAGTCATTAGATTCCTGGTAGGCTAGTTAGCAAATCTCACATGGTATCAGAGCTAAATTTGAGTTGTAGGTTAGCATTCCTTTAGGAAATCTGAGAGTGTAGAGTTTTTTTTTTAAACTGAGTATGCTCTTCTCTTGCATCGTATGATGATCTGGAGAATCAGAAAGGTGTAAAAAGAATATCAGTTTCTAGGGGGGTTCATACATTGACTTGTCAGTTATAGGTCTTCCTGAAGCTTCCTGGAGAGATTCTAAGCTCACCATTGAGTCCAGAGTAGCTGAGACATTCAAATCTACCCTTCATTTTGCCTGAAACGGACATTAGAGGCCAGATCTACAACAATTTGAAGCGGGACGTTCATTGCTAGATCCAGCAAGGAGCCATCATTTCAGAGCATTTTGGGTCAAATCCAACTTTGCCATCGTGTTCAGAAGGACCGAAAACTATAAAATTGACTGTCAAAATGTCAATTTTGGACAAAGTTGCCAGGTAAGGCAAAAAAAATTTGTCCAACCCCATGAACAAATAATTAATATTTTTTATTTTAAAATAAAAATATTTATTTTTGTTTTAAAATAAAAACATTTCATTTTGTTTTAAAATAAAATCATTTGTTGTTTTGCAAATAAGATTATTTTTTGATTTTTTTTTAAATTGCAAATAAAATCTATTTTGTTTAAAAAAATTGCAAAACATATCTATTACATATATATTTTTTATTCAAAACTATATTTTCATCTTCTTTAAAAAAAATCATCAATTAAAATAAATGAAATTAATATTTAAAAAAAATGAGTTTTTCAACTCAAAATATAAAAAAAATTTAAATAATTTTTTTATTTTATTTTCTTTATTTATTTATTTTTCACAGCGAGAATTTCACCTCTGATAACTACTCGGTAGCAATGGGGACTACGCACACAGGTACATAGGTACTTGCGCAGTACCTACGTAGGATTGCACAGGCTGCTGCCCTCTTAGCCTTCGGGCCTTTCAAACAAATTTCTAAAATTTTATTTTTATAAATTTTTCAATATTTTTTTAATATTTTAATATTATTAAAATATAATTTTTTTCAAAAAATCCACCGTTCATTCATTTTGCCGACACAATTTAATATTTTTTAATTTTCTTAATTAAAAAAACATATTTTTTTGAAATCTGCCAATGGTTTATGCCAACACTTTTAATAATATTTTAATATTTTTTAAAATTAAAAAATATTAATATCACATGCCACCAAATTTGGAGGTGATTTTAACGGATAACTAAATTGGTGGAGTGCTATTTTATCTGGAGGACTATCAATATTTTTTGCGAAGGTATAAATTAGCTGGAGGGCCTATATATTTGGTGGACCACTAACTTTAGCGCCAATCCCACTAAATTTGGCAGATTTGTTTTGAAGAGTTTTCACCCCCTCACTGTTGATGAGATGATTTTTGAAGGCCAATTTTGAAATCTCATAACTTGGGCTCCCGACCTCCAAATTCAATGCAATTTTTTTTTATTTGGGCTAATTTTTCGTGATGTATGCATTGGTGAAGACAGTTTCAGATTTTGGTGCACAATTTTTTTAGAAATTGCTGATTATCAGAGATGACTCCTCACCGTTCTTGTTTTGCAAACTTCAAAGTTGCACAACTTTTGCATACGACCTCGGGTCGAGTTGATTCTTTTTTTGAAAGTGCATTTTTTTGTGTACTTCACATTAGTGCTATTTATTTCATATGAAATTGTACCAAATGTCTACTTTCAGCACATGCTCCTTTCTTGAGGATTTGTAAAAACATTGCAATCCAAAAATCTGTAACCACATTGAATATAAAGTGCCAAATCATTTTTTCTGGGGTGGTTCTTTGATTGAGTAAAGAAGGGGGGGATTTCTTGTTGTCTTTGTGCTTGAACATCTCTCATACTTCGTGCTTTGTTTTTCCTTCACTATGGGTACATTTAAATTTCCATTGCTCACGCCCTACAACTACAACACATGGCATAAAAATGCATGGAATGCCTTAATGCAACTAAGATACACACCTTATGCTGAGAAGACGGTAACTAAACCCACAAATGATAAGGAAAAACTACTCTGGATGTTTGAACATACAAAAGTTGTTGGTTGTCTAAGGAGTTTAGTTTCTCTTGATATAATGTTTCAAATTGAAGCATGTAAAGATTCACATGATGCATGGGAAAAATTAAAAACTCTCTATGGTACAATTGATGAAGTTCATGGTTATCAAATTGACAATGAACTAATGGGTCTTGATCCAAAATCTTTTGATAACATCCATGATTATGTAGCAAAGGTCAATGACCTTAAAACACAATGTAAATCATGTGGCTTAGAGAAGAAAGACATTCAACTTGTCTATAACACTCTAAATAAACTTAGACCTGAATTTGCAACTTTTGTTTCTAGCTTTCATACTCATAGGTTGACAATGGGATCCACATTCACTACACCTTCTTTTGCTTCATTTTCTAAAATGTTAATGCAAGAACAAGGTAAGCTTCTTTCAATGGATCTTCTCAAGCCTTCACATTCACAAGCTTTGATGGTTGGTCAACCAAAGGGTTAGAAAGCATCAAGGAAACCTGACAACAAACAAAAGTAGTTCAAGAAGTCACAAAGAGATCAAGCACAATCATCTTCAACAACAAAATTTTACTCCAACTCCTCCTCTTCAAAGGGGAATTTTCAAAAGAAGGAAAGGCCAACTTGTAGCTATTGCAAGAAACCTGGTCATGAGGAACATTCTTGTCATAAGAAGCAGATCGATGCGTTAAAGAATATTCTCAAAAAGAACAACATTAATTTGTCTTCTTTTGTTACTCAACAATCCTCTACTCCTTCAAAATTAGGTAAAGGGAAAGCACATGCACTTGTTGCTATCATCAATTCTTCAAAAGAGTGGATTCTTGACTCAGGTGCATCACATCACATGGGTTCTCTTAAAGAACAATTTTCTTTGTTGGAGCCTTGTTTTGTGCCCCACATTCTCATTGGGGATGATTCTCCAGTGGAAGTAATTGGGAAGGGTTCAATTGATACTAGCAATGGTACATTTGAGGATGTCATCTGCATGCCTGATCTATAAACCAACCTTCTCTCTATCTACCAAATCATATAGAATGGTAGAAAAGTTGAATTCACTCCAGATTTTGTCAGCATCCAAAATCTTGAAGATAATGCACTCCTTGTAGTTGGTAAGGCCAATCATGAGTCTTGCTTGTATTCTTTCTCTCATTTTGTACCTGATTCACATTCCACTGCATTGCTCACCCATTCAAATGCTATGAGAAAACTATGGCATGAGCGGTTTGGCCATCTCAACTACCACTATCTTCAGCAACTCAACAAATAGAATATGGTCACGGGTCTTCCTCAAATCAATTTTTCAGATGGTGTATGTTTAGGTTGTGCCTTGGGGAAACATCCTGAGGAGAAGTTTGACAAAGGGAAGGCTTGGAGGGCTTCAGACGTCCTTGAATTGGTTCATAGTGACTTGGCATGTCCTTTTCCATCATTATCCTTCAGTAAGGCTTGTTATTTTCTCACCTTCATTGATGACTATTCCAAATACACATGGGTCTACTTTATTCGACACAAAGGAGAAGTCTTTGATAGATTTCAAGAGTTTAAGGCTCATGTTGAGAAGCAATTTGGAAAGTGTGTTAAAATTCTCCACACTGATAATGGCCAAAAATATGTGAACCATCGGTTTGAGCAATTATGTACTCTTGAAGGGATTGATCTTCAACATACTGTTGCTTACACACCACAAAAAAATGGTGTAGCTAAGAGGAAAAATAGGTCCCTGAAAGAGATGGTTGGTTGCATGATCCACACTCGCTCCCTTGCACCTACATATTGGGCAGAAGTTATCAACTATGTTGTTCACATCTAGAATAGAGTGCCACATAAGGCATTAAAGGGCATCACTCCCTTCAAAGCTTGGTGTGGTAGGAAACCTATTGTGGGGCACTTTAGAGTTTTTGGCTCCCCAACATGGGCACATATTCCTTCAGAGAAGCACAAGGCCTTGGAACCTCAAAGTCGGCCTTGCATCTTTGTTGGTTACCCTGATGGTGTCAAAGGATATCGAGTACTGGATCCTAAAACACATGAGCTCTTCATTAAGCGTAGTATGCATTTTGAGGAAAGCTCTTGTAGCTCATCCTCTACTCTTCCTTCCTCCACAGTGGATTTAGAGGATTCTGACATTGAGGATTTTCCTCAAGCTTCCTCTAGTCGTCAAGTTGATCCTGAGATTTCATCTTCCTCTTCAAAGAGTTTAGAATCTCCTCCTCCATTCCCTACCATGCCTCATTGGGCTCGACAAACACTTGAGTCTGCAAGCGATCTTGTTGGGGATCCTTCATGTTCACAAAGGACTCAATCACAACATCAAGACATTCCACATTCCTACATCGCCACAACTTCAGATCCACAATCATTTCATGAAGCATTTGGTATTGTTGAGTGGGATTCTGCAATGGAGGAAGAGTACAACTCTTTAATGCGGAATAAAACATTCAATCTTGTTCCACTTCCTAAGGGAAGAAAACTGGTTAAGTGTAAGTGGATCTATCGAACCAAATTTGCAGTGGATGGCTCAATTGACAAGTATAAAGCACGACTTGTGGCCAAAGGTTTCTCTCAAGTACCAGGTATTGACTACATTGAGACCTTTGCCCCTATTGCTAAAATGAACTCCATTCGCTTGCTACTTGCTATTTCTGCAGCTCATGGTTGGGTTGTACATCAAATGGATGTGAAGAGTGCATTTCTTCACAGAGATCTACATGAAGAACTTTATATGGAGCAGCCACAAGGATTCATTCAAGATTCTTCATTGGTTTGTAAACTAAAGAAGTCTCTCTATGGCCTCAAACAAGCTCCACGAGCTTGGTATGCCAAAATGGACTCCTTCCTTCTCTTCATTGGGTTCTCTAGATGCCACTTAGATCTGAATGTCTACATCTTGTGGTAGGAGGATGCTCTTCTCTTCTTGGCTCTCTATGTTGATGACTTGATTGTCACTAGGAGCACTTCATCCATCATCACAACTGTGAAGAATGATTTGCATGATAGATTTTCCATGACTGACTTGGGTCTTTTGCACTACTTTCTCAGGATCGAGATCACACAGACCTCTTCTGGGATCTCACTTGCACAACCCAAGTATGCTCTTGATCTTTTGTCATGTTTTCGTATGGTTGATTGTAAGCCTGAATCGACTCCCTTTTTGTCTGGATTTAAGCTTGAGGCCAAATGTTCCACACCACTAGTTGATGCTACTTTGTATCATCAACTTGTTGGTAGCCTCATCTACTTGACTCATACTCGCCCTGAAATTTCCTTTACAGTTAGCATTGTTTCACAAATCATGACGAAACCACATGAGCTTCATTGGAAAGCTGCCAAACACATCTTGCACTACATCCACGACACTCATCGGTATGGGATTCACTATGCAGTAGGCATGAGTTCAAACTTACTTGGATACATAGATTCTGATTGGGTCAATAGGTGATATTGATGATCACAAGTTCACATCTAGATGCGGGTTTCACTGTGGTTTTGGCCCCATTTGTTGGTAGAGCAAGAAGCAACATGCCATTGCTCTTTCTTCAACTGAGGCTGAGTATCGAGGAGCTGTCAATGCTGCCACTGCGGCTATTTGGCTTTAAAATATCCTCACTGAACTTGGCATCACCTTTCAGAAGCCATCAGTCATCTATTGTGACAACCAGAGTGCCATCCATATCTCGAAGAATCCGGTCCATCATCAATGCAAAAAACACATCGAGATCCATATGCATTTTCTTTAGGAGCTAATTCAAGAGTAGGTCGTTGATTTGCGATATTCTCCTACAGCAAATCAAGTTGAAAATATATTCACCAAAGCCTTCACTAAGAGCAAGTATGTTCATCTTTGGTCTCTCTTGGGGGTGTGGCACATCTTTTTTGGGGGGGTCACTTAGACCTTCTTCATTCACCCTCTCATGGGCAGGATTTTTTTCCCACTAGGTTTTCTCCTTCTTTATCATTGAGAGGTTATTATGTACATGGGTACCTCATCAAGCCTAGTAGCTAGGACCCATATTTTCATCTTTGCATTGTATACTTCTCCCTAAGTTGCACTTAAGGGGGGGTGTTAGTGTGAAAGGGGTACTTTATCTAACTAGTTCATTCTTAGCTAGTTCTCCACTAAAGTCCTCTTCACACTAGCTTAACTTTACATAGGGATAAGGTGGTTGAGCCTTTATTGACATGGGTTGTCACACCTCATAGGATGCCAACACTTGCCATAATATGGTTGCATCTATATCTCCCCTTGGCCTATATAACCAAGGCATTTCCTTTGTAATTCTCACTTCTCAAGCTGAATATAGCTTTGCATTCTTGAGAGGAATATAGTTTATTCCTCCTCATATTTCTGGTTTTTTTTTTCCTTCAGTCATTAGATTCCTGGTAGGCTACTTAGTAAATCTCACAATTATAAACAAAAAAGGAAGGTGATTTGAAATAATCATTAGAATATGTTGTGAGTATACAAACACAGAACAAGAAATTTGTAGACAAGTTCATATGAGGGAATAGAAAGATATATTTCAACTTTAAACTAGTAAATATGTAAATTTGAATTCTTTATTCTAAACCCAAGCGATTGTTGGAATATTTATGAGCCAAATTTTTAATAAAAATATTTATGTATATACATATATCTATTTTAAAATGAATTTTTCATTTATCAAGTTGAGAAAAAAATTTATATAAGAATAGAAATGTAAAGATTATTGTATGTATCATGTAATAAACTCTCCCAAGTAAACCCTTCACATTTAGAAAAAAATATCATATAAAAAAGTCATATCATTATTGAAATATATGTTTCTAAAAATTAATAAATAAGCATGTATTAAAATAAATATAGTTAGAGTTTTAAATTTGTCATTGTATAGTTTTGTATATATATAGTGTGTGTAAGAAAGACTTAAAAATTACAAATATTTGTTGAAAATAAATAGAAAAAATAAATAAAAAGAGATGGAAAAACTTTATATTCATGACTTGATAAAAACTTGGCATCCAATCCTTCTCCTTCATCTTTAACCTTAAAAAAGTGAAAATGTGATGAAAGTCCTTTTATGAGTAATTATTTTATATTTGATTAACTTTTCGAAATGTCTTAAATTTGATGGTCTAGATCCCATCTACTGGATAAGATTTAATGTTCCTTCAATTAGAAAATCTATTCATTTCAATTAAAATATTTATTTTAACAGAAGTATATTCAATTAAAAAGTTAAAATTACGGTGAGGATTGTATTGTCTAGGATCCATAAAATGAGTTTAATTCATGACTATTGGTAATTTTATAGTTTTCTTTTATGTGTAATATTAATAATTTAATTATTGAAATTAATAATCCATTTAATCTTATGTTTAAATATTTTATTATAGTATAGCATGTGAAGAATATTTTTTTGTATTATACAAATGATCAAATAATATTAATTCATACCTATGGGTATATTAATGTTAAACATAATAATGGGGTGGGTTATGACATTTAATTAACATCATATTATTAATATAATAAGTAATTAGTAGACTTAATGAATGTGTGTCAAGTAATAATTAAAGGTGTTTCAATACTAGCATTATCTTTAATTAATATTTTCAATGTGGTTAAATGATGTATATTATTAGGAAAATATATTATTTGGTTTTTTTCCTATTATTTCCTTTGAGTCCTTATCCCTAGGACACAACCCCAACTAGGTATACTCTCTATTCTATCTAGATGTCCAAACATACAAATTTCTTAAATAAATACTTTATCTCCCAATATTCACTTGATATCAACATGTGTCTTTCATGTATATTGACTCATGTTGTGGCACATGTGGCAATGACACATTTATGAGTGTATTGCACTACAATAATGTGGTAATTCATTCAAAAAACTAGTTTTAAGTAAAAATAGAATTGTTTTTATTTCATGCATTACAACATGCATGTAAAGGAGGTCATCATGGTTCCATTTGATTGTGGCCAAATTCTATAACTACTTGGGTGTGTCACATTCCATCCACTAATATTATATTAGTTGAGAATTATCTAATAGATGTTGCAACTCCTCAAACATCTATCCACCTCTCTTCTTCTCCATTCTTTTGTAAAGTGTTTGTGAGTTCCTTTGGTTGAAATTACAAAAAGGTTCATGTGGTAGTACAAATGATGGTTATCCCCTCTTATAAATATCTTTTAGCTTTCTAGTATAGAATGTTTTTTCTTTTCTTTTTGTACTAAAGACTTAATTGGTCATAGTCTACTAGTTTGTTGGAATATGAGTTTGCTTAGCATTTTTTGTTTACTACTACTTAGCTTTTGTTTAGAATTTAAATTTTGTGTTATATAAGTTAAGGTAACCCTATCATAAGAATGTGTGTATCCACAATAGAGTTGGTTGTGTGCTATAAATTAAGTTAGCATGTCACTCATCTTTGGCACTCCTTCATGTTGGGAATAAAAGGTAAAACTATTACAAATAGAAATTTAAAAACAAGTTTACAAATAAATTAATTTTTAATGTTCATGAAAACCTCATTCATGTAAATACTACTTAACTATAGAATGCCAAAAGGAGATTATGGAATTAAATTTATAAATAATAAATCAACAACAGCATGAAAAAATCACATAACATTGTAACATTGAGAAACCCTTTTGGAAAAAAAATCCACCAAGGAAAATAAACCAAGATTGTATTATCTTCAGAAAAAGAGTACAAAGGAATAATCTTCCTTCACTCCTTTTGTGTCTTGAATCCATTTACGTCTATTTACCTATAAAAATTACATCTATATGTCTTCATCTCAATCCCTCAATATATAGACTCATGGAAGCCTAAAATATCACCATAAGACACTACCATGGGACAAAATAGGATTCCAAAATACCACGGTAAAAATCCATACAACTCCTACATGTAGCCTATCATAAATTTCTAATATAGTAAACTCTATATAATGGGCACCTAGATTGTCATAGTATCCCAACAACAGGAGATTCTCTTACAACATGTCGTGACTAACTAAAAATAGCCCATGCAAAGGTCCCCTTTAGTTGGCATAACATCCAAATAATATCCACACCAACTTGAACATCATGTTTGAATTTTTCACCTATTTGTACCTTCCCACAATAAAATATGTATCCATTAAAATAGTAAAATAATGTTGATAAATAACTAATTATTTTTACCAATAAAAAATAATTACCACTATTAGTGAAACCTTCACCCCTTATGAATGCACTTACAAACAATATTATGATGTATTAAATACTATTATTTATTTATTTAACCCTATCCTTTCCTAACCTTTATCCTCCTATCCCTTTTCCTTTACCAAATTAGAACATGTAGGGTAGATCCTAAAGTAATTTCACGTTCTATATCATCTATATTAGTAGTGTGTGTATTTTGTTAATTTATTATCAAGTGTAGAATAGAAGATGAAGTTGACCTTCTTTGAATTCCCACAAAACTATCTAAAAAAAATATTAATGTGTAGGTCTCATATTTTTTGATCTTAAGTATAAATAAAATTAGTAGGCACAAGTATTTCATATTTTTTGTTGTATCTAGTAAGTAGTGGTCCTAATCATAAGTTTCAAATATCTACTTGTGTAGTGCCCCTCCTCGATTCACCCTGTTAGTGTTGTTAGTTGGTATTGCTTTTGACAATGCTTCATATTTCATTTATTTGATTTATATTGGGTTGATTAGTGCTTTGATTGATTATTATTATATTAAAATAAAGTTATTAATGTTAAAGGTATTTTAACAAGAGCTGCAGGGCAGCGAAGTTCTTGCCAAATAGTAATAGAAATGTTATGTTTTAATTAGTTGTGTTTGATAAATTTTAGTAATGGCACAAATGATAAGTACCTGCTTGGTGGAAGGAGCATCTAATTGGTGAAAAAGCCTGTGATAGATTTAGACCTAAGGGTAGGGTACAAGGGGAACAAGGGTAGAGAGAGCTAGAGTTCCAAACAAGGACCCTCAACTCTAGTTCCAGCTTAACACACAAGCCAATTGGAAATTTTTTTTGAGTTGTGTCCAGTCAAAGCTCACCAAGATCCACAATGTTGCTACTGTACCATTGTATGCTAAATTATATCAAGATCTAATTTATGGACTAAAAAATCAAATAACCAAAGCCCACTAGGGTAAAGCAGTTGCAAATATTTTATCACATCGCATTAAATACATGTCCCCTAAAAGACACTAAAGATATAAAAGTTACTAAGTACAACTTCTTAGGCCAATTACCCTGAGTTAGAGTTGTAAGGCTTATCATGTCCATTAGATCTCAGTATTTTTATAATTTAACTTGCACCAAGAAGATTTTTTGGGTTGAGGCATTGAGTCATTCCATTCTCAGTAATATTAGGACTAAGTGTGTTATATACATCTTGCAAGTCGATAGCCTAGAAACTACACAATATTCCAGACCAGCCTCCTACATAACAATAAAATAAATATCATATACAAACTGTGGAGAACATAACAACATCACAATGATGACAATAATATTATAACAAAACGACAAAAAATATTATTAAAATAAATAAATAAACAATAGCATACCTTAATAAAATGGGCTACAATCTCATAGAGAGCAACATAAAAATTTATCAAAAATTAATACAGAATCCTCATTTAAGTTCCATTTATTATGATAAATATTGTGAATGATTTAAAAAATAATAATAATAATAAATAAAACCACAAAACAATAAAAACATTAAGCTGGAATGATAAGACATACTTTAAAAAGAAAATTATATGAAAAAATATTAACCAACAGATCAGATGGAATGAGTTCAAGTGATGAAGAATTCGAAAACAACACCTCAGGTTCAAACTTAATCAAACATGATAAATGTGTTGGCATTGGATGCAATACTACATTCAACACACTCAAGAGTGAAATGCCCTCAAAATTGTAAATTTTCACCAATTTGAAATAACTCCAATGTTTTTAAAGGATCTCCCTATGAATTCTTGCAAACTCTACTATTCACTTCTGATGAAATTCATGTTAGCATATTTTTTTTCACCTGATTTCATCCTCAAATGTATAAAATATCCTCAAATGTAATTAAGAAAATCTACTAAGAGAAAGTTAAGTACAATTAGATCTTATCGATGGCACAACCTATGGGAGATTTAATCTATCCAGCTATAGGGTAATGATTTATTGATTTTTGAGAGATTTAAGGACACTGATGCCTTGTGTAGTGGATGTGTTAATGTGGAAAGGTTATTAAAAGCTTTTAGTTTAAATGCAAATAATTATGTGTTTAGTGGATGTGTTAATATGGAGAGGTTATTAAGAGCTTTTAATTTATTTATCATACAATAAATATTAAAAAATAAATTAGTTTTTCTTAAAATTTGAAGATTGACATTAAAAAAAATAAAGGGTGATGATTTCAAGAACTCTCCTTGATTTAAGGTAGAGTTTTTCTCTGAACACACCCAAATGGCATTGTAAAATGTCTTTGACCTAATGAAATAAATATTAAATATCAATATTTATGTATAGACAAGTTAATAAATGAGAAAATAACATATACTTATTTATTCACTTAATAGTAAGCTATTTTTTATTTTATAAAAATATGGATATAAATTTTGCTTTTAATAACTTAAGATAGTACATTCATTTAATAAAAAATATTTTTTAATATTTATAGAATAATCTACCTATTATTAGAAAAATTAATGTAAAAGATGTTTAAGACACCAATTTTATTTAAAGAATAAGTTTAATAAACAAGTAAATAATTTTTTATATTTATTATAAAGAATAACTCTCATAAATGAAATAAATTGTGTATCAAATTTATATTTATTATAGATTTGTTTAAATAGATAAATAGATGTATTTAAATATTAAATATTAATATCTATTTATAGAAAAGTGAATAAATGGGAGAACAACACATAGTTATTTATTCACTTAAGAGTAAACTATTTTTTTACTATATAAAAACATGGACATAAATTTTGATTTTAATATTTATAGACTAATCTACCTAATATTAGAAAAATTAATGTAAAAGATGTCTAAGACACTAATTTTATTTAAAGAATAACTTTAATAAACAAGTAATGGAAGTAGTGGAAGCGCATTAATCGCTTATATCGGGTGAAATTTGTCTACCAATTAGATTGAAGAGAATTGAATTTTGAAATATGTTTTGTTATATAATTGGCATGTATACATTGATAATAGATTAAAAAAAAATCAAATAGAAAAAATGTTTGAGCTCTCATTGGTTAAAAAGAGAATTAATAATAACCAGTTAAGTTTGGTCGTGCCTATAGTTCCCTCTCATTGGTTAAAAAGAGAATTAATAATAACCAGTTAAGTTTGGCCGTGCCTATAGTCCCTATAATATTGATAATACATTTATTAAGTTTAAATAAATAAAGTTTGTGTCTTAATATTGAAATATTAAAATAAATACATATTAACTATAGTGGGTGCAAACAAAATTAAAATGAAAGATTAAATTAATAAATTAAATATTTTAATTGTTGATTTATTGTATGCAAATAATAAGATATGGTTAATGAGGTAGTTGACGGTAGTGGGGAAATAAAATAAAATAATTAAATTAAAGAAGTGCATGCAGCAACAGAGATTGGGAAAGTGGTAAATAAATTGGTTATTTTGGCTAAAAGAAAGGGGGCTTTTTGCACACTCTGAAAACTAATCTTGCTTTCTTTTTCTAGGAATGCTTCTGAAAACTAATCTTGCTTTCTTTTTCTAGGAATGCTTCTTGGTTCTTGGGGGTTTCTTATATGGTTTGAAGGTTTGAATTGAGTTGATTAGAGAAGTTAGAAGGGTATGAATGATGGAAGAATTCTGTGTCAGTGGGGGCACGCTGATCAGAAGAATTTTCAGATTTTTACTCTTCGAAATATTGAGTGCCCAATTGATAACTCATAATGTCACTCAACCCATTATTGGTACGGTGCTTGCATTCTTCTAAGGATTCCGACATGAAATAGAGCTGAACTACGAGGAAGAAGACAAAGGCAACCTCACGTGCTTCCACTATCCTTCACGGTATGTATCTTTTCTACCTTGTTTTGGGTTTTCGCATTTGCTCTCAACATAAATATTGCAAAGTAATGGTGTTACAAGAGTTTTCACAGCATTCGAACGAAGATATAGTTTGGGTGGTGTAATTTAATTCCCCTTTTAACATATATCCTTCCACTTTTTAATTCGGTCGTAGGCGGAGTGCTAAACCGGACCATCAACTTTTCCCCTTGGATTAAAATTTTATTCATGCTCAGCCTTTTCAATTATTGTATGTATTATTTCACGAAGGTTTCTGATTCCTTAAGCATCCATTCACTTGATTTGAACATTAAATAGGAATCTTTTAACTCCCAATGTTGGCGCGGACCGTGAGAGCTTGGAAATCGATCTTTACTTCTAATCTTCTTAGCCTTTTGTTTAAAGCATTCAGTACATGGGTATAGGCATTACTCAGGGGTCTAACGCCCTCTTTTGTTTTATCCTTCATGGAGCTGCAACCAACTTCAAATTCTCTCATCTAGTAGGAAAACATAAAGCATTAATCTTGCGTAATTACTCTCGGCTTATAGGTAGAATCATCGAGCCATAGTCTCACGCAACTCTAATGCCACTGCAAACCATTTTCTATAACAAGTTTTCTTAAGTTGTTTATAACAATTAGAATCCAGGGCAGCCTATGGACTTCATCATACCTAAAGAAAATATGGTCCATCCATCTGAGTGTTCTCTGAGTACACAAGCTTAATGGCATCTTAGTGTACGAATAGTTGTTTCTGGATTCGATTGATTCAAAAAAGCTTACACAATCGAATCCAGAAACAACTATTCATACTCTTATGGATTGTGGAAATCTAATAACTTTGGCATCTTAGTGATAAGATAGGGTGTCTCCAAGATAGCCAGTGCGCACATGAAGGTTATCCAGGAACACCTAAAGATCAACGATATATGTAATGCATGAAGGATACTGATGTGTGAAGTATTCACAGCCCTCATCTGCTAAACCTGTGTAGTTGCATGCTCTTAGAACATAAGCAAGCTTTCAATGTCAAGGTGCTTCATTAAATCGAAGATTTAAGAGCTTCCTTGCAAAATTTGTTTTGTGCCCATTCTGCAATCATCGCATTTCTTGAGATGGCATCTCTTGTGGGATTCTGTCAAAAAATCCGCATGCCTTGTTCACACTTTCACATTTTGCATCTATGTCTACTAGCGCAGTAGCAACTACAATATCGCACAAAATTCCTCTAACAATTATCTTAGAGGGACGCGCATACCCTGTTCCCAAGCTTTCATTTTGGCTCTTTGTCATTTCTTCTTTCATTGTGGCATATATCTTTTGCTTTTCCTCTGCAGCGAATGCATTATCCAGCGGTTTTCATACTTATGCTTTTATCAATATTTAAGCTAACAATAGTATCTTCATTGAAGAATAGAGAGTTTATATCGTTGCCACTAAGCATGATGGAATTTTAATAGCTTAAATTATTACCGCCAATGATAAAAGAAAGGTTTGAAATCAGATATGGTATCCTCAGCCTTGATTTCAGGCTACTTAGTTTCCATTAAGTTTAGGTGGTCTGTGTATATTCTGCAATCGTAGTCATCTCTTTGAGATATCTTGTTCATCAGTCCTCGCCTTGTATCTTCCCAGCAGCGCATAGTGTGTAGCGCATTGGAGGAATCTTTGGGTTAGAATTTCTATCACATTTAAATACACTCATTTACTTCTAATATGATGCATTCTTCCTCCTCCTTGCTACAAGTGCATTTCCCTAAACCAACCTTAAAAGCAATTGAAAAATGATGATAGACTGTTCATATCCACTTAAACCCATTATTTATATGTCCATTTGCATTATTGTTATATTGATTGTTATTTCGAGATCGTGCAAGGTTACCACCATGGAAATCATGTTTAAATGAGGATAAGGATATCGATAATGCTTGTACATATCAATTTGATTTAAGAGTATTATGAGTTCCTTTTTATTATTATTGGTATGTATTTATAATATTGGAAGCTAAATATAATACGTTTTCATTTATTTAATGATATATATGATATTATATTTGGGTAATAGAGGGGAAAGATTGTTCTAATTTGGGAAAATGAACATTGGGTTTGGTTTGAGTAAATGAATTAGATTATCTTTTAGTTAATTAATATATGTTGATTTCTTTATGATTATTTAATGGTTGTATTGTAAATTCTCCATGTAATTAGTTATGTAGAAATTGCTATGGTAATAAATGGTTTAATTTGAATAAGTGAAGTGATGGATTTTGTAATTAGATAATTGTGAGTTGGAAGGGGAAAGGTTAATTTCGAGTAAGGGAAAAAGCTAAGGAATAGATTATTTAATTTAAGCAAAAATAATGTTATTTAATAAATGAAATTTATATATATATATATATATATACACATATATTTATATGATATTAATATTTAGGTGATTGTTTTTAATATTTAGAATTTAATAAAGTAAATAGGATTATGTTTAAGTTAGGAGATGTTTACTGGTTATGATTGTTAAATGAATAGGGGAAAAAAATTGATTCACTTGTATTTAGATAATTGAAAAGATTAGATTATCCCTTGCTTTGTCAATTCATTATGTACTTAGTATAAGTGTATTATAGTGGTAAATGCTCTATTAAGTAATTTAAGTGGAATAAGTTAACGGGTAATCTGAATTGTGGAGACAATGCCTTTTATGGAGTATTTCATGGTTGTTTTGATTGTTTGTTCATGTTGATTTATTGGGTTGATATTAGAATTGAGTTGTGAATTAGTTGATTTTACTATTGTTGTCGCAATTGTTTGATATTGCAAAAAATTTGGTTATTGTGGTCGATTTTGATGTTGAATTGATTTTGGTTATTGTTTTATGGAGGGAGTTTGTTGTGCCAAATGGTTATTGAGAGACTTCCAAAGGCTTGGGGAATTAGCTCAATTTTTGGTTTCGTGATTATTTCATTTTGAAAATTGATTAATTTTATACTTGAGATGTGGACATGAGGTTCTTTAGCCTTGCATTGTGTACTCATTATTATGGTTGGGTTTTGTGAGCAAGATGGTCCATGCCTCACCTAATGTGTGTGTTCTTGTGGTTTTTGTAATTTTGTGCAAGGTGGTTTACCATGTTGGATGTGTTGGGTTTTCTAGTTGTTAGTAGGGGGAGTGGCTCTCATTGGGAGCTGATGCACAAAGTGGTGTCAAGGTAACCCATTGGAGAGTTTCTTAACTTAGTGATAACCTAATAAATAAATTAGGGGGTTGGGTAGATTACACGCTAATTAATATAAATGGTAAAACGTCACCCATGCATGTAGTGCTCATTTAGGCTAAGGATGAGTTGAAAAGGCCTGGTTGGCAAGATCAATTTCCTTGTCCTCACGAAAGGAATGTTGGTTCCGCATGTGTCACCCTATGAGGCTGACGTCTAGTGAGAGACTATTAGGGTAACCATAGATGGGGGTCAGCGTCTAGATTGTCAAAGTAACCCATGGATGGGGGTCGGCATTTAGACTATCATGATAACCCATGCCAAGACCATGCGATGACACTCCACCCTGTAGCAACCTAGCATTCCCTAGTCTTGTGTTTCCTTGGTTGTTTGTGTGCCTCTAGAAGCGTTATTATTGTTAGGCAATGTTATATTGTACATTATATGTTGGATTCATGTTAGCCCTTTGGTGTTGTGTTACTGTCTTCTTGACTATTTATGGTGGGACCTTATTGCTATCTCCTAGCACGAGGGGTGGACCTTAGGGTTCCACATGGTCAGGTGGATTGTGTTTATTCCTCCATTGGGTTTCCCCTTGTGGTTGTTCATGTGCGTGGAAACTACTCTTGCTGATGTGGACTCCTACACTTGACCCAGCCTAAGTGGATTATGTTTCATGTCCTTGTATTGAACTGTAATCAATGTATCATATATTATACTTTTGATGTATATTCTTCCCTATTGATCACGGGGAAGCATTGTTGTAATGATGTCATGTTGTAATTAATTGTGAAATCTCTCTCTTGTAATGAAGAATGTAAATGATGTTTATTGCATATATTAGTTAATTGAATTGATCTTGGATGTTGTTATATTGATTCCATGTTATGGATAATACATTTAATATGTGGATTTAACAAACTCTTTAATGTTTGTCAAATCATGGTTGATGGAGTAGTTTTTATAGTTTGGTTAATGGATAGATTGTAGCGTAGTCATGGAACCTTAGGGGACTTAGTTTTGTTTGCATGTTAGTATTTATATTCTGCTATCTGTAGTATGTTGCATTCATCTTTCTTACAAAAAAAAATTGTTTCATTTTTAAGCATTGTGGTGTGTTGTCCTCTGGGGTTTTGTGGTGGGGTGTTACAACTTGGCTAAATGTCAAGGAATTTTCTATGAGAGCAAGCATTTTTTTCTCACCATCTTCTTGTGATATCACTTCCTCCCAATATCTACAAATAAAAATACACCACCAATAATTAACTTTATAGTACACCCCAATGTAACTCAACTAAAGATTATCATTCAATATCATGATTTAACTATGTAATTGCTTAACGAGCTTTCAATTCACACATGATTAATGTTATTCCCAAAAATAATAATAGAAACATGGAAGCCATAATCAACTTATAAGTGGTATATTTGTGTGTTGAAGATAATATGACACATGGATATCATGGGTCTCCTTTTGATTATTGTGTTGAAAATACAATAATCAACTTATAAGTGGTATAATTGTGGATGAAATTGGCTCATGACATTACATATCACAATCTCCTTTATCACAAATCCCCATATTTACACTCCTAATTCCTAATCATATTTTCCACCATCCTTGATCAAATCCATAGGTGTTGAATTGACCTAGGTCACTTATGTAGTTGTAGATCTAATCATTTTGCACTTAAAATAAAATTTGTCCATTACTAACCACTTCACTAGTCATTGTGAGTTGAATTAGAATTCACTTTTGTTGATTTGTGTTTTGGGTGATCATATTTAAGGACATCCATCCACTCATTTGAATATCATCTAAGAGCACATCTAGATTTCAATTTGTGAAGATGGATAAAAATAAATTAATGTGTAATTAAAGTTCCCTTCATCCTGGGACCACTATATGATTGCTTGTTATCCTCAATCCCTTCTGTTAGAGCCATAAACTCTAACCATTCAAGGATTTCACCTAGGATAACATGAACCTTGTGATCCAAGATATTCCCCATAGTTTTTTCTAAACATCACCAATTATTGCATTATCTCAAATCTTAAGATCAAGGAAAATAAATTAAATCATCATAATTTCATTAGTCCATGTTTGTGTATCTTAGATCAAGTCCACATGTAGGTTTAAGTTTGCAAGTTTGTAGATATCAACCCAAATAGTACACAATCAAAGTTCTAGATCAACAATAAAGCATAAAATTTTAAGAACTTGGGAAATGGATATATGATACTTGGATAGAGTCTTTTGGATGAAAATCAAAGTTAAGTACCTATGCAATTTATTATTTTATTTTATTTATTTATTGAGCATTTAATTTTATGATCAATCTCAACTCTAACATCTAATTTAATTTGTATGTTAATTGAATACATTTATTTAATTAGCACATACTAACTAAGTGGTGTGATTATTCTTCTACAAGAACACACTTTAAAATTAATTTAGTTGTCTAAGTAAATGATAAAATAATCAAAAATTAATTTGACCTAAATTAAATGAGGTGAGATAGTAAATGAAAAAAAGTTAGAATGTTGCTTACATTTGTATCAATTTAAGATTTGTCAAAAATGAAAATTTTGTTATAAGAATGCTCAACAATTGGAATCAGTTCCATTCCAATCTAATCAACAATCACATGAATGTATTGTATCTTTGGCTATGCTTTGTAACTTTCTCGCTCCCTTGGTTTTTTGAATTTTTAGCATTATGTTCTTCATTTGACTATCACATGGGTCAGTTGAGCGGGGGGTCCAACAAGGCTCCCCTATCCTGGAATGTTTCTCCCAAGCCTAGCATGGTACTGAGTTATGTTGTTTATAAAAATGGTGTTCCTCGTGTTGGTACTCCTTTTGCTACCACTACCCCTTCTTCTTTTGTTGTTCTAGAAGTTGGTACAACTAGCAAAGAACCACTATCCCCATCCTTGGGCTTGGAATCCTTTTTCTCCAAAGAAGAACCTGCTTCTTTTATAGATAAATTGTTGGGCGTTTTCTTGCCAACTTTGGGTAGGATGAATGCAAAAGCTACCTCTTGTTCAGTGATTGGTTGGGAAATTGATGTCCCTGAAGTGTTGATGATGAAAGCTATGGATGGCCTCAAGCTATCATTGGTGGGAAAATTCTTGGCATACCGTTTGAACATTGAGCAGGTAAGGATCTGGGTTGTCTCTGTTTGGAATCTAAAAGGCAATGTTTTCATTTATCTTATGCCCAAAGGTATTTTCATGTTCTTCTTTGTTATCTATGAGGACATGTTAAAGATTCTTACCAATGGCCCTTGGGAATTTTATGTTGGTTTTAAGAACTTCCTTTCCTTTTGTAAGTGGAAGTCAGACTTTGACCCTTTTGTTGACTTAGGTGTTACTACTCCTATGTGGGTATGCCTACCTGGACTACCTCTTGAATTTTGGGATATTGGAATTCTCAAGGGGATTGCTAACTCTTGTGGAAGCCTTTGGTGATGGATAAGATAACCCAAGAAAAGTCTCAACTAGTGTTTGCCAGGATATGTGTTAATGTGGCTATTAACATTGTTCTACCTACTTCGATGCTTTTGAAATCAAAATTTGGAAGCTGGTCTCAACCCATAGAATATGAAAATGCTAGAATATTTTATCTATCTTACAAAAAAATTGGCCATCTAATTGAATCTTGTAATAAGAGGCCTAAAGGTGTGTCTAGTGAGGTGTCGTGCCCTGAGTCTATGACAATGGAACCAAAGGATGTGGATGATGTTCCTAAACTCAATGGTAGTAGGTTGAACCCCTTGAAAGTGGTTTCCCTTGAGATTGGTATCTCTAAGTCTTAGGAAGTGGCCCACAATGTCCCCACACTTGTGTCCCAAGACAAGAGGTGTAGGGAAAGTTTAGAAGTGGCCTCTTGTGAGGACGACAAAATTAATCTAGAAGCCTAACAAATCTTGAAGGAAACTGATGAAGAAGTGAAGAAAGTTGAACACTCCCTTGTGAAGCTCGTTCTACACTAATATTTGGAAAAAACACTTGGTCAGAAGGAAGGGATAAATATCAAGGAGTCAATGGCTATTTTTGGGTTTCCATATTCACCCTTAGATGAGGCGGCCGATGAAGACTAGATTCTAGCTAATAGTAAGTCAAAAAAGAAAAAAGAAATTGGATTTTGGTGGAGGAAATAAGGTGGGAAGACCTTCTTAGAGGGAAACAAGGAATAAAGATATTGTGCATGATGAAGACAAAAGAATTTGGACTCAATTGCAGGTCCGAAGTCTAAAAAGAAGTAAAGGTGGTTGTGTCCCCTCCCTCTCTATTTCTGGGGATTTAGTTGCCTGCATCTTTGTTATGAAGATTATATCTTGAAATATTAGGGGCCTTAATAGTCCCTATAAATAGTTTTTGGATAAAACCTTCCTACTAGATAACAAAGTTGATGTTTTGTTACTTCAGGAAACTAAAATGAAGAGGGAAATTTTTGATAAAATCATTTTGAATATTTGTCCCAGGGCTAATTATTTTTTGAGTGAGGCTGATGGTGCTTTAGGGGGTATTGTTACTCTATTGAACCCTTCGAAACTTAAAGGTTCTATGGGTTTCTTTGGCAAAAAAATTTCTTATGGTTTCCTTTGAAGACCTCATTACCACTGAAAAATAGAATATGATTAATGTTTATGCTCCTAATTCCCATCGTGAAAGATTATTGCATTGGTATTTTTTGGGGTACATTATAATGAGTAGGAAGGAATTTTGGATGCTGGGAGGAGATTTCAACTCTCTGCTTCTACCTTCAGAAAAGCCGGGAGGAATTGTAGACTATTTTGAAAGTATGATGGAGTTATCTGCTTTCTTCAACTCTGTGGGGTTATATGATGTCCCCCTTCTGAGAACCTGGTTTCTGGTCCAATAGGAGGCTTGATAACCAGCTGATTCAAGTCAAATTGGATAGATTTTTGGTTTCCAGCTGATTCAAGTGAAATTGGATAGATTTTTGGTTTCCTCCAATTGGAACATCTCTTAGGACCTTTCTCTTTTTCCCTCCCAAGAATAGGATTTGATCATAATGTTATCTTGCTAAAGAGAAATGTTGACTCAGTTAAAGGTCCTTTCCCTTTTAGATTTGAAATAATGTAACCCTACATCTCGATTTTGTTGGCCTTGTTGAAAAATGGTGGAATGAACCTTCAACTGGAACCCCTATGTTTTGTCTTATTGATAAATTGAGAATAATTAAAGAAAGAATGAAGGGCTGGAACAAGCTTACCTTTGGTAATATTTTTGAAACTAAAAAATCCCTGGGGGAAAGAATTAAGGAGGTGCAAAATAAGATGGAGTTTGGGATGGTGGATGAATATATCTATAACCTTGAATGTAATTTGAGAACCCAATGGTTTTGATGCAGGAGCATCCAGGGTGTAAGAGTAATCTTGCATCACCCAAAAAAATGTTGTTTCTTTTTAATAAGGGCTAAATTTGGCAGGGTTACTATTTTTGTAAGATTGCATTTACACACAGTTGGACATGAAATCTTACACAAACCTCCAGAATGGTAAATTGAAGCCAATGGCGAAGAAATCACTTCAATTCCATTTGTCATTTGAAAGATATTAAAATTTTAATTTTAAAAAATCCTAGTAAAATCTTCGGGGTCAATTTTGAGGCACTTAGAGGCTCTGAATGGGCCTGAAAATTGGTGGAAAACAAAAGTAGTTGGCCTTTAGGCCCTACTTTCTAGATTTCTCAAGAGCTTTCTAAAAAGGTATTATAATTGAATATCTGACGGTTGGATCTATTGGCAAGAGACGCTGTAGTTATGCTTTGGTGTTGTCCTTAATGGAAACCCTAGTTGGTAATCAGATCCACCTGACACCATTTTCTCCCACTGGTAGTCAGATTGAAGTCAGTCAGGAAGAACAGAGCATCCGACATTTTGGTGATCATTGATTCACTTATAGATTTCCAGTTGTTATTTTGAGTTGTGGATATCACGAGAAGTTCATTAGTACATTTCTTATGTTATCCAAAACATTTAGTACCTTGTACCAAGCCTTGTGTAAGTTTGGAGATCCAGTTGGTAATTTTTTGTTTATCTATATTTTGGGGACGACTCAGTTGTTAAAATATATTGTGGATATTCAAGGAATGTTTATTTGAATATATTTATGTTTAATCATTATATTTTGGGCCCAAGCTAAGCTATAGCCGACTGTTGTGGATGTGCATTGAATTTTACTTATGATTTGAGCTGACAAGTTGCAAATATTTCTAATTCTTATTAAGCCGACTTGTAGCTATTAAATCCCTAGTCGCAGATATATATAGATGATCGATTATCTCACTTTATGATATGAAGAAGGTGCGTCGATGTGTGTTACGAATATCTGAAGAATGTTAGAGTGATTTCTTATGCAGTTTCACTTGCGCATAAAGATCTTGTGGTACGAATCAGAGCAGAGTAGAGTGGAAGTTTAGTATCAATCAGAAGGACAAAGGATCGACATTAGAGCCTAAATGGAACTATAATCAAGAATTTTTAGATGCTAATCTTTCAATTCATTCTCTTGGATCTAATCTAAATCTTTGTAAGGTAGTAATTTCCTTCCTATTTTTAGCAATGAGCTCTAGGCAGTGTGTCTCAATGCAAGTGCATTCCCATTTTGTAATCTTTCTTTTGGGTATACTCAAAACTTATTGTGGATTGGCCATCCACCATGGTTTTTCCCCTAATAGAGTTTCCACATAAAAATTCTTGTGTTATGGTGTTGTGGTTGTTTGCTTTGTGTTTCTGCATATTACTTTTGGTTAAATGTTCTAAGTGGATTAAAGATCAAAATAATAAAGTTATTTTTTGCAGAACACTGATTCACCCCCCCTCTCAGTGTTGCTTGTTTCCAACAATTGGTATGAGAGCGAGTTCCTTGAAAGAAGTCTAATAGCTTGGGGAGATCTTGGAAAGTGTTATCAATGGATACAAGCAGTCTTCAACAACAACTTATGGTGGCCCTGGATGATCTTGACTAGTCAAAATCTGACAACCAAGAACTACAGGAAAATCTTGAAAATGTAGAAAAATTCATAGTCATTGAAAGAAAAAATCAATGAATCAAGAGAGAAAAGAAAAGAATTATTTGATCAACTCAAGCAGAAGAACAAAAGCATGGAAGATGAACAACTCAGTCATGCCTTAAAGGAGAAAACAAAATAGTGTGAAAAGTTTTCCAAAGAAAATGTTGCCCTGAAGCATGAGATGGAGTCTATCATGATGAAAATGACCAAAGAGTTTGAAGATAGAAATAAAAATGAAGAAAAGCTTGCTCAATCTTTGAAAGAAAAATCTGAACAATGCAGTCGATTTGAGAATGAATTGGAACAATCTAAGAACAATGAGGAAGTGCTTGAAAAATAGCTTGATGATCTCAGAGATGAACTTACTGTTGCAAATGAGTACAAAGAAAAATTCAAACCCAGTTCAACCAAGCTTGATGAACTGATTAAAGGTCAGAGGACTAATGGTGACAAGTGAGGTCTTGGCTATGAGAAAGGTGGAAGTTCCGGATCTGGACAAAGGAATTCTGGACAAGGAATATTCTGACAAGGAAATCAGATGAATGGAGCTAGAAGGAATCCGGTGAGACAAACATATGCTCAGAGATTCAATGGTTACTATTTTACCTACAATAGGTTCAGACATATTTCCTCTCAGTGCAAAATCAGGATGAATCAAAGTGGATCACCATTCTTAGGTCAGTGCTTTAATTGTAACAAGTTTGGTCATAAATCAAATAAATGTAGAGTTGTGATGAATAACTTTCATATAGATGTCAGATGCTATGCATGCAATAGACTTGGGAATATTGCTAACCAATGCAGATTAAGGAAAAATCAGTGGAACAGTTGGTCTGAATAGAGAAATGTTGTGTGTTACAACTGCAAAAAAGTTGGGCATATTGCCAGATTCTATTGGAACAGAAGAGGTATGGTAAGACAGAATACACATTAGGATGTTAAAGGAAAAAGGAAAGTCACTATAGATGTGATCAGGAGGTAGATGCAGAAGAAATGGGTGAAGAAGGAACCCTTTGTTGAAGAAAATGTCCCTACACTAGAATCTGCTTCTGGAAATTCCTCTGGGAATTAGTTTTAGGCCTTTGGCCTAGGGGGAGCTATCAAAAAAATCCATTAACCCCCTGTAGGCAATTGGTACTGGAATGTGGAACCATCCAGTAGGTGAATAAATGCTTTTTAGATGTTGCTCAACTGATTTGAGAAGGTATTATGCAATATAAAAGATCCACAGAAGGTTTATTTGTCTCTATGCATGAAACAGTGTAACCGAGTGTACTAGGGTTAAGGCATTTATTGCAGCAAAAAGGGTTAGTTGTGTGAATGATAAAAATCCACTCCTATCCTTCATTTGTCACTTTGCATTTTGAAGGAAAGCAGTTTGAAGAAGCCTTGGAGTGAACTTTTCTAAATTATAGGAAGATCAGAGTGCGAAGAAGAATCTACGATCGAACCTCAATCTGGTGAAAAGGTATTTTTTTTGGAAAAGCCTGTGAATTTTTGAATTTGCAATCATGGCCACTCCGTTGGTTGTAGAGGTCAAGGATAGACCCCGTCCTAAGTTTAAATGACACCCTTACAAATCTGTTGAGACCGAACCCTTAGGAGCATTTTCATCTATGTCGTATGGATTTTTGCACACATAGGATATTAGGGCATATATTCATGCGAACATTGAAGAGTTAGGCACCTCTCAAATAATGAATTTGTACTCCCATCATATAGTTGGAGAAGATTTTATTGTAAAACCAGAATTTCAAACCCTAGAAGAGAAGAAGTTTGTGCAGTTTGCAAGATTTATTGTATTTGAGGAAAATGAATGGGTGAGATACATCTTGAGCCGTGTTCATGATGAGTTCATGTGGCTGAATATACCCTTCAAAATCACAGTAGAAGTTGTTGGAACTATTAAAATCTGATGATTTTTGCATATTTTTATACCCCCTGAGCCTCCATGTAAGGTTTACCTTTGCCACATTTCCCCCATTTTCATGGTGCTTTATCCACATTCTGCCCATACTGCCCCATAGGATTCGTCCATGTCTACATTTTTCACACTTTGGTCATTATCAGCATAAGTTTATTTGGGTCTCCCCGACCCATTATGTTTTTACTGCTAAAATATTTTGTTTCAGGTGTATCGACATGACATGTTCTCTGTTGTGGCGACTGGCATTTGTTTGTTGACAGTTATCGGCATTGCATCCATGTTGTTTCGGCGACCATGGAGGCTCCTATCGGCATGTGTTATGGCTTTTGGGGTGGTGTCTTACCAAATATCATTTGTCTTACTGACTTGAACACAGTGGTTTCTTATCGGCCCAACATATTGTTTTGGTGTAATGTCATGGCGACTTCATTTTGTCACACCGACCGGCGAGTTTGGATGCATATCGGGAGGAGTCATGGTTTTCGCTGTAAGGTCTTGGCGAGTGACCTTTGGTCTCGCCAACCTTACTCTTGGATTTGCTTCGAATATGTTTTTAGTAAGACTGTGGTGGCTTCGGCGAAGGGTCATAACGATTTCCATTTGTTTCACTGACCGGTATTTGGCAGTGCATCGGCGTGAGTTTTTCCTTTCATTGAAAGGTCTTAGCGATATCATCTTGTCACACCGACCGGCGTTTAAGGGAACCTTTCGGTATGAGTATGGGTTATCGGCATCATGTCACAACGAGTTCAATGTGTCTCACCAACTTCATATATGGGTTGCTTTCGATAGGACTTTCTCTCGGTCTCGGTGACGTGGGGATGATTGAAGACCTTCGGTGAAGCATTGGATGATCTACAAGAGGTCTCCCCGACGGATGGAAGCTACAGCGACATACTTTGGGACAGATAGACTTGTCGGTGAGAGATGATTTATGTCATGGCAACCTAGGGTAAATGATGACTTTTGGTGAAATAGGATGAAGTCTACATGAGGTCTCTCTGATACTATTGAGTTATGGCGACTGTGAACAAAATGAAAGGATTGCATCGATGAGAGATATGTTCGTGTCTCGGTGAATGGAAAAGCACATTAAGGAATTGCATATCGATATAACATTCGGTTTTCGATATGATATCTCATCGACGGCAGAAGGCTATGGCGAAACACAAAACAATAAAAGGCTACTCCTGGACTTCAGCATAACGGGCAGATGGTCACGGCGAATGTGAAGTAGGGGAACACTGGCAGGGAGCGATAAGCGATATAATTGCCTTCGGCATACCTTCAGGCCTATCTTGGCGACTGGTTCACTGGCGAATAAAAACATAATTCAAATGTTGTGGGCCAACATGTGAGATTTTCTACAATACCGTTGCTTGCCAGCTCGATTGGAGCCCGAATTTGGTGTTGGGCCGACATGAATTTGAAATGATATGATTTCTAATGCTGGTGTATTTATATGCACCCAGATTGTAATTGAACGACATCAGATTTTAGATCATAGATAGATAGATTAGGCATGGCTACAGTAGGATAATTTTCTCTTATCAGAGACTATGTGCATGTTTTCAAATGGTGGTTTCAATGAAATTCAGCTGTGTGGTAATTTTGTTTTGGTATCAATTGTGTGTCGAGTTTATTGAAAAGCATTGTTGAAGTTGTCTCCATGTTGATTCTTTCTAGTTGTTTAAATTGATGTAACAAGTTTACTTTCTGTTTATCTGTGCACATTTGCTGCATTTGTGTGGTTAATCAATCGGTTCTCTCAAGTAGAGATTAAACCCTTTTCATTGATCACAGTAATCAGGAAGATTCATCTAGATTCTTAAAGTAGAGCTCAGTAGTCATAATCTTGCATTATTCATACAAGTTATGAATAGATCATATGCCTACAATTCGATCTTCTACCAGAATAAGTTGCCCATTTCTGTTTCATTCAACTCTGCATACCCAACAAGGCACTAGTCTCTGCAATTTCATTATTTGAATTCACTCAGTTTCTTTACATCTGTTTATTAAGCATTTTAGGATTTTAGATTAGAAGATTGCTATCAAGTTGGATTTCATTTGTTCACTGTTATCTGCTATTGTGGACAAAGCATTTCAGAAGGATAAATCATAAGTTAAGTCTGCTTCATTCAGAAAGGTACACCCGCCTAGGTTAGCAGCACCTGAAGATTAGAAGGTTGAGTTCTCTTGACCTTTTTTGTTACCCTAAAGCGTATCAAGAGATTGGCAGCCTCTTGAGGCATCCAACCTGCGTTTTTGAGAGCTAACAGAAGCTATATGCACAGTAACAGGTCTGAATTCCTCTGCTAGACTTCTAGTTTTGAAATCCGTAAAGAATGACAAGGTGACTGAGGCAACAAGTGTGCAGTGGGATAGAAGGGCAATGACAATAGAAGACATTGCTAAAGTTGATGTGAAATTCACATCAATGGTCATCGGTTACAAGATATACCATTCCATCTAGGACAATTTTGTATCTGGTACAACCATCTATGCAACTTATGAAATGGTAAAGAAGAATGTAGAGTATGACTTGTGCAAGCTGCTTAGAAGTTAGTTGTTGGAAAATCTAAGCAAAATCGAGAAAGATAAGAAGAATACTTTCAAATATGGTAATTTGTTATTTTCCTATTTTTCTATTTCATGAATGAAGTTCTGGGTAGTTGTTCAGATAAGGAACAAGTTGTTTAGAATGGGTGACCGTCAGGTCAGAAACACTACCTTGTGTGGTTACTTCAAAAACTTCTAGGATATGATGCATTCCATGGAAAGAATTCCCACTTCAATTGTGGAGCAGTACAAAGATACTATTTGCTTCATGATGGATATTGACCAATGTCATATGGAAGCTGCTGATTCCAGAACAACTTGGATCATGCCAATGGGATACGAAGTAGAGGAAAACGTCCTGAAGATGTATACAAAAAACTTGTTGAATTCACCTCTAGATCTAGGAGAATAGAGGTTCAGAACATTTGCAAAGAGAAGTATGTAGGTTCATGAGGAATTGAGAAAACCGTTGTTAATCAAGAGAGTAAGAAAAAAAATAGAAGTTTTTGCAGAAAGGATGGGCTTACCTGTAGAAGCCTTGAGAGAGGCAAGAAGGAGGAGAGATGAGGCAGAAGCAATAGAAGAAAAAGAAAAAATAGAGTCTGCTAGTCCTAGTGCATCCTCTGCCTACACTAGATCTACCAGGAGTTCCCCTGCAACAAATCCAACTCAAGACAAGCCTTCGGGTAAAAGGAAGAAGAACAAAGGTACAAGAACATATAAGCCTATTTCAGAAGATGAGGAAACAAAATCAAAAGAAGTTTTAAAAGAAGTAAGAGCTACCAGAACTCAAGTTATCGAGTTAAACAAAAGCAAATACTCCAGCAAAGAAGAAAAGGAAAAGAAGGCTAAAGTTGATAAACCTAATATGTCTATTGATGAAGTTGTGAATGTAGTTGTCAATGATGGTAATCTCAAGCCCCTCTATGAGTTGTATGAAAATTTTGATGAATCTAGTTAGAGAATTCTAGAAGAGGCTACAATAAAACATATGAACATCTTTAATAAAGTTCTTGTTGAGATTATGTCTCGCCTACCCAAGAATTTGTATGATAATCTGGAATCGAAGATTAAGTGCTAGAACAGAAGAAGAGAATCTGAGGAAGAGAGTTCTTGCAGATTTGTGTCCAAAAATGTCAATTGAAGAGATGGATTCACTCCTTGAAAGAGCTAAAAGGGAATTTAAGAGAAAGACAAGGGTGAATAAACTCATGATTGGTGAAACTGATGTTGTGGTTGGTGAAACTAAGTAAATTTTGGAAGAATTTCTATCAAAGAATAAGATTAACATTGAGGAAATGTATACTAAAAATGTTTTAGGAAATGTGGAAGTGAATAAGGAGGTAAATGTAAATGAGGAAGAGAATGTGAATAAGGAGAATGTGAATATATCTGATCCTCTAGAAATTGAGGATATTTTGATTCCTCCTAGTATGGAAAATACAGACACCTATGGAAACTAAAGTTCCTAAGGTGGTATTAGCTGAGGAGAAGGTGGTGCAAAATGAAGAGGTAGAAGTGTTTGAAAGCAATCTGGTAACAGTCTCAGAAGAACTTAAGGCTGCAGAAAAAAAGGTTCAGGAAATCAAAGTGGAGGAAAGAGACACTGCCAAGGCAATGAAGAGATCTTTGGTGGAGCAACAAGAAGTTTTTGATCCTGAGTTGGATGAAATTTAAATCAATCTATCTACTCTATCTCCAATTCAAATGATGAAGGTTGCATCAATTGCTCAAGCTAAGACTAGTGAGAAAATTCTGAAGTCTCACATAGAGGATAGTGAATTGTTGAATCTTGCATCTGGAGTTCTGTAGAAATTAATGCCTACCCATGTCTTGGATCCTTCAGGTTCCTTTTCCGATGTGTCATGCCTAGGAATTTTTGCAAGAAAAACCCAACAATTTTATTTTTTTTTAACCAATTAAGAAGATAATTGACACTCAAAGTGTTAGAGGTGCATGCTCTAAACCGTACACTTTAGGTTGTGTTAAGCTTGATAAGATTGGGGAACCCACAATAAGTTCGAGGTAAAAATATATGAGGAATCATATTTAATATAACCTAAATCACATATTGACCTGCCCTATTCTTTCATTCTAGAAAACCAAGTATAATGACACCCCTAATTCACTTCCACATGAACAATTTGGGTTTAACCATAATTGGGCCCCTAGTCTTCTAGACCCTTGGGATAATGTTATTTCTTTCATTTGCATTTGAATATCAAGACTGTAAAATTTTTGTGTTACAATGGTTATCAACTTATCACTATAATTATGACATTCTTACTTGTTGTAATTAACTAATAATGGTTTATTTCACCTTATCCGAATGGGATTACTAGTTGGCACAGATTTTATTTTTTTTTCCCACCCTAGCCTTAGCCTTTCTCACATCATTAATATTAGTGTTTGGGGCTCTTACAAGTGTTTCCAAAAAAAATGTTAAAAACTATGTTGGGTTATTCTTCATACTTTCATTAACATCTAAGGTAAGAGAATACTTTTAGTATTAATATTCCTCATGACGTTCATACAAATATTATGATTGCTTTTATAATCTCTTACCATAAAATCCTAACCATCCCTAGTTGAGAGACTTTTATTGTTTCATTGAGTAAAGACGAATTTGAGCTTTCACTAAAATAAGTTATTATTAAAATATATTAACTTATTTATATTATTCCATTTTATATATATAATTTTTTTTTTACTCTCACTTTTTCCTCTTTTTCATTTTAACAAGACAAGCCATATAAATAATTATAAATACAAAAAAGAACATTTATGATCTTTATTTTTGAAACAATATTAAAATACTTATAATTAAATATTTATATTTAATATTTAAACCATTTCAAATTTAACTTTATTAACATTTTATTTTTAAAACAATACATAGATGGGTCCCATGTTTGATTAATTTATTTTCTTATGAAAAATATACTCCCCTTTTAGGGAGGAAAAGGACAAAATCTATACCATTTTTATGTGCCCTTTCAACCTTTATCTCATTAAATAATTATTTAAGCATCTACTTTAAGGAAAATATTGTAATTACTTTTTATTTTAAACCACTCACCTCATTTCCTTTCTTTCTTTATTTTTTTTGTTCATAAAGCTCTCAAAAGCTACATGAAATCAGCTATGCACACCATATTTATTCCACGTAATTCATTTTTATTCTTTTTATTAATACTTCCATTCTTTAAGCTTGGGGCGACTTCCACAAAAATCTTTAAAAGTAAAAGAAGGCTTTTTTGTGCTTTTTCTTTTTCGGTGGTGAGGGCATGCAAGGGAAGAGTCACATTACAGTGGGTGGTTTAGTCAAAGCGTACACATATGAATCGAATTAAGGTATTCAATCTACTCGCTTTGAACATTCATCTATTAGAATGACTACCCATTCAGAAGGTAACCTCAACGTTTATCTTGTATGAAGGCCCATAACGTGTACGAATTTATTGCTGGTAAGAATAGTTATTATTGAGTTCGTCACCTTATTGCGATAGCTACGATAGTGGTGGCACATTAGTATTACTGGACAACTATCAAAGGACTGTCAATTTATATTTCACACGGAAGCACTCGCTCCCATATCAGGGTTTAGCTGCTGATGTTACAGGGTACTAGCTGCTTCTGTTTTTTTTTGTTTTTTTTTTAAATTTAAACTACCAAACACCATGCCCAAGTGCTAATGATGTAACGAATTCCCCATATGGTCATAATTTCATAACCTCTCCTTCATAAATGAAAAGAGGTACCAGCTAGACGGAGTAATGCTTTCACAGGTGTTTTTTTTTTAAAAATAATTTATGGTGCATCGAAGTTCGGAATAGGCTATCCTATCGCCATTTACTCCCCACTTTCCCCTACTACTCCTTCACCTTCCATAGTTTCCTACCTTACAAGATTGATGGTAGGTCTTTTCTTTCCATTTAATGCCTAGGCAAGATCTACTGACAAGCACGGCCGTTGGAAGATATGTTGAGTGTTAACACTAATTTCTTTACCAACTATGTGAGGTGATAGGCACCAAAAATAATATCCTTGTTGATGTATTATTATTTGCACAGGAGCCTCAAGTCCCTTGCTCTTTAACCGTAAAATTAATCGAATTAATCTTCCATTTTTTTCCTGATAAAACACTGAGAGAAAGAACAGGAATAGAGTTTTCTTTTCCGGTGTACGCCACTACTGCTGGAAATGTGGCTCACAGTAGAGGCTACTTGCGTCAACCCATCACTTTTACCAACCACACACTGACACCAGATTTTCTTGATTCTCTGTTTGTGTAGGAGTCATTTAGTGTCTGTTCCCGTTGCGTGTAGAAGGGAATTAGTTGCACTTGGATGGGATTGTCACATAACTATAATGAATAACCGGTCCTTTTGGCACCATTCATCTTGTGCACTGGCTCCAGCATAAACGTTGGATCGACAAGGAGAGTTAATTCAAACACTATACCAAGTATTTGAGGAGATGGGGTGATCGAATAGGAAGACCTTTTTGCCAAGTAAGGACTGCATTGCGCAAGTCCATTTCTTGACCATCCTTTGCTTCCAATGGATCTCATTAGTATTTCTTGCAGGGATTAATACTATTCAAGTTCCCTCCATTGGCCAATTATTTTTGTCCAACGCCATGAGCTTGTTACAGTTTTTCTTTTATTCTAATTTCATTTTGTTTGTGTTTTCCTCATCAACTCATAAGAGCAGATCGAGTGCTTTTACAAGACAGTTTTTTGTTATTGTATTGACACTTACATACCAATTTATGAATACCATTTTTTTTTTTTTTTTTTTTACCTAGTTAAGAACAGGTTTTGCTTGATACACTCTAGAAGCGAAGAAAATGAGCGACATCTCAGGGTTGAGCATGATTGGCAAAGCTATACAAAATGATTCACAGGTTGTTCAGGTTTTCAAAGATGAACTAGACTTAATGACATTTAAGTGTTGAACTAAGAGAAAGATTCGCATCACAACTCATTATAATCTAACTGGTTATTGTTCTTCTCTTCAAATTTTATTTTATTTTATTTTGTTTTTTTCTAAATTTAAAATGCATTAAACCATGATAATATATTCATTTTTCTATTGACATTTTCCTGTCTCTTTTTGTTCTTGTTATCCAGCTTTAATAAATACAACTAAATATTGGGGTTTACAGTAGCAACTAACTGTAGAACCATTGTATAACCGAGATGTATGGAGTTTTCCATTGCATGTATGCATCTGTTAATATGTCCAGCTTTAAGATAACTACATTTATAAATATGATTAATTTTTTTTTTTGAAGTGCATATTATTTCATTGGTAAGTAATAAAATGAATTATGTATTAAAATAATGCCAACTCTTGTACCAGTAGCTTTACTTTGACCTTCATTACAAAAAAATAAAATACTCTTTCTACTGTTTCTTAAGAAAATAATCCTATATCCAAAAACTAAGTTGTTTGTATGTCTTCAAATGATAAAAGAATTAATCAATTCCATTCAAATGTCTGTATATTGTTTATTTATCTATCCTCTTTTTTTTTATTTTTTTATTTTTTTATTTTTATACAAGATATATACAATCATGCCTTTTAAAACTCCTCCTATGTATTACAAGAAATATATTTTGATGCAACCCACAAAGTGTCTATATTTCCCTCATTACAGTAAATATAAAACTTTCAATACTACACACAATATTTGGAAATACAATAGTCTACACAAAGAATAAGGCCTACTTTGTCCATTCTTACAGTGAACAATATGAAACTTATCTTCTTAAAACTTACAATACCACCACTATATTTGGGAAACATGTGACTTGCACAACCATGAACAAGGTCTTGCTCTCCACCCAACCATGATGGCGTCATGGAGCCTCGTGGGCTCTAGCCATACCCCTGAGCAAGGATACATTTTAGCTCCACAATGATAAATGGAGGATTTTCTCCTTTTTATGAAGGATAAACTAACACAAATTTTATGCATCTAGGTTGTCTACCTTCTATTTTCAACCATGATCCATACAGTATGTCAATTTCTTGCAACCAATAAACAAAGGTAAGTGGAAATAGGAAAAAGAACTTATCTTTTCTTTAGATGAAGGAACCGAATCTAGTATCCACCTTTCTTCTCCAAACCAAGCCATTCTCATCACTATCTTTCAGAAAGATGGACTCCTCTCCTTTTCTCCTTTCTACCATCTTCTCTCAAGTTCTCCAAGAGGAGAAGTGGGTAACACCCATTCATTCTTCCTCTCCAAAAATATATAGGAGTCTTCAATCTCCAACCCTTGGATGGGAAGGTGTGGAGTGTACCTCCCTCCATCAATGATAGTCTTTTCCTTATTAAAGAGGAAACATGCACTTGGACAACCCTTCCATCTTTCTATCCCATCCTCCCCTCAAAACTCGTCACTCACCATTATGAGGACTTTTGAAAGGTCAAATCATGTCCTTGGGGCACTATTTTATGTCCACTTGACCCCTATCACTATGGTATAGACCCTAGGGGATTTATTTTTGCATCCCAACCAAGAAAATTGGCCAACATCCCTCATTAAAGACCCTGTTTAGGACCTATCCGAATTTCAAGCCTGGATAATGGTTTCTAACCTTAACCCTAACTTGTATCTCACATGACACAAATAAAGACCCTCTCAACCCCAAAATATGAATTATCTCTTTTACATCAACCCTCACCACCTTACTTTATCGGCATACTAATTTATATATTTCCAAGCCACAAAGGGCAAAATTCATAATCACAAGAAGATGTTCAATGATTTTTCCTTCTTGTACTGGCACTCTACTTTCCTGCACATTACAAATGAAATCGTAAGAACAATCTTATATCACATTGATTGGATAACTAAACTAAGATTTAATTGTACAACAATTCTAATTACAATTTCAATTCATATTCCATGACATCCTTATGACAATGACAATGAAACAAATATCAAAGTGAAATACAAGAATATGGTCACCCAAGCACATTATTTATTGCTCACGGTACAACTTACCATCTATTTTTGAAAACCTATAACAAATTAAGTTTAACATTAATCATATGCAAGGCGGGGGTCTTACATCCCCCTCCCCTTAGCTTAGACTTCCTCCTGGAATTCGTTAAGGTCTAGAACATAATCACCATGCCACAACACACATAAATCTATTGAACACATTAATTTATTTTCTTTCTTGATGAGACAATCAAAATGTTCAAATATAAGTTCATATTAAGGATATCCCTTCCATGAATCCAATATCTAAATACTTGGAACAAAACTTCTCACCATATTTGATATATTCATAATGTAACAAATTTTAGTAGACATCCGTGTAGTTAACATTTTCTATTAGAAGTTGCACCAACATATATTCAAACATCTTAACATCCTTAGACACCCTTCAATGTTCTCTTTTGCATCATAAGCATCACTCATGATGTCAGAAAATACTTTCATTCTAATATCAATTCCTGTCTCAAGAATAATAGTCTCAATTTTATCTGTCACTTTCTTTCTCACATAATAGTCAAGTACTTTCTCACATAATAGTCAAGTACTTTCTCATGTCATTCATTTACAAATTTACCCATACATCACAAAAATTACACATAAATCACATCACAAGGCTCAATGGGATTTACAAGGATGGATATTCTTGGATACCACTCGAGGCCCCTCTCTAAGGACTCCTCCATACAGATAAGAATAATCATAGAATGAGGGGAAGAATGGATTAATGACCGTCCCATACCGGTCCCATTCACAACCCCTTTCAAAAATAATTCCCCAGCGCATCTACTCCCCTATACGACCTGCCAGGGAACCCCCCGGGATATGGCAGTTTACATATGTCACATTACACCACGTTTACCAGCAGTTAGAAAACATTAAGAAAGCCTCAAGTCGAGAAATCATAAGATCATAAACCAATGTTTCAATAAAACATAAAATTATAAAATCAAGAGAAAACCAAATAAAGATCAATTGTAGCTACATTTCAACATTCCAATCTTAATTCAAAAATGAAATTAAATAAGTCCTTGAGGCAATTTAGATGAAATTTAAATCAATCTATCTACTCTATCTCCAATTCAAATGATGAAGGTTGCATCAATTGCTCAAGCTAACACTAGTGAGAAAATTCTGAAGTCTCACATAGAGGATAGTGAATTGTTGAATCTTGCATCTGGAGTTCTGTAGAAATGAATGCCTACCCATGTCTTGGATCCTTCAGGTTCCTCTTCCGGTGAGCTAAAGAAGCTCATAAATGTTGTAAGTACTCAATTTGAGTCTCTTGAGAAATCTACTGAGGATAAAGTGCAAAAGGATTTTAATAAGAAAAGACTTAGTCAGTTGAAGACAGTGATTGCAAAAGATAAGATTCTATTAGCTACCTGCATGAAGAACATTTAAGGTTCTATATCTAAAGTTGGAAAAGCCTACAAGTCTTGTTTAGCTCTCTCTAAGTTTACTGAAGGTAATGAGAAAAATGCCAAGGATCTAGAAAATCAATTAGCTAACATTTCTACTACTTTTGATCCTTTAGTTGGCAATGTGGTTCAACAAGAAGGTCAAGTAACAACCCTACTTGACAAAATAAAATGTTTAAATAATGAAAATGATAGAATTGTTCCAAGAGAGTATGTGAACTCATGGGACAATTTTTTTCGAAGATTGAGATAATGGTAAGTGCTTTGAAGGAAGTGAAAGCTGCTATAGCAGTTAGTGACCCAGAGAATCTTGAAACTGTAGAGGCTCAATCCTATTTAATGTGTGGTCACATAACAGTTTTGGAAAGTCTCAAAAAGGTTTGTGATGACAATTTAAGAGTGTTAAAGCAAGATTTTGTAGACATTTTCACAATTTTGTAAGTTACAAGGTTGTGCATGTACAGTTTTGAAATTTTGACTTGGTTTCCCAATTTTTGCCATTGATGTCAAAGGGGGAGAAGTGTACAGTCAAAAATGTATAGTCATCATAGGGGGAGTTGTTTTTAAGGTTGAAGTTTCTTTTTAAAGTTTTGTAATGGCAGTGTCACTCATGTTGGTTTTGATCTAACACTTAGTCATTTTTCACTAAGTGTTGCCATTAATGTCAAAGGGGGAGATTGTTGGCAAGAGACACTGTAGTTATTCTTTCATGTTGTCCTAGTTGGTAATTAGATCTGCATGACACCATTTTCTCCCACTGGCAGTTAGATTGAAGTCAGTCAGGAAGAATAGAGCATCCAACATTTTGGTGATCATTGATTCACTTACAGATTTCCAGTTGTTATTTTGAGTTGTGGATCTCATGAGAAGTTCATCAATACATTTCTTATGTTATCCATAAATTTCAGTACCTTGTACCAAGCCTTGTGTAAGTTTGGAGATCCGGTTGGTAATTGTTTGTTTATTTGTATTTTAGGGCTGATTTAGTTATTAAAATATATTGCGGATATTCAAGGAATGTTTATTCGAATATCTTTATGTTTAATCATTATGTTTTAGGCCCAATCTAAGCTATAGCCGACCGTTGTGGATGCGCATTGAATTTTACTTATGATTTGAGCTGACAAGTTGCAAATATTTCTAATTCTTATTAAGTCAACTTGTAGCGATTAAATCCCTAGTCACAGATACATATAGATGATAGATTATCTCACTTTATGATATGAATAAGGTGTGTCGATGTGTGTTACAAATATCTGAAGAGTGTTAGAGCGATTTCTTGCATAGTTTCACTTACGCATTAAAATTTTGTGGTGAAAATCAGAGGAGAGCAGAGAAAAAGTTCAGTATCAGTCAAAAGGATAGAAGATCGACATCAAAGCCTAACTGGAACTATAATCAAGCATTTTTAGATGTTAATCTTTTAGTTCATTCTCTTGGATCTAATCCAAATCTTTGTAAGGCAATGAGCCTTCCTATTTTGAGCAGTGAGCTCTAGGCAGTGTGGCTGAAAGCAAGTGAATTCCCATTTTGTAATCTTTCTTTTGGGTATACTCAAAACTTATTGTGGATTGGCCATCCACTGTGGTTTTTCCCTTAACAAGGTTTCCACGTAAAAATTCTTGTGTTATGTTGTTGTGGTTGTTTGCTTTGTGTTTTTTCATATTACTTTTGGTTGAATGTTCTAAGTGGATTATAGATCAGAATAATAAAGTTAATTTTTGCAGAACATTCATTCATCCCCCCCCTCTTAGTGTTGCTTGTTTCCAATAGGATCAAAATTTATGACCCCGCAAAGTTGTAATACCAAAATTAATAAAATTTCAAAATATCTTCCCGAGCAAGTTACACTTTCTAGAAGATTCTAGGGAGGTTACACTTTCCAGAAGATTCTAGGCCGGTTACACCTTCCAAATAAAGGATGTAAAGGGGGACTACAGAGGGGAGGTAAGAGCAGAGTAGATGGTGGCTCCTATTTGCATAGTTGCAGATTTATGTAATCAGAAAGCCCATGTGATAGAAAATATAATGTTGTAATTTCATTTTCATTTCAGTGATAATAGAAAATATTTGTTTTCCTTCTTCCATTTGGTTTGTTCCATTATCTGTTTTTTTTGTGATTTTTAGATTGTAAGGGGAGTACCCTTCATTAGGTTTAATATTAACACATAGGAGGAGATTTTTTGGAAATGAAAATCCTATTTCCAATGGCTCTAGGATGGGTATTGAAATACCAAATTCTACCACCAATCCATAATGAAACACAAAAGTAGGGACATGATAAGACAACTTAGGAAAGATGATGGCAACTTAGCCACTGCTAAAAAAGAAATTTCTCAAGAAGCTATCACCTTTTTCTCCTCTTTCTAGAATGAACCGCACGTTTCCCAACAAGAATTCGATGATATCTTCAAGCTATCCCTAAGGTAATTTCTGACCAGGATCTCAAGGAGATGACTAGAACTATTTCTTTGTAGGAGGTGAAAGAATTTGTTTTCTCCTTTGGTTCTTATAAATCCCCTAGACCTGATGGGTTCCCCCTAGCCTTCTTCCATCTATATTGGGAAATTGTAAAGTCTGGTCTCTTTAATGCTATTAGAGACTTCTTCAGATCTGGTAGGCTTTTCAATCAACTCAATGCTACTTTAGTTTCCCTCATTCCTAAAGATTTTGAGGTTTCTTCTATGCATGAATTTAGACCCATTAGCCTTTGTAATACTATGTATAAATTTTTTATTAAGATAATTGTGTTAAGATTGAAAGTTGTTCTAACCAAAATGATAGCTCCTAACCAGAAAGGATTTGTTCAAGGAAGAAATATTTTGGATGCAACAATAACTACCCATGAAATTCTCCACTCTATGGATCTTAGTAAAAATGTGAGGATGGCTTTGAATCTTGACATTTCTAAAGCCTATGACAGAGTTTCGTGGCCTTTTTTATTTTATTTTTCTCAAGAAGTTTGGAATTAATGGTAGATTTCTAAAGTTTATCACTGCTTGTGTTACTGCCCCGAAGTGTTTGGTTTTGGTTAATGAAATTCTTTAGGGTTTCTTCTCCTGTGGCCATGGTCTTAGGAAAGGGGACCCTCTCTCCCCATACCTCTTTATTATTATTGTTGAGGTCTTGGGAAGAAACATCCAAAAACTTCTTGATTCTAAGGTGCTAAAAGGTGTCAAGACTGCCTCTTCACTCCAGCCTGCTTCTCATCAGTAATTTTTGATGATACCATCCTATTTGGTGAAGCTTCAGTTGGAGAAGTTGGTCAATGGAAATGAATCCTAAATCATTATGCCACTTCTTCGGGACAACATATAAATTACAATAAGAGTAAGCTATTCTTCTTTAATGTTAACCAAATGGTGAAGACAAAGTTCTAAGAATTTTGGATTGTCGGGAAGCTTTTTTGTTGGAAACCTACCTTGGTCTACCCTTGATCTCTAAAAAACTAGAGAGCAACTACTGAAACCATATTATTGAATGAATTCAAAAGAAGTTGGTTGGTTGGAAAGGTAAATTTCTGAGTCAAGCTAGGAAGCTCCAACTATTAAAAGCCTAGCTTCAAAATATTTTGGTGTACTACTTGTCTCTTTTTAACATCCCTAACTTTCTTGCAGAGAAAATTGAACAAATCCAAAAAAGGTTTGTATGGTCAGGTACTGAGGAAAAAAATAGAATGGTACTTGTGGGGTGGGAGAAAGTATGTGCTCCAAAAGGTGTTGGTGGATTGGGGATAAGGAGAATTAAACTCTTCAATAAATCCCTGAAAACCAAACTAGGATGGAATTTTTTGGAAGGAACCAAAGACTAGGTCAAGATCCTTAAAGCTAAATATCTAAGAAACGAAGATCAAGGTTGTTTCCTCACCTCTTCTGATATGCCTTATGGTTCTATTTTCTAGAACCATTTAATTAAGACTAAAATTATGCTAAGGGTGTTAGAATGCATATTGGCAATGGTATGGAGACTAAATTTTGGAAAGGCTCTTGGAATAAAGGGCCCCCAATCTCATCCCTAAATGACCTCAACCCTTTGAAATAAAGGCTAACCAAAACCTGTGGCAAGAAGGTTGTTGGCTATATTAAATGGGAGGAAGTCAAGCCAAGGTGGAAGGACTTTAACAACCTGCTCAATGGAGCTAACCTAAGAGGGGATAGATAGCATGATTGGGAGCCAGTGGTACAAAGGTTGAATTGCTTAATTGGGGAGGCTACTTGGTTCTCTAAAGACAGGTGGGATGAAAGACTGTAGATTGAAAACCCTTTAGGCTATTTTTCAATAAAAAATTCCTACAAGGAATTAGAAAAATGGTTAATAGCAAACAAGTACCCTTTGTGGAATAAAGTGTGGATAAAAAATTTGACTCCTAAAATTAATTGCTTTTGGTGGGCTGCTTCTCATGGTAAAATCTTAGCTATTGACAACTTAGTTAGAAGGGGGTTCCATTTGGTTAATAGATGTGTTGTTTGTAAAGTGGAGGAAGAGAATCAATCTGGTCCTTCCTAAATTTGTTATGTACTGATTAGGTTTCCCTTCCATAAAAATGTTTATTGATAAATGGTCCCTTAGTCCTTACTCTCACAAGATCATTATGGATCTTTGGAATCAAGTTCCTCCTTTTATTGCTTGGGGGATCTGGAAGGAGGGAAACAAGAGGATCTTCATGGAAACTAAGAGAAACAACAATGAGTTATGTATGACCATAAAGACTCAAATTAAGGAAAATGTGGAAGCAGGGAAATATAGCAATTCTAAGATTATGCCTTCATACAAGGAAATGAGAATCAAACAATTATGGGGTCTTCAAAAGGATCTTACAAATATTAATTAGACTACCCATCTTTCAAGGAAGACTACTATTTGGAACCCTCCGAAGAGGGAATGGATCAAATGCAATTTTGACAGTTGCTCCAAAGGAAACCCTAGTCTAGTAGGGGTGAGTGTCCTTATAAGAAACCATCTTGGTGAATGTATTGTTGGTTATGGGAAAAATGTTGGAATTGTTCTAATAATAAAGCAAAGGCTATGGCTGCTTGGGGAGGTATAAAGTTGTTAAGATACTTAGGTTTCTAGAAGGTTATTTTGGAAGGATATTCTAAACTGATTGTTGATATTTTGAAGGGTGAGAGTGTTGTTCCCTAGGAAATCAGAGATATAATGGATAACTGTAAGATGCATTTATAGTTTTTCACTCATTGCAAGATATAACATTTTTATAGGGAAGGAAATTGTGTCGCGGATACTACTACTAATGAAGCACTGAAGTGTAGCACTTGGTCACGATGGGAGTATGGTCAGTTTCCAAATGCGATAAAGGATAATGTGTTAAAAGAAAAAATTGAAAATGTTTACAACTTATGAGTTCTTGTTAAGGGGCATGGGTGGGGTGATAATTAAATATGATGATGGTAAGAGATTAAGAAGTAATGATTATAAGGTTGGTATGTTACAAATAAAGGTTAATGATGAGAAGATTGGCATCAGGAAATTTTTTAAGATGGTTACATATAATGATTATAAGGGTGGAAGGATTAAAATCAAGGCTAATGATAATAAGATGGGCATCGAGAAAATATTTAATAAGGTAGTCATTCTCGATCAATCATTGTATCACATGTTGAATGACAACTACTATGCTTGGGTCATTTGAAAAATCTTCGATGCGCCAAATATATCTAATCACAACATTCTCGAGGCTCAACACGAGTTGTATTTACTAGTGAAATTTATGATGAGGAAGGGAAAAAATTCCAATTTCATCCTCGACTTTCAGTTTGTGATTTTCTTCACTTGAAAGATTGATCTAAACATTTTTAGCAACAACTTACTTCTTACTATCTCTAAGGGCATTCTCTACAATTTTGGTGTCTATTGGGGTGGCAAGGTTGTTGTTTGGGGGGGAATGAAGAAAATTTCTAACCAGTCGAAGAGTGCTAAAATTTTGCAAGCTTCCAAAATGGGTGGGCCTAGGAAACACATTGAACCTCCAAACTATGCGGCTCTTAAACAAAATTTTTACTAATGGGAGATGTTTAGAAGGACGGGCATGGATCCCTTTTTTGAAGCAATGAAAGGCTATAATGAAAACTTGACAACCAAGTTCACTAATTCCTGGAAAAAAGGGAATGTTTCAATTGGGGTGGTGAAGTTTGAAGTCACAACACATTTCATAGCAGAAGCTACTGGTATGAGAAATGATGGAAGGAAGGTGGCTAAGAAAAGTGGATTGGATTATCAAAAATTTGTGGACAAATTCTTGCACGATGGTAAGAAGCTTACAAGGTTTCAAAATGGCTACATGTGACTTGAACTCGCTCTGCCATTTTCCATGGTAAGCATGTTTATTATGTGTTACTTTACCCTTGAAGGCCGGTAAATGATGGTCCACACATTATTTTCCTATCCTTAATCATGTTCGCCATAATGATAGAAACAACCTTCCCTTCTATGTATTGTCTTCTCTGTAACAAAATATCGAGAATGTGGCGTCGTCCCCTTTGCATTAGGGATTAATGTTAGGCCTTTATAAATTTTCTCTTTTTAGAAACCCCCATGGAAACATGTTGTTGGTTCAAAAAGATAATCCTCCCCAAAATGATGATGAGGAATAGGGCTTACCCTAGGTTGGTGACCAAATGAACTCAGAGCTTAACCCTAGGTCTAATACCCAACATTATGGTTGGAGGGAAGGATCACCCTTGAATGCTACTCCTTTGGCCATTTCTAGTACTAAATCCTTTGGTTCCAAACCTCTGAAAGCCACTATGGAGAAAAACCTTGAGTAAGAGTTGCTTAGAGTCACCCCTAAAAAGAGGAAGCATTCGTCAATGTTGCTTGAAGCCCCCAAGAAAAAACTTTTGAAAAAAGACTAGAAGAAGAATGAGGAAATTATAACCATTACTGAAGATCTGGAGGGAAACCAAAAGGAGGAAGAGGAGGATGGGAAGATGGGTTTGATGAGTGGAGGTTGAAGATCGGTGAGGTTAGCCAAGGTCAAATTTGTAGATAAGAAAGGGAAACAAAAATAATTTGAGTTAAATGAAGAGGAAAATTTGGCAGTGGAAGAGTTTGAACCTTAGCAGGATGAAGACAATGAAGATATGGAGTTTGAAGATAGTTCCTATGAGATGGGGGAAGAAGATGTTGAGGAGGACTCTAATGACAAGGATGAGGAATAATTTGAAAAGGAAGAAGATATTGGTGATATGGAGAAGGAGGTCATGGAAGAGGACATTAGTAATATGGAGAAGGGGGCATGCAGTGGAGGTTAATGCTAAAGATGTTTCTATTTATGAAGATACTAATGTCCTTTTCTTGAAAAGCAGGATAACCTTCTTGTAGGTACAAATGGAAGACATGGAGAAAGCACTCATCACCTTGATGAAGGTGACCGATGGTCTGAAGTGTTGTGCCATGATGGGTGTGGTTTCTAGTCAAAAAAAGATTAATAGGAAGTTGAAGAAGATCGGGAAAGAGGATGAAGAAAATGACCTGGAGCATGAGGATGGCCCAAATTAGAGGGAATTTGTTTCCCAAATTGGCAAAAATTGGGAACTCATTGCTAAATCCAAATAATGTCTCTATTGTCTTGTGTTGATCTCATTTTTGTTCTTGTTTTATGTCTACTCTCAAACTATCAGTTCTCAAGTTGATTGTCCCAGACTGTTATTTCTTGTTGCATATGTTATGGTTTCAGACCTGTCGGTCTTTGGTTACTCTTTTTTTTGGCCAGTATACCAAAATTTGGGTTAGTTTGTGGTATACTCTTGTTTTTTATTATAATTATATTGATCTTGTGGATGCTAGTAATGGTTATCTATCCTACGTGCCTCTTTTCAAGACTTAATAGTAATTGTTTGTTGTTGCTTTGTTAGATCTAGGTGGTGTTGTTTACCCAGCGTTTTTGTTGTCTTTGTTCCACAAGATTAGGGCCCTTCCCTACTAATATAATAAAAAACAATTGGAATCAAAATTTTGGAATTTTATAAGTATCTATCGTGCTATGACAAAATTCATTACATGAATATATGTTTGCTTCAGACTAGGTTGCATCTATAGTTTAGTCTCAACACTTTAGCTCCACATGGTTCTATAATTTACCAATATACTCATCAATATGTATTTTCTTCACTTGTACCTACTCTTGGAACATAGTAGTGTTGATGAGCACCTTTGGGGGCCTATTATGACTAAGGAAAATATGTTTGATTTCCTTCATGGTAGTATCTAAGTATTGATGTAAAAGGGTAGGTAATTATTTTTAATAATAATTTTCATTGGGATTTTACTTTATCTTTAGATGCTTACTAATTTATAGGGTTTTTCTTTAAATACAAGATCTTAGGCTCTCAATTTAAAATATTTTGATAAAATAAGAAAATTAAATATAAGATATCCACTCTTCTCTTGTACACATAATAAATTGAAATGTTAAAATAGATGAGGTTCGAAAATAAATTACTTGATTTACATACTACCTAAATTCTATTCTTGTTTCATGCAACATTCACCTATTTTATACAATGGATTCATTTCCTTCTTCTAAATTGATTTATTTTTTCTTGGTTTACAATCTCTAAGAAAGTATTGTGTTGTTTCTCATTTATTTTGAAAATATGATCTAACAACTTTTATACAAGCCAAAATATTTTGGATTTATTTCCCACATCAAAACTCATTTTCTTTGGTGTTGGTTTATAATCACTAAATTTCTTATTATTTTTCATTTTTTCTTAAATATAGTTTAATAGTACGTGCAATGTGAAAGCTTGTAAAATAGTTCATATCTCATAAAGCCTCCATATTTTTTTTATGTTGTTTATAATCACTAAAGCATATTTGGTTGTTTTCATTTGCTTTAAAATATTGCCACCATGGTGGGAAATGTCTACCTAGCATTCACAATGCATGATGGATACATCGTGAAATGTATGGATAAAGTGATAGCCTATATTGTTGTACTAATAGTGATAACAATTTATTCTATCACTAACCACTCATCCACTTAATTGGATTGCATTTTAGATATTAATTTTGGAAGGATTAAAGAAATTTGAACAACTTTAAGGACTTTAATTAATTTGGAAAAATTAAGGATACTATAACAAATAGAAAATATATAAATTAGAGTGTAATGAGAGTAAGAGATTTATTATGATCCCATAATAGTGGTTTACAATATTTGGCCAAACTGGACACTGAAATTATTATTTTTAACTGAATCTTCACATTCTGGCACCTATAGCGGCTAAACTGTGAGGAATTTGAAGATGTTGCAAACTAGAGTCTCATCAAATTTTGTCTGTAGATTCTAAAAATATTTTTTTCAAAATTTTTGGAATCAAATTGCACTTCTTTTTCCATCTCCCATGAAAATTGATTTTTTTCAGAAAACAACATTTTAAAAGTGAAACACCATAACGATAACTTTTTTCCATGAAGGATAAAATTCTAATTCTTTCAAATTTAGATTTGTAACTCTGATATCTAGTGCTTCCACTTGGTTAGATATTTTTTAATTGAATATTTTTTCCTTAATCAAGTTTCAAAGTCAAACGTTATTACACATGTGTAACGGTAACTTTTTGTATATGTCAAAATTTTATTTTATTTTTTTTGTTGGATCAAGGACTTCAATATCTGGTGCACTCATATTTTTATTTTTTTTTTTTGATAATCTTCTATTTTTCCACATGTGAAGAACAGAGAAATTCATTTTCGATGAAAAACCTATGTTTAATAAAACTTAAAAAACAAATACATAACAAAACCAAAACATATTAAAATTATATTCATTGGATAGCTTGTTCTGAGGAATACCATAATCATTTGAAATAAATTTTAAATGAATTCATTTGATCCCCCAAAAGCTAAATCAAAAGTGATTTTTTATCAGCATTTTGATAGGTGTAAAGGAGACGCATTTATAGGTATGGTTTAAAACTAGCGAGGTTCTATCCAAGGGGGTTTGATCTAAGGTGATTTGATCAAACCCTCTTCAATTGGAATCCTTAAAATGGAACTTTTTAAGGCTTAAATTATTATATTTTCTAAAAATATGTGATTTCAGCTAAAATTCGTTCCTCTCAGGAATTGTAAACCACTATTATGACAGCACCAATTTTTTATTATATTATTATTTAATTATAAATATATTAATTTATAAATGATAAATTATGTTGGTAGAGTAAGTTCAATTTATGATTTAAGATTCGGATTAAAATAGTTTATGTTATTAGAAAGGTGGATGAAGTTAAATTTTTATGGTGTCTCAAGAGGAAATAATGACATATTTGAAGTAGGATGTTTAATATGCAATCACAATGCAAAATAAGTTGGAACAACATCCAAAAAAACTCAAATATAATTCAAATAATGAAGTAAAAGATCAACCATTGCTACTTGACTTGCAAGTATGTACATTGTATGGAGTCAAACATTTCTAGTTGGAGGGAGATTTTATGATTCTTACAAATGCAATATAAAAATGAGGTTCACCCAAATAGAAGATAAACATCCTATTACTAATATGGCCACTCCTAGATGTGTTTACTACCTTCTTCACTCAATGTGTTTATAGGGAAGTCAATCAAGAGGTAGACTGCCTAGTCAGTTACACTATAGATAAACAAAATATTTTTATCATTAGCAATAATGCGAGGTATTGGAACTCCTTTGAGTTCACTTTCAACATATAATCTCCATGATTTTTGCATGAGGAAATATCTCCCTCATAACATAAGATGGTGGATCTCACTTGAAATGAATCCAGTGAAGGTACCAATCACTTATAAAAAATCTCAAGCAATAGAGGTGAAAAAATGAAAGTGGTCAATATTTTCTAGTACTCAAAGCACTCATTATCATAATGAAGATGTATGGTTTCTAGTAGCTTCTAGTAGCCTTCAAGTATTCATATATATGGGTGTTTGTATCTCAACAATTAATTAGAAAACATGGACATAGATGTGAGATTGTTGGGGGGGAAACGAAAACCACCTTCCTAGGAAGTGTCAACAACCTTCACCTAAAGAAAAAAATACATAAAGGTATTTTTTAGATTTAATATAGATAAATGAACACCCAATATCTACAAAAATATAAATAAAGACACAAAAATATCACACTGAGAGAAAAAAAATTGTGTGGTTCACCAAATGGCTACATTCACATGAAAATGGGTTTCTCATATTTTTTATTAATTGCAACAATACAAAAAAATATATAGGAAATTTAACTTTAATCTTTCTAAGAGATACTAATACATCTAGCTATAGACTAAGCATCCATTGAACCAATTTATAGGACTTGTCAATGAAGATGCCAAAAAACTCTTTGCATCCAAAGAAAAGTAACGGCTAAAAGGTGAGGTTTTTGAAGATGGACAATCAGGTTTCACATCCAAACAATCCCCACTTGAAGTCCAACCAATGTTGTGAACAACCATACTTAAAGATGTAACTCATTTCCCAAGGCTTATTTCCAAATGTTTACCAAATCAACAAAAGCTTTGTAGAACTCTAGTTTCTCTTTTGAAACAACCTTAAGAAATGCATTTTTAGGACTCATCCTAGTATGTATCTTCTCCAACTTTAGCTTAACTTGTTCAAAGACACTTTGAATAAAGTGACATTGAAGCTCTATGTGCTTATTTTTTAATGAAAGGCTACATTTTTTTGAAATGTATTGCATTTTTGTTATCATCATAGAATACAAAGTCATGTTATTTACTACCTAATTAAGATAATAGCTGCTATAACCACATCTCCTTATCTCTTTCTAAGATTGCAATATACTCTACTTCAATAGTGGAAAGAGCCATCACCTTCTACAACCTAGAAATACAACTAACCACTACTCCTACAAATGTGAACACATACCATGTTGCAAATCATATTCAATCTAAGTCACCAACCAAGTCTGAGTCAACATATCCTAGCAATTATGCATATGCTCCTCTGAACCTTAATACATGATTTGATGTTCTACACATACTTCTTCAAACATAGAAAGTTTAGATTCATCATAAAGTAATAAGTGTTGAAGGAAATCAATGTACCTTGTTGAAGGCTTACACTCTCTAGTAGATCTTTTAACCTAAGGAATAAATTATTGTGGAGTACCCCCCTCATGAGTACTAATAGGATGAGTGTGCTCTTCATTATCATTGAAATTTGAGGGTTTAAATTATGGTTGTATTTGTGGATGAACTTGCAGCGATGGCTAGTTTACAATCTCCTTTTGATTGAACACATCACTCCCATTTGTGATGACTTTTAATGAAGCATACTCCTTGGTTGATATTCCTTTTTATTGTAAATTTCCCATTACCTTGTCATTAAAGATCATGTTTTTTCTTTGTGTGACATGCTTGGTAACTCGATCCCATGACCTATAACTATATTTTTCATCACCATATCTAATAAAAACACACCTTTTAGACTTCACATCAAGATTTGTTCTTTTTTCTTGTAGAACATGAATTAAAGCTTCACACCCAAACACTTGTAGATGATCATAAGAAATATTCTTACCCAACTACTTCTCTTTTGGAACTCCAAATTCTAAACGAGATGATGCTCCTCTATTGATCAGGTACATTATTGTACTTAAAGCCTCAACCTAGAACTATTTTCCTAGTCCTACATTTGAGAGCATGATATTTGTTATTTTCAAAATGGTTATGTTTAACCTTTTTTCTACACCATTCTCTTGTGGTGTAAGAGGAACACTATTGATTCTCTAAATTTCATTCTCTACATAATATTGGTCAAATTATTTTGATACTCACCCCCATTGTCAATTTTCAAATATTTCATCTTACTACCAATTTGGTTTTCCACAAGTTCCTTGAAAGTTTTGAATATAACAAAAATTCAAACTTCTTTTTCATCATGTAAACCCAAACCTTCCTAGTGCAATCATCTAAATATGTAACAAAATAAGTGGACTTGTCAATAGGTACTACCTTTGAGAGGTCAAAGACATCAAATGTACTAGCTCCAATGACCTTGATGTCTTCTCATGTTTCTTGGTAGAAATTTTTTTCTTCTTTTGTTTACCATATATACAGTGCTTGCATAAATCCATATCTACTACTTTTAGACCTAGAAGCTGGTTCTTCCTCTACAAGATTTCAAGAACCTTCTTTCTCATGTGATTGATCCTTTTATACAAAAGCTATGTTGTGCTATCTGAGACTATCATTATAGCTCCCACTTTTTCCTAACCCTCTAATACATGAAATGTACCATATTTTCATCTTCTAGCAATCACCAATGCTTTGTTTATTACCTTCCATGCACTTGCCTCAAATGTAACATTATATCTGAGGGCATCCAATTGTCTAGTTGAGATTAGGTTTCTCTTGGGTTGAGGAACATGTGTAACATCCTTTAGCAACAAACTATTGTCATTTTTCATATGTAGTAGAACATCTCCCTTGCCAATGATAATGTAAGGCTCATCATTACTAAGATAAACCTTGCTAAAATTACTAGGTTGATAATTTTTGAAATGATCTATGTATGATGTCGTATGAATGATGGTCCCAAGTCAAGTACCCAAAAATACATAGTGGAATCTCCTATAAACATATTAAGAGCACCTATGTCTTCTTCACAAGTTGTATTAGCCTCATTTTCTTTAGATTGGTTCTTAGTCTTCTTGCTAGATTCAATGACCAAATTTTTTTCTTAATGTGGCCTTTATAACCATAATACTAGTAGAAAATAATGCATAATACCCATATTTAATCTATTTCCTACAAAACCCCATGAGAGAATAACATGCATACAAGCTTACAAAATTACCAAGTGCACAAATCAAAATAGACAAGCCACAAGATAACACAATATATACCCTAGGAAAACCTTTAAGATGGAAAAAGCTAGCCTCCAAAAGCATCCATACTCCATCTATTATTTAGAAATAAAATAATGCATGCACTTACAAAGTTACAATGAGTACTTTTGAAGCATCAAGCCTTGCTAATGCATCCTCTATGTGTCTATGAATGAATCCACACACCCCATGCAATGCTTCACATATGCATTCCTCAGAAAGACTAAATAATGATAACCCTCTCACCCAACCAACTTTCACCACTAAACATGTGTTTTCTTTTATAGATACAAGAACACACAAATACAACCAAGTGATAAGATTAAATTATGTGTCACAAAACCATGTGAACATAAAATCATTGACCCCTCATTTAATATTAGGTACTAAGTTTTCACTTTATATTTAAATGTTTTCCCCAAATATTAAACTATTGTCCTATGTCTCCCACATATAAAATAATAACTCAACGTTATAATACAATTTTACAAGTGGTCCCAAATAATTATCTAATGTGGCTAAACACACCTCATAGGTGCACCACAACTAAATAATTAGTTAATTACATTATAATAAATTAATTTATGCAATGGTGTACAGCACCAAATCCTAACATTATCCCACTTGTTGTATACATTGTATAGGTTCAATAATGAAATACATCATCATAGCCATACATGAAACCACATGAATCTCTAGCATGATCTCGTGCTCCATAAAGCTACCTGCAACAAGACCAAATTGACCACCATCTCAAGCAACAATTCCTCTCATCCTCCAACATGCCATCTATGGAATAAAAGTAACATGTCAAGGTGAAGATGCACCAATACAAAGAACACAAACATCAAATCCAAGTGAAGGCTCCAAGATATTGTCAAAGGTTAAAAACCCACATGATCAGAAATAGCATCCACGACACATGCTAATACATCCAATCATCCATACCTCCTAGGTATCAACAATATTAGTAAACTCATGTCAACAACATATGCAACCCATAAATTACAATCACAAGCTCCTTGTATCAAACCTTTCAATGAAGAACATATATATCTAGGAACTCCCACTATGTGGGTAATTTCAATTTTTAAAATGATCAAGGCATATCAAATCTACCAATCAACACTATACCAAGGTGTGATAAATGATCAAAACATGAAGTACCAAGTGTTGGTAATCAAAGTTGTAGGCCCCCAATCCCCAAGGTTTGATAATCTTCCAGCTACCAAGGGTGTGAAACTTGAAAAATTACCATGAACCTATCTTTAGGTTGGGTAGCTAATGACCAATGATTGAGGTGGGTAAGACCTCCTTCACTTCTGGCTCTGCAAGACCAAGGGGGTTTTCACTAAGATGTCAAATTGATGATTTGAATCACTAAACAATACCTTACAACAAACTATACCCACTGCACAATGTATCCCAATACTGTTGTCACAATATACCTATGTGCTAGTTTGGACAAGTAAGGTTGAGCATCTTACTAATAGATAATCTACCATATAAGTGTCTGAGAATGAGTTTATGATACACCCTTGTATTGTTGTATTCATTTAGACATGGAAGTAAAACACACAAAAAGTAAAAATTTAAAGGTTTTTTAAGTTGATGTGTTTGGAGTGTGTTGAGGATGATAGGAGAGAAATCCAATCATATACTGATTCCCTTATCTATGGGGAAACAAATTCTCTAAATTTGATCAAAATATGCAATAATTGAAAACAAGACAATGACTTAATCAAGTCACTATAAAATACTATCTTTTGAAATGCACAAGCAAGTTGGGATCTACACATTCATTTAGAAGGACAATAGATATTTGTAAAATATTAAGAGTCTACTTAGTAATCCTCAAGAATACCCATACATTTCCTTTATTATATTAAAAAAATACCATGCAAAGGATTTGCACATATTTTACAAACAACTGGCTGAAAAACTAGTCAATCATACATCCAAAAATGCACACCATACATAAGGAGACACTCTGGTAAGGTTGATTCTTCCTTTAATCACCCAATCTTCAAAGTTTGCAAATGTTATTACAAGCTTGGGATCAAACCCCGATCATTACAATACAAAATGGAAAACCCATAACTAGAAATTGAAATCTAGGATTTACTGTGAATATATTTCTTTTGTTGGCTTTGTAACTAATTCTCTCCTATGTTCTTTGCCTTCTTCCTCTATTTCTCTATCTCTTGAAAATAGGAATTTCTCTTGTTTTACCTCATTGATGTACACTGGGACTAGGAGCCAAGAATGTCAAAAACTATACAGGCACCCATGCTTGTGTGCACCACACATATCTGATTCCCATGATGAAACCATGTCTTTCATTAATGAGAACACAAATGAGGAACAAAACCCTTGCAAAATCTAAAGAAAATCATGACCAAGATTGGATCTCTAGCAAAAAGATGGCTTGAGAACCATAAAGAACCATGGGTGTCACCTTATCACACTTACAACTACTAAGACATGCATTTAAAACCATCCTTGTAGCCCCAAAAATCAAATTTGGTAGTTAAGAGAGTTGTTAAATATTAATGGCAATGTAACATACTCACTCATACTACAAATTAAATACTTAGGTTTTTACCATAAAATTAAAAATAAGCTTATGCTTAAAAATAGGATAGTAAAAAAAAATCATTTACATGCATTATTTATTGCACATGATCAAAATATGAATGTATAATACAACTTTTGAATTTGAACTATATTAATTTCAACTTGAGAAATAAGTTAAAACTTTTCAATTACAATTCATACATGAAATACTTTCAAGTATACAAGTTTACATGATACAATAATGATACAAGGTCAAGTCTTCCATATCTAGAAAATGATTTTGTTTCACAAGCCTTAGCATTGTTGTCTGCAAAAGGGAGAGCATCACTTGAGTTCTTTACCTCCAACCACAGACCGACAGTCCCCCACACACCTTCCAACTGGAAGTGGCCCTACCCTTCACAAAGAGTATAGACTAAGGAACCTCCAAGTATGTCATTTGAGTTTCTAGTGTTGTGTCCTACATAACCAATTGACCATACAACTTTACACATCTCTAACTAAGTATGACCAATCAAACTAGATATGCAATCTTGATCATGGTGAACCAACCAATGCAAGTAGACTTTTGTTGGAAGTTGTTGCCATTGATGTCAATATTGATGGTTGTGTTGTCATTTATGTCAACATTGATGGTTTTCATTGATGGAGATTGTTGGCAATTGTTGTCAACATTGATTGTTAGTTGTAATTGATGCTAGTCCTTAACATTGGTATTCTTTGTTACATTCATTTTGGGCTAACAATGGTTGGATGCCATGCCTTATCAAAGTTGAGAAGATTTGAAGACGTTCATGGTTGGATGTCATGCCTTATCAAATAAGTATTATTTCTAATGATCATATAATGTATTATTACTAGCAACAGAGTTGTTTTCATGATAATATATTAAGATGAGGATTAGAAGCATGACTAATGTTGGAGAGATGACCTACATTCTATCTCATGCTCTCTCCTAATAATATATGTATTGCTAAAAGGAAGTTTTGGTCTCCACAAGTTGCATAAATATTTCTAGTTCAGGAAGTTGCATTGAAGTCTATCTATGAGAATGCTCTGTATTCCTCCATTGTTGCAATTTTGGTCTTGGTATTCAATGTCAATGCTCACTCCTATCTTTTTAGGACACCTGTGTTGTTGAGGAGGTTCATGTGAAATTGGAGAAGGTTGGAAATGTGCTAGTTTTCTAGACTAGTGAATTTGTTTACAACGTTTGTGCAATGTCTTGGTTCCAATCTCATATGCTAAAGTGGTCTACAAGCTATTCTACAAATGTTGCATCATCTAGTTATGTATTTTGTGTTTCTTGAACAGAGTTTTCTATACCTATTTGGTTTGCGGTGGTTGTTGATGGCATGAAAATATGAAATAATTGTATGGAAGTGGTGTTGGATGTTCAAGAAACATCCCTATGTGATCCATATGTTACTAATTGGATGGTTGGTGTCACATTATTTCTTGAGTTGGCTTTTTGGGTTATTTATGGATATCTGGATGACAAGGCTTGTTCCTTTGCTTGAGTCATGTTCTTGGGGGGTTGTGCCAGCAATGGAAGATGTGTCATGGCCTATCTTTTTTAGGATCACATCAAGTAAATTCAATTGAAAGATTGTTTATGGGTCAACTAGTTATGTGCTTCAATGTCTCATTTAGATGTTTCCTTGTTGTCGACTTAGATTGATGTGCGCCTAAGTGTAAATCATTTTGGATCACATTGAAAGAAGTTCTAATATTGTTTTTAGTCATGTCCATCCTCGAGATAGGACTACATCATGCTTTGGTGGCCGACCAGTTGAATTCATTGTTTATTTTATTCCTAATCGACCTAATTGAAGAATTAAAGTGTTGTGGTGGATATAAATGTAAGATCATTTTGGATGAAATTGGAATGAAGTGTACAAGTGTGAAAAAGTGTGTGAATGATTTATATTGAATATCAAATAAAGATAGTGCTAAATATTGTGAAAGAAAAGATAAATTGAGCATTGAATTCCTTAGTCAATAGAAAGTTCTATTGGAAAAGCTGTAATTCTCTTATAAATCTTTTGTATCCTACTCTGAGATAGTGAATCTCATTAGGTCCTTTGTATCTTTCTCTTGGATTTGGTTGGTACTTTAGTGCTGCAAGTCTTTTTTGTATATTTCTCTAAGGTAGTGAACCTTCTTGCAAGTCTTTTGGAAGTGAGCCTTATATTGTGAGTTAACTCTCACCAATGGTTTTTTCACTCATTGGATTTTCCACGTAAATCTGGTCTCCTTCTGCATGTGTGTGTTCTTTGTCTCTTTATGTTTACTGTTGATCTGAAAACTACTATATCTTTCATTGGTAAATTTTGTTGAAGGTGTTAAAGATTCAAATTGCTATATTCTTCTCTACTTTGCATGAAGTTCTATCTTTTTTGGCTAAAGGAGTTTGAGTTGTGCTAAAAGTTTCAAGTTCCAGAAGGGTTAAGTTTTGTGTAGACTAATTCACCCCCCATCTTAGTCTCTGAAAGTGTTCAAAAATTGGTATCAAATCCAAATTACTTTGTAGAAGATTAAGAGTTTGAGGAAAATATCTAGGATGGCACATGATGGTTCATACAAAGGTACTAGGCTTGATGGGACTAATTACTCTTACTAGAAATTGAGAATGGAAACACTTAAACTCTCTAGGGTTTGGAAATTGGAAATCAATCAAAAGTGGTTATACTATTCCTACCACTCCTATTACAAATCCAGATAAAATCGTATTATATAAATGTAATGCTAAAGCCAAGAATGTTATTTTTGTGTGGATTAGCTAATTCAAAATTGTTGAAGGTGATAAATTGTAGTTCTACCAAAGATGCTTGGGAGAAGCTTAGTGGCATCTATGAAGGAGATTCTAAAGTGAAGCAAGCCAAGATTTTATCTTCAAGAGAAGATTTGAGACTCTATGGATGACTGAAGATGAAGAAATTACAAATTATATGTTGTGGGTACAAGAAATTGTCTTTGGGATCTTCGGACTTGGTGGAGAAGTAAAATAAAGTGAAATTGTAAAGAAGGTTTTGAGATCTCTCCCAAAATCTTGTAGTCATAAAGTATCTTCCATTGAAGAATCTAAATTTTTGGACCAATATTCAATTAATGAAATGTTTGTTACTCTTACTATCTTTGAGATGAGAGAATTTGGTCAAGATGTTACAAAGAAAGAAGTTGCATTCAAAGTTAACAAAAAGACTGAAGATGAAGTTGCTGACCAAATTGATGAAGTTGATGAAGTTGAAGCAAACTTTGTGAGAATATTGAAGAAAGGCACCAACAAATACAAAGGTAAGTTACCATCCAAGTGCTTCAATTGTGGAAGAGTTGATCATTTTACATCTAGATGTCCCTATAAATATTTTTTTGATGATAACCAAAGAGAGAAAATCAAAAGAGGATTCTATTATATGGAGATTTTTTGTTCCTCTGAAGATTAAGACAATGATTTAAATGATGAAAATCTATTCATGGATTTGGAAGGAAAAAAAAATTGGAGAATGCAAAAGGTCTGGTACCTTGCAGAATAGCAAGGTTAATGAAAGATCTAGAGCAATATGGATTTCTTTTCATGCAAAGGAAGAGGAAAATACTTGGGTGATTAATATTGGGTGTTCTCGTCACATGATTGGTGATATAGGTAAGTTCATTAGTCCCAAGAAGGTCAATGGTGGAGCTATTAAGTTTGGTGATGATAAGTCAACACAAATTTGTGGAAAAGGTGATATAACAATTGATGTAAATAATAGAATTGAGGATGTCCTCTATATCAAAGGCCTAAAACATAATCTCTTGAGTGTCATTCAAATGTGCATCAAAAGATACAATCTCACTTATCATGCTAATGGATGTGAGATCAGAAAGGAAGGTTCTAGAAGGCTTGTTGTTGAAGGAACAAGGACAAATGGTAATGTTTATCATCTAAAGGAAGATAATGGAAGAATATTCTTATTGGTTCAATCTAGAGAATGTTGGTTGTGGCATAAGAGAATGGGGCACATCAACTTTGAAAACATGGTGAAAATAAATTCCTCTCATGTAGTGAGAGATATGTCTAGGATAACCAAGCATGCAAACACATTATGTAAAGAATGTCAAATGGGAAAGCAAACAAAGAATAGTTTCAAAATCAAGGAGTGCTTTGTTTCAATGCCATTGGAGTTGATTCACCCTAATCTATGCAGACCTACAAGGATAAGGAGCCAACAAGGTGAAAGGTATTTTATGTTTCTTATAGATGATTACACTAGAATGATTTGGGTTACATTCTTGAAAGAGAAATCAAAAGCCTTTGATAAGTTTAAGATTTTTAAAGAAAAATTAGAGAATGAAATGGATGCTAGGATCAAATGTTTAAGGTAAAATAGAGGACAATAATTTACCTCATATTAATTTGAAAAGTTTTGTGAAGATCATAGTATTAGGAGATATTTGTCTGCTCCTATAACCCCTCAGCAAAATAGGGTAGTTGAAAGAAAATATAGAACAGTGCAAGAAATGACTAGGAAAATGATGAAAGATGTTGACCTACCAGATATGTATTGGAAGGAAACAATACATATTGATTTCTATTTACTTAATAGAGTGCAACTAAGGGTCAAAAGAAATAAGACCACTTATGAGTTGTGGTATGGAAGACGTGTCACTGTTAGATAATTTAAGAATCTTTGGCAATAGATGCTATATCAAAAGAGATGAAGGAGACCGTGGAAATTTTGATTCAAGGTGTGATGAAGGAATCTTTCTTGGTTACTCAACCAAGAGCAAGTTATACAAATGCTACAACAAGAGATTGGGAAAGATGATTCAAATTACAATTATCAAGGTTGATGAAGACTTGTGTCAGATCTCACATGAACCTAAGGTTTTCGGATCCGATATATTTCCCTAGATTGAAGAAGAAGAAGAAGAGGAAGAAGTAGAAGAGAAAGAATGAGAGGAACCAGAACTAGTGAAGACTTTTAAGAGTCCAAAATATGTGCAGAATAACCACTCTCCAAATCAGATCATTGGAGACAAGAATGAAGGTGTTCTAACAAGAAGAAATTTTGCAAGAGCAAATGAGCAAGTGAATTTGTGCCTATTATCAAAAGTGGAGCCCAAGAAATTTTCTAATGCTAGCAAAGATAAAAATTGGATAAAGGAAATGGAGGAAGAATTGAATCAAATAGAGAAAAATTAGAGTTGGGAATTCGTTCCTAGACCTACTGATAAGAATGTGATAGGAACAAAGTGGGTATTCTGAAACAAGTTGAATGAAGATGGTGAGGTGGTAAGGAACAAATCCAAATTGGTTTGCAAGGGCTATTCACAAGTTGTAGGTATTGATTTTGAGGAAACCTTTGATCCGGTAGCCAAAATGGAGGCAATAAGAATGTTTCTTGCTCTTTCTACTCACAAGAACTTCAAGGTATATCAAATGGATGTCAAGTCATCTTTCCTGAATGGTGATCTAGAAGAAGAGGTAGGCATTGAGCAACAAGATGGCTTCTAGTTATTAGAAGATTTAGACATGATTTGTAGACTCAAGAAAGCTCTATATGGTCTCTAGCAAGCTCCAGAGCTTGTTATGCACAGCTAGATAAGTATCTACTTCACCAAGGATTCATGAAGGGTAATGCAAACAATAATCTATATATTAAAGTTTATGAAGACAAGTTGTTGATTGTAGTTGTGTATTTTGATGATATCATCTTTGGTTGAGAAGATATTATGTGCAAAAAATTTACAAAGTAGATGGAGATAGAATTTGAAATGCTCAGGAAGGGTAATGCAAACAATAATCTATATATTAAATTTTAGACAAGTTGTTGATTGTAGTTGTGTATGTTGATGATATCATCTTTGGTGGAGAAGATAATATGTGCAAAAATTTTACAAAGGAGATGCAGATAAAATTTGAAATGCCAATGATCGGTGAGTTGTCCTTTTTTCTTGGTCTTCAGATTATTCAACAAGATGGTGGCATTTTCATTTCTCAGGTCAAATATGTAAGGGAAATGTTGAAGATTGGAATGGAAGATTCTAAACCTGTGGGTACTCCTATGGTGAATTGTTGTCACCTAAGTAAATCAGATGAGTCTCTGAAGGTTGATCAAACTCTCTACATGTCTATGATTGGATGATTACTATACTTGAATTCTTCTAGACCTGATATCATGCATGTGGTATGTTTAGTTGCTAGATTTCAAGCTAGTCATAAGCAATCTCATAAGAAAGTTGTTAAAAGAATTTTCAAATACTTGAAGGGAACTCCGAATTATGGGCTATGGTACAAAAAGGATAAAAATTTATCTTTGAGTGCTTATACTGATGTTGATTAGGTAGGTTGTGTTGATGACTAGAGGACTACAAGTGGAAGTGCATTCTTTTTGGGAGACAAATTGGTCTCATGGTTCAACAAAAATCAAGGCTCGATGTCTTTTTCCATAGCAAAAGAACAATACATTGATGCAACATCTTGTTGCAATTAGGTTCTTTGAATGAAGCAGACCGTAAAGGATGTGAAGGTGGTATATGATGAAACTATTCCTATATTGTGTCATTATACAAGTTCTATTAACATTTTGAAGAATCCAGTAATGTATTCAAGGACTAAACACATCTCAATCTGGTACCATTTTCTAAGAGAGAAAGTTGTAGAACATGAAGTACGAATGGAGTATGTGCCTATAAAGGATCAGATTGCATAATCTTTACAAAGGCTCTTTCAAAGGATACCTTTGATTATTTCAGGCAGAAGCTAGGGGTCATTGCCCCTTCTTGCTCTAACTAGATGCATAGATGGTACATCTTTTTGAGGGGAGAAATTCATGTCATATCTTTTCTCATGGATTGATGGGTGCTACCCTTCAAGGGGGTTGATAGTAAGGTGGAGTCTTGAAGCAATTATATAGTTGTTGTATATGTGTGTGAAAAAAAAAGTGTTATTGGTTAAAGGGGGAGCATCTGTTGCTACTTCAATAGAAGATCATTTTTCCCTTTAGTCCTAAAGACATAAAAAGTCCTACTGTCTTGTGCAAAAATGTTTGACCCTTTTTCCTTGATGTCAAAGGGGGAGAGTGAGCAATGTGTCGCCATCAATACCAAAAGGGGAGATTGTTGGTAATTGTCATTGATGTCAACACTGATGGTTTTGTTGTTGTTATTGATGTCAACACTGATGGTTATCATTGATGAAGATTGTTGGCAATTTTTGTCAACATTGATTGTTAGTTGTAATTGATGTTAGTCCTTGACATTGGTTGTCTTTGTTACATTCAGTTTGGGCTAAAAATGGTTAGATGTCGTGCATTATCAAAGAAGAGAAGAGTTGAATAATTTCATGGTTGGATGTCATGCGTTATCAAAGAAGAGGAGAGTTGAAGAAGTTCATGGTTGGATGTCATGCCTTATCAAATTAGTATTATTGTTGATGATTATATAATGCATTATTACTGACAACAGATTTTTTTTCAGGATAATATATTAAGATGAGGATTAGAAGCATGACTAATGTTAGAGAGATGATCTATAGTCTATCTCGTGCTCTCTCCTAATAATATATGTATTGCTAAAAGTAAGTTCTAGTCTCAACAAGTTGCATAAATTTTTCTGGTTTAGGAAGTTGCATTGAACTCTGTCTAGGAGAATACCCTACATTCCTCCATTTTTACAGTTTTGGTCTTGCATTTTGGTACTCAATGCTAGCGCTCTATGTAACCTACGCTGCTAAGGAGGTTCCTATGAAATTGCAGAAGGTTGGTAGTGTGTTAGTTGTTTAGACTAGTTTGAGAAATGCTCTACATTTCTCTACATTAATTTATTAGCTCCTACGGCTTGATGATTGTGTTTACAATGTTTGTGCAATGTCTTTGTTCCAATCCCATATGTTGAAGTGGTCCACAAGTTGTTCTACAAATGTTACATCATTTGATTATGTATTTTGCATTTCCTGAACATATTTTTTTGTACCTATTTGGTCTACGATGGTTGTTGATGGCATGACAGTATGAAAGAAGTGTATGGAAGTGATGTTAGATGTTGAAGGAACATCCCTATGTGATCTCTGCATGTTGCTAATTGGTTGCTTTGGTGTCGCATTTTTTCTTGAGTTGGCTTTTTGGGTTATTTGTGGATACATGGTCGACAAGGCTTGTTCATTTGCTTGGGTCATGTGCTTGGGGGTTGTGCCAGCAATGGAAGATGTGTCATGATAGATTTGGGTCCTAACATATCTTGTTGAGGACAGCATCAAGTAAATTCAATTGAAAGAGTGTTTATGGGTTGACTAGTTATGTGCTTCAATGTCTCATCCACATGTTTCCTTATTTCTAACTTACGTTGATGTGCGCTTGCGTGCAAATCATTTCGGTTCACATGTTGAAAGAAGTGTTAAGATTTTTTTTGGTCCTCTCTATTGGAAGGTTATCTATATGTTTTCATTGATGTCACATGTTGGTAGCTTGGTCTGGTACTCTAAACTGGTGCGTATAACTAACTTATCTTCTTTGGTGGTAGATCCAGTATTTTTGGTGCCTCTCTAGTATTCTAGTCCACATTTCTCTGCAGTTGACAATTTCTATTTACGGTTTTGGGAAATTGCTTATGAATGTTAAAGGCATGCATGATCAGGTTATTTCATGCTCTGGTGCTCATACGACAAAGTGACATTATTATGTTGGTTGCGTTGAAGTATATTTCTAGCCGACTTAAGATAATTTTGATATGATATGAAAACTTATGTGTGATCTATTTCTTGGTCTGAGACGACATAATTTAGTGTGTTAAAAGTTGAATTGCATGTTTGGAAATATTATGTGAACTATTGGAGCCGATAGTTGATATCTTTTATAAATGAATTGCATCTAATTAGGTCGACCTAATTGATGCTTGCGATGAAGATCGAGTATATATATATATGGCAAACAATTTTTGAAAATAAGGTGTGTGAGAGAGCATAGAAGAGATAGAAGAAATAGCGAGTAAGTAATGAACGTGAAGGGGTGATCAGTAAGGCAACAATTGATGTGAAAGTGAGTGAAGAATGAAGGGTGTAAAGTCTGAATATTGAGCATCTTCAAAACTGTATCAGCACATGATAGGTGCATATTTCCAGTTCATTTTTGGTTGTAAAGCCTTATTTTGTTCTGTAAATTCTTGTGTAGGAAATGAGCCTCCCTATTGGATAGTGAGTCCTTTTTGTAGGTAGTGAGCCTTTGTACTTGGACAGTGAGTCCTTTTTAGCAGTGAGCCTCTTTTGAAAATACTATATAGTGTGAGTTAATCCTCATCGTGGTTTTTCCCTTATTGGGTTTTCCACGTAAAAATATGGTGTTCATTGTGTTGATTTACTTTTTGTTATTTGTGTTTCATTCTCATATTTAATAACAAAATAGTGTGGTTGATTAATTGATAAGTGATATTAATTTTGAATTTGTGTGACAACAGATTCACCCCCCCTCTCAGTTGTCTTGCGCTTGTTTAACAATTGGTATCAGAGTGTTGGTTCCTTGGTGAAGAGCTTAACCGCTTAAGGAGGATCCTAAAGGTTGGTTGAATGGATGATAAAGGAGAGCTTTGGCTATTCTTGAAGATCTTGATAAAATGGAAAGAGAAAATAGAGATCTGAAAGAGAATCTTGATGAAGCAAATGAATGTGTTTGGAAATTGAAGGAATCGTTGAGGAAATTTAAGGAAAGACACAGAGAAGTAAGTGAATAGTTGAAACAAGAGATAATTGGAATGAAAGTAACAGTAGAAGAGAAGAAGAGGATTGAAGAATGTTTGAATACAATGGTGCAGAACAAGTCTGATGAATGTTCTAGACTTGAGCATGAGTTAGTAAACTTGTCAGTGGAACTAGAGAAGGCTAATCTCTGTGAAAATAATTTCAGATCTAGCTCTGATAAACTTGAAGAACTACTTGTAGGACAGAAACCATGTAAAGACAAAGGTGGCTTGGGAGTTGATACCAGTGAAAGTTCTAAAGATGTGAAGAAGAATCAAGGCAAGAGGAAGCAGCGAAGGAATTTTGCAAGAAGACCAACTGTGAGACAACCTAATGCACATAGGTACCCCTCTTTCGATGTTGTTTGTTACTCCTGTAACAAATATGGTCATAGAGCAACTGAATGTAGGAGCAGGATGAACCAATTTTATGGTTCTCTTTCTAGAAAATGTTTTAAATGTGGGAAGATTGGACATAAGGCTGCAGAATGTAGATCTCAAGTGAGAATAATCAGTCGGGTAATGAGGAATAGGTTTAATGAAGGTAGAATGAATCAATTCTTTAATGGCTACTGCTATACCTGTAATAAATTTGGACACAGAGAAAATTAGTGCAGATCGTGGAATAATGGAGGGCATATTAATCAGAAAAGTGGGGTCTGTTATAACTATAACAAACCTAGACATGTATCAAAAGTTTGCAAGAGTAATAAAGGAAAGCAGTATGCTCCAGAAGAGAAGAGCGAACCAGTAAAGAAGATTGACAAAGAAGAGATGAAGCAAGAAATGGATAACATATGGAAAAAGAAAGAAGAAGAAAAACTTGAGACTCTTGATGTGTATGTACCCTCATCTGATATAGATGACTTATTTGGAATTTAGACCTAGAATGGTCTTAGGGGGAGAATTATCAGATGATTATAAAAAAACCCCTAGAAGAATGGCGTGTCAAAGTCTAGCATGTGGTTGGAATGCGAAGAATGGTTATTCAGAGCTTTTGGAAAAATAATTGGAGGAAAATATGTTGGAATAAGGATTTGTGGACCGAATAAGGGTTTTTTGTGATAAGAAAACTGCTTTTAACAACATTTTGGTCTCTACCGCATTTAATGTGTTTTAGGGTAAGTTCAATGGTGTATAATATGAAGTTTGCAAGTCTCTTTTGGTAAAATCATGCTTTTGAGAGCTTGAATAGAAGCGTAGAGTGATCTTGGAGCGAGCTTGAAGCATTTCTGAAGGAATTCAAAGAGATTATATTAGGTAATCTGGAAACCTTTTCTCTTATTGCAAAAGAAAAGAAGAAAATCAAAGAAGTTTCGTTGAATTTCAAGAAAGCATAACTATGGGAAATGGATCGTGTGGTGTTACCCCTCTGAAGTTGAAAAGCGTTGAATTAGAAGAATATGATCATAGGAAAATGAAAGGAATTGAACTAGGGTTGAGTCAAGTTGAATTACAAAACATAAAAACCCTAGGGATGATTTATGGAGTGAATTTTTGTGGATTACAGATAAAGAGGTTATCTTGTTCTTGTTGAATCGTTTCAAGGACAAAAGAATTGTTTTGGACAAACCCTATTTCATCTCGAAGGAAGCAATCGAAGTGATACTAGATTATGCAGCATTGGAGAGCTCCCTGGAAAGAAATCTGTGAAGTATAAAGATGTGGAGGAGCTAACTGGCATCAGTAGAGATCTTAGAGCATTGTTGATTGATACACTTGTTGATTCAACCATTAGGTATGTTGCGTATGGTATTTCATACAAAATTTGTTTCAGAAACTGTCAAAGTTCAACTTCGGCTATTGTCGTACATATTTCTCACATGATGGTTAAGGAGAACAGATAGTTTGATTTATGTAGCTTGTTACTTGAGAATTTGCTTGAAAATGTTCAAATGTCATTGGTTGACAATTAACCTTTTTGTTTTGGATCCTTGTTGGTGTTTTTGGTGTTTTACTTTCTTAATTCTCTACTAGGAAAAGATAATGTGATGTGGGAATTTGGTATCCTTATTGGAAAGCAAATTTACAGATATCTTGAGTCTTTGGAAGATAATGTAAACATGTGCAGATCGTATTTCTCATCTTTGAAAGCAAACCCTTGCTCTGGTATATTTGCATCAAGTCGATTTGAATTGGGCTCTTCCTTTGGAAAAAGGGAATTGGAGGTTGTTATCAGTGATTTCCCTCCAAAATTGAAAAAGAGAAAATAGATAATTGAAGCTATCATTGACATTTTAGATGAGAAGGAGAAAAAATCTCTAACTAGAACTAAATTCCCCGATCCTAATGACATCCAGTCTATGATAGTTGAAGGAAAAATGAAGAAGAATGGTGAACTATGGAATTTTGCATCGCCTATTGAAAAACCGAAAATTGATTATGCTCTAGTAGATTATCTACTTCAAAAAAGTGTTGAAGTATCTGTTGTTTCTGATTGCATGCTAGAAACTATGTTTGAGATTGTTGAAGAAAGGATGTTGCTTGAAGGTCTAGAAGGACGTAAGATGGGAATCTTGGTTGAAAGGAGATGTGAAAAAGATAAGCAGAAACTTTCTGGATTGATTGTGGAAACAAAGAAGTGTATTAAATAAATTTTAGATGTTTACAAGTATTGTCTTCGGTGGCCTGCAGTTGTAGATAGTTTCAGAAGTAGAACTAAAGCGATTGAAGCTGAAGTGAACAACATTGGAAAGAATTTTGATATATTTGAAGATAAAGAATGGAAGCAAAGAATAAGAGTTGATGAACTACAAGTTGAACTAATCATTACACAAAGACAAAGAGATGATGGATGAAGACCTTCTGACTTCTTAAAGAAATTGTTGAAGTCTGCTTAGAGCATCTTTCTGAAAATCGTATTGATGCAGAAGATGTTGAGAAACAATGTTCCATTACAGTTTGGTCACCCTCTTTTACTCTATTGGGTTTATTGGAAAGTACATGCACAAGATTGGTGTCTTTTGTATTCAACTGGAAGAAGTTGTTTCCAGTTCTCAAGGAAAGGTATAAGAAGGTATTTCAAGTGAAGAATGTTATCTTCACTTAATTTCTATATGCTTGAAAGTTCTAGATTGTTGGAAGTTTTTGAAGTTTTTGGAAATCTTTGGAAATTTTGATGTCACCATGTTTACACTTGCTTTTGGTACCCTCTTCCATTGATGTCAAAGGGGGAGAGAGTTGAAGATGAGGGGAAAGAGTTGCAAAAAGTTGAAATGATAGGAGGAGAGAGAATTTTGTTTACATGTTGCCATCAATGACATAGGGGGAGATTGTTGGAAGGTTATCTATATGTTTTCATTGATGTCATCATGTTGGTAGCTTGGTCTGGTACTCTAAACCAGTGTGTATAACTGACTTATCTTCTATGGTGGTAGATCCAGTATTTTTGGTGCCTCTTCAGTATTCTAGTCTGCATTTCTCTGCAGTTGACAATTTTTGTTTACGGTTTTGGGAAATTTCTTATGAATGTTAAAGGCATGCATGATCAGGTTATTTCATGCTTTGGTGCTTGTATGACGAAGTGACATTATTATGTTGGTTGCGTTGAAGTCTATTTTTGGTCAACTTGTTAAGATAATTTTGATATGATATGAAAACTTATGTGCAATCTATTTCTTGGTCCGAGCAGACATAATGTAGTGTGTTAAAAATTGAATTGCATGTTTGGAAATATTTTGTAAGCTATTGGAGCTGACAGTTGATATCTTTTATAAATGAATTGCATCTAATTAGGCCGACCCAATTGATGCTTGCAATGAAGATCGGGTATATATATAGCGAATAGTTTTTGAAAATAAGGTGTGTGAGAGAGCAGAGAAGAGATAGAAGAAATAGTGATCAAGTAATGAATGTGAAGGGGTGATCAGTAAGGCAACAGTTGATGTGAAAGTGAGTGAAGAATGAAGGGTGTAAATTCTGAATACTAAGCATCTTCGAAACTATATCAACACATGATAGGTGCATCTTTCCAGTTCATTTTTTGTTGTAAAGCCTTATTCTATTATGTAAATTCTTGTGTAGGCAGTGAGCCTCCCTGTTGGACAGTGAGTCCTTTTGTAGGTAGTGAGTCTTTGTAATTGGATAGTGAGTCCTTCTTTTTGGCAGTGAGCCTCTTTTGAAAATACTATATAGTCTGAGTTAACTCTCACCATGTTTTTTCCCTTATTGGGTTTTCCACGTAAAAATCTGGTGTTCATTGTGTTGATTTACTTTCTATTATTTGTGTTTCATGCTCATATTTAATAACAAAATAGTGTGGTTGAGGAATTGATAAGTGATAAATTTTTAAGTTTGAATTTGTGTGACAACTGATTCACCCCCCCTCTCAGTTGTCTTGTGCCTATTTAACATTCTCTATCCTTGAGATAGGACCACATCATGCTTTGGTGGCTGACTAGTTGATTTCATTGTTTATTCTCTTCTTTACTAACCTAATTGAAGAATTAAAGTGTTACAAAGGATATAAATGTAAGATCAATTCAGATTCAACTATAATGAAGAAGTGTACAAGTGTGAAAAAGTGCATGAATGAGTTGTATTGAATATCTAGTAGACAGAGTGCTAAATATTGTGAAAGGAAAGATAAGTTAAGTATTGAATGCCTCAATCAACAAAGAGTTGTGTTGGAAATCTTTGTAATTCTCTTATAAATATTTTGTATCTTACTTTTAGATAGTGAATCTCATCAAGTCCTTTTTGTATCTTGCTCTAAAGTAGTGAGTCTTCTTGCAAGTCTTTTGGTAGTGAGCCTTATACTATGAGTTAACTCTCACCGTGGTTTTTCCCTCATTGGGTTTTCCACATAAATCCGGTGTCTCCTCGTCCATGTGTGTGTTCTCTATCTCTTTATCTTTATTATTGATCTAATAACTGCTATATCTTTCATTGGTAAAGTTTATTGAAGTTGTTAAAGATTTAAATTGCTATATTCTTCTCTACTTTTCTTAATCTTCTATCTTTGTCTGCTAAAGGAGTTTGAGTTGTGCTTAAAGTTTCAAGTTTCGAAAGGGATTAAGTTTTGTGTCGATTGATTCACCCCACTATCAATCTTCAAAAGTGTTCAACAACCTTTTCATTAATTTAGCCAAAGATTTTAAACATATCAAACACTTCCTTAGGAAGTGAAGTCATAAGTTCACACACCTCTAACTCAACTTGGAAACCACCTTGACCTAAGGTTTAACAATGACTGACTATTTGACTTGCTTGATTAACCTTTCTTAAGGATACTTAACATAAAATAATAACTTACTAAAGTTGATAAATGAATAAGATGGAAATGTTTTCCTTACTTTGATCACCCATTTTACATTCTCATAACATCTTGGGAGTTGGCAACTGCGACTTGTTCAAGTACTTGCACTCTAATTTTAAGAGTAAACTACTCTCCTATTTTCATGCACATATGGTTTACAATGTTATCAAACAATGTCATTGACTCGAGACACTCTGTCTTACATTTAAGTTCTTGCCAACTTGTCAAATAAGTAAAATAAAATAATATGGATCATCAATAAAAAGATCACTTCTTTCAAATACTTCATATTTTTCTATGTTTTTTCTCATGGTTCTATGCACAAGAACACAATAATAGTGTTGGTAAAATACAATATATAATACCAACTTCTTTTATCCAAAAGAATACTATGTTGGAGTGTTTGAGAATCTTTCAACAAATCAGATTATAAAGTTGATTTCCTTCAATCTACGTAACAGTGTGAGCATTCAAGCTTATCTTACATAAAATATCCTTTACATATTCTTGATATAAATATCTATATATATACATATATATTCTTAAATATTTGGATATGAATGTATATATGTATATATATTTATATAAAAAAACTAGAAATATACTCTTCCTGAGAAAATGGAATAAATCATTCAATTTAATGCAGCTAAGAAATAACTTTCTACTCTGATGTTTATCTCAAAATGAAAGAAATATTAATTAAATTCTTGTTTCAAACTGTACAAATCAGACCAATCTTTCTCTATTTTAGCATATAATATTCATCATAATAAATAACTATTCTTTCAACTTTTAAAATCTAAAAACTCTAGAATGAAACTATGAATTTACATAGGAATAATAAAGTATGTACACATGCCTAAGTTTCTCTTTTTTCTGCACTTTTGAAATTCCAATAGCATAATCATAATGTTTGACACAATTTTCCCAACAAAACTCAGCTTGCTAATCTTGAAAACTCGGATTTTTCTTGTAAAACTCCTTTAGCAAATACCACAACTAACAACAAACAAAAATCTCTCTGTTCAAAATGGAGAGTATTGTCTATATATTACATATAATACTTAAATAATTTGCAAACTAATCTCGAACACATAAAATTCTGCCTAAATGTGATGCATACGAACTACTACAAGCTCTCTGGAATGTATAGTCCATGCTAATCCCTTTCCCCTCTCTATCGCTACTCTCTAAAACTGAGAATGAATAATGATACAAATGATATCCTTTTACTTTCTTTGCACATGGTCTCACCGTCAATCGTTAGTATTAATTACCAACTACCACTTTTAAAAAGGATCGACCAACAACTCTCATTATGTCACTCCATTACAGCTCATTCAATGGTTGATAATTATGCATTCATTGATATTTCAAACTGCCACTTAGTGGCTTGAGTTTTATATTAGAATTGGTGTGCCACTATGATGGCCATAACTATGGCTTTATTGCCATTTAGATTGTCTTATAAAACGTCTTCAAGAATGGATTTTATGCCCCACGAAATGTTCGATAGTTAAAACAGATTTAACATAATTTTTACATGCTTCTATAAGCATGTTGATATGCATATAATGCTTTATTCATTACTATATATATTATATATATATATATGCATGTATGTATATATTTATATATATATATGTATGTATGTATATATATAATATATATTAGAATATATATATATATATATTTTATTTAAACACAATTAGATAATAGTCAATTTGACTTAATAGCCACAAAATTGACAAATTGAAGAAAGGATATGATTCTTATATATATCACTTTATTTTTATTACATAGACTAGGCCAAAGACTCGACATGGTTTAACTTAACATTATGACTTGACTCAAGCTTAGACAAAACACAATAATTAAATCAATGATATGACTTGGGTATTCACCTAATCTAGATACTTAGACCTACGTGAGTGTGTGCTTCAACTCATTTGGAAATAACTTGTTTATTTCAGAAATCTATACTCCTATCTTTGGTGATACTCTCCCTCTCCCTCTGGTGGGTAAGAATGTAATCTTGCATTTCACTTAGAAATCAAATAAAATAGTTAACCTATTATTAACCACAACATCATCATAATCTTGATTCAATAATAATAACCACTAAAATTGAAACACATTGCATTTCATTTAATTTTATTAAAATATCAATTAACATATAGTCATCAACATATATCAAAGCACATTTTAACGTAAAAAGTTAAAAGTAATTTGTAAAGCAAACAAAGGGTGTAACATATCTCCCCCCATAAGGATCATCATCCCCAGTGATTCAATGTATCATAGAAAAACCATAAACAAGTTTTCTTTAGCAATTTAAAAAGCAGTAAATAAATGAGGAAACTTTTGGTAAAATTCATTATGATCCTCCCATGTAAGATTGTCCTCTGCATATTGGTCCAACTAGACCTTGCACTGAGCAACCTCTCTGTTATGTAGGAAAAGCTTGTGTATTTCGAGAACCTTGAGAGGCTCGATTGTTACGATTCCTGGGTCTTGTACTTGTAGTGCATTCCAATCAAGTATATGATTAACACCTGTTATATACTTTTTAAGATATCGAACATGAAACACATTATGCATTTGGGCAAGAGATGGTTGTAGAGAAATTCTAGAGGAAACCGAGTTAATCACTTTGAGAACTTCGAAGGGACCCACAAATCTAGGAGCTAGTTTGGATGAATTTCCATACTTTATGGAACTCTTATGGAGTTTGACCCTCAAAAGAACTTTTTCACCCACCGAGAACTGTCTCGGTTTACGCTTAGGATCAACATAGCTTTTCTATCTATCATTTTCTTTCTCCAATATTTTCATGATCAACTTGATCTACTCCTCCATTTTAGATAATTTTTCGGTCTAAGGCTAATCCTTTCTTCTAGGTTATCCCAACTTATAGGAGTTTGACACTTTCTTTTGTATAATGCTTCAAATGGAACCATCTTTACTGCAGAATGATAGGAATTGTTGTATAAAAATTATACAAGAGATAAATAGTCCTCCCACTAGTATTGTTGATCCATGCAATACATCCTCAAAAAATATTTCAAAACTTGGTTTACCCTTTTACTCTGACCATCTGTCTTAGGGTGATAAGCTAAACTTATATTTAGTTTAGTTCCAAGTGAAGAAAATAAGGTTTTCCAAAACCTTGATGTCATGTGTGTATCCCTATCTGAGATGATCTTCTCAGGAACTTTGTGCAATCTAAATACTTGAACAAACTTACGAGTTATGACTAGTGCTCCATCCATTAGATTCCTAGGTATAAAATGAACTACTTTGGTGAGTCTATCCACTGTAGACACCTAAAAATGGTCTGGAGAATCTAATTAATTAAATACGACTTATTTGATTAATTTATCTTAAATTCATCTACTTAATAAATAAATAGAAATATTTATTTATATTAAGTTCGTTATTAAGTCTTCTATTTTTAAAAACTTTGTTTTATTTAATTATTATCATTTTCATCATATTATTTCTCTCTTAATTAAATAAACAAAATTAAAAACTTTGTTTTATTTAATTATTATCATTATTACTTCCTTTATACTTCTATCATAAATTAAATACACATAACTTAAATAAATTGTGTTATTTAAATACCTCATCACATTTCTTCTTAATTAAATAAAGATATCTAAAATCTTTTATTTAATTATCATTTTCCTTTTGTTTTAATTTAATAAACAAACCCTATAGTTTGATTTATTAAATTATTCAATCCTCTTTTTGCTAAATTTAAATAAATTAAAAAAATATTTAAATTTATGCATAAATCTTTTACCACTATTCACTCACCAATAAAATTAAATTTTCAAAATTTAATTAATTCTACTGTCATTCATGGGAAGAGCTTCAGGGACAAACCTGCAGGAAGTTCTTTCACCCACCTTCCCTCTCATCTTGCCTGGTGTTTTCATGGGGAGAAACAATCCTCCATGATCAGCTCCATCTTCTCATCCCATGCCATTCAATTCTCCAGATTGAATCCCAGCCTCTTATCCCGTATCCCTGTGCAAATATGCTACCGTGAAAGCTATAAATACAGCTCTTTGGCTACAGGAAATGGATCCCAACTTATGCAATCTTACTCTGCAGGTTTTCCAAAGTATCCAGCATTCATCCAGCATCTCAAGCATTTGGCATTCACTCAACATCCATCCAGCATCTTAATTATGGCAATTTACAGTAGTTTCTTTCTTGGAAGCTTTGCTGTAGAATCATTTTAGTTGCACATTTAAATCATATAAGAATAGAATAGCTTAATTCTCATTCTCTAAGTGTCATTTCAATAGTTTAATTAGCTTCTAAATCTGAGAGCAAAGTAGATTAGAGAGATCTTTAGAGTTAGAGAGCAATAGGATAAATTTCTGAAGATTTCTAGTTTAAATTAGTTTAAATTCCTTAAATCTTAGATGCAATGTCCTATTTAGAAGTGTAGAAGCATGTTTAGTTTGTTTTCCTCATTCTACCACTTACAAATTGGCACCCACCGTGGGGCCTAACCCCATATTTTGCTTGATTTTTGAGAAAAGTGTCTTACAGGTTTTGGCGTGATAGTTTTCGCGGAATCGTGACTTTTTGCAGCGCGCCAGTTAGATTTTATAATGCGCCGATGGTCTATTTCAGCGCGCCGGGTTTCTGTTGTAGCGCGTCGCGTCACTATTTCAGCGCGCCGCGTCACTGTTTCAACGCGCCACGTCACTATCCTTAAAATCATTTTTTTTGGTCTGGATCCGACGCATCCGCGGCTAGATTTTGTTTCTATCTAATTTTTAATTAAAATTTACCAATCCTAGGATAGCAAATGGATAAAATTTATCAATCCTAGGATAGAAATGGATAAAAATTGATCAATCCTAGGATAGAAACTTCACAATTTCTTGTGGGATTAAAATTGAACATCTTGCTTTTATGGAGCAATATCTCCATGTAGATTAAACTAATTTGTCTTTTGGGTTTTTAAAAAGAACAACTTCTTTGCTGTGATTGGGTGATAGGTTTATGCTCTCCCCTTTACTGGGTGCATCAGAATACCAGACTCACTTTTCTTTATGCATTTTAAAGCTTTTTAAAAAAACCTTTAGACAGGCCTGTCGTAGTGGGAAAAAGTACTCACCCTACGGGAACGACCTAAGTGGGGTTAGCCAAAAGCCATGGTATTCCAACCCACTTAAAAATTTATGTGAATTTGGGGAAACCCTCTTTCAACGGAAGTGTGCAGGATAACCATCCCCAAAATCTTTGTTTTAAAGATTGGGAGGTCTCTCGAGGGAGTTTATCCATTTGCCGCTCTGAACGGAAACCCTATCTAAGAACCTAGAAATAGAAGCACGCTTGTCAGGCCAAGGTGCAGGGGTGGGGAAGAATCTACCCTCAAGCACTCACCATATAATTGCCAAGGACTGTTTGCTCAGGGGATCCGTATCCACTTCCGTCACTCTAAGTACACACCTGGAAAAGACAAAAACACGGGCGCCCTCTAGGGGTGACATGGTTGTGTGAGTCGACGCAATTCCAAGCTGTGGGTTGCATATAACGATGACCTTTGTCTCTAGGAGTGAGTCTATCCGAATTGTCTTATCTGTTATAAACCAGTTGAAAATCAAGAAGAATCATGCTTGATTCTTAAAGAACATACACTATCTGTTTAGATTCTAGGATTTTAAAGTCAACCATTCTATTCTTGCTTGCTGTGTTTTCTTTCATTAAATTCAGATAAGATCATCACAAAAACTTCAAAATCAAACACTTGTGAAATTCTCATGATTCGAGATTGGGTATCCACCAAATTTGTCAAGAAATCTCTTGTTAAATGAATCAGAAAGCCAAAGAAAACACTTACATACAAACAACTTCCTCGAGAAAGAACGATTCCCCATCAAAGCTGCGGAAAGTTCCTCCAACATAGACTCTTTTATTCATAGGTATCACTGATTTAGAGGTTATACCTGACCTAATCATGCTGTAGCCCCCCTTAGGATCTCATGCTATACCTTTATCAAAGAAGGGCCTTAGGCAACACCACACAATCACATGTACTAAAGAATTGGGTCCGTAATACATCCCAATAACCACCCATACAATACGAGCACCTTCGCACTCCAAGGAGGCTCTAGAATAAAGATAGTCGTTCATCTTAACACCCTCATGGTCTGCTTTCAGCCACAATTGACTATTATCTTAGCTTGACTCTATCTTTAGCCAGTCAGCTTGAAGTGGCTTTGGTCCTCTTCAGCTTTGCCGCTATCGGTCCGGGGCTCGGGTCCTTCGGCCTGAAGTGCTGAGCTGAATCTTAGCTCTGGGGCCAGGCCCTATTCTGAAGCAGCTGGCCAATGCCTGCCACTGGCTGATCCAAATCATACAAAAGGAAAAACTTTACTATTACCCCTAGATCTTGAAACATCTTGCAAAGTGTCCTTATCACTAAATCTGAGATTTTTTGTCAAAGTTTCCCTATCAAGGATTTTTTTATCATCTTTCCATCACAAAACTAAGACATGACTAAATCAGATTTTAAATCAAAAACTTCAACACTTATCCAATCAAAAATCCAAGATCAAAGTCTAGAATAAAACTCTAATGTTTGTATGCCTATTTTCACACGATCAGCATATCAAAGACAACAACAAGAAGAAAATGAAAGAATAGTAGCCATGGCTGAAGAAAACCCTTAGGGACGATACAGTAACACTGATCCTCTCACTAATTCACACGAGAAAGAAATAACTGCAGAAGAAATTGAGAAAGTTCAACAAGACCCTCATTTCCATAAATTTATGGAAAAGATGCTAGAGCAAGATATGGAAAAGTATCTTCTACTATTAGCTGACAAAGGTGCCAAGCTTCCTAAAGACTTTGATGTCAATCAACTTAAGGAAACAACCACACCTAACCCAACTAGTATAGAAAATCCAAATCAAATAGATGCTTTGACAAAACAAATCCAACAATTACAATTGCAGTTCCAAAATATCCAACAAGGGCCAACAAAAATATATTCCTTACAAGACATTTGCCCTTATCCATTCGATCCAAGCATTAACATGATACCATTTCCATGGTATTGTGAATACCCAACGTACAACAAATACAATGGAAGAACCGATCCATTTGATCACGTACGGGAATTTCGAGCCATGAGCATAGAGTTCGCACATGAGGACTCTTACTACGATTATTTCCAAGAAGCTTAGGAAACACTTGCATGGAGTGGTTTTCTAAATTGGAACCTGGGATCCAATCTTTTGAAGAACTGATCAATAGGTTCATAACGCACTTCTCATTCAACATCCAACATGGGGTGACCTTAAAAGAACTCTACAACACCAAACAAGCAAAGGGTGAAAAGTTTATTTCCTTTCTCCAACGATGGAGAAGGCTATTCGCTAAATACCCTAGATCTATTCCTGAAGAGGAGAAGATAGAGATGTTCATTGATAACTTAATAGATGACATGAATTACATATTGGACTTATAATGTCCATCTACATTTGAACAAGTTATCGAAAAGGGGCTCAAAATTGAAGAGGCTCTAATCAAAAGAGGAACGATCAAACACTTCATTGAAGGTTCAAACAATAACAATTCCTCTAACAACAACAACGAAAAGCCAAGATTTTGGCAAAAGAACAAGAATACGGATACCATGATTGATACACACACGTCTAAACCAGTATTCACCTTGACACCAACCACTACAAACAAACAAAACAATGGTCTTAATGTTAAACAAAGTAGTGATCAAGGAAATAATCAAAACAGTGGAGAAACAAAAACCCAATCATTCCAACGACCATCCAATAAACGAAAATTCACGCCATTAGGACAATCATTGGAATCAGTCCTCAAAGAACTTTTAGATGAAAAACTCATTCAAGTACAAGAGGCCAAAAATTGGGACCCTCAAGTCAAACCATCATGGTGGAATGACTTACATTACTGTCACTACCATCAAAATAAAGGCCACATGACTAAAAATTGTTGGCAGTTAAAACATGCGGTACAAGACCTCATAGATCAAAAGAAGGTATTTGTAGAGGGTCACCAAACAAACAAAGATCATACAACGTTCAAAAATCCTCTACCTAATTATCAGAAGGGAGAATCCTCTTCCGCAAACACCAAAGGTAAGAACGTCGGTTATGTTTATGACACAACGATCCTTTGTTTTTCTGCTGCCAAGGAGGACGAAGAGTTATGCAACCAAATCAATCGGAACAATGACATTACATCTACCAATTCGGTACAACATATGGACAAATCTGAAAACCAAATTAACGTAATCACACTCAAAGGGAAACAAGAGTACCAACCGGTTAATGCCACAACAAGGGCACAATCCAAAGTTATATTGAAAGGAGCATCAATATCATCCCCATCTATGGATCCTCCCTCTAATCAATATAATCTCATCGATCAATTGCAGAAAATACCGGCACAAATATCCATCTTGGAACTTTTAAAGATTTCCCCATCACACAAAGAGGTTCTTGAACAAGCTCTTGTATCAACCACAGTACCTAACAATTTGGATGTATGTCGGGCCTAAGCTATGGGACATCATCTATCCTCAGACCTCATTGCCTTTGGATTTCCAACATGATGATGTATCACTCACCCATCCACATAATTCCCCTTCACATTGTAGCGTCCTCATCCATAAACACCATGTGCTAGCATGTCCCGGAGCAGATGGAGGGGCTGGTTTGGGGCCATTTGTACCTTAAAGCCGATTCATGCACTAGATACCTCGTGATGAAGCCATTGGATAAGAAGAAAAATCACAATCAAAGCATATGATGAAGAAGAAAGGTCCTCTAAAGGGTTGATCATATTACTCCATTCAAGTGGGACTCTATTGTCCAAAAAAGTGGTTTTACAAGTCTTAGATATATAGGGAACTCCATTATTACAACATAATACTGTTGGGACGCCCTTGGATCCATGATATGCAAGCAGTACCTTCTACCTATCATCAATGCCTGAAATTTCCCGTCAATGGACAGGAGGTAACAATCACAGCAGACTATAATGACACCCAAGCTTGTCATACATTGAAAACATCTCAGGATACATTCATACCTCACAATAGAGAAGTTAGCACATCAGATGGTGAGCAACAACAAAGCTTCATATCAAAGTGGCTTCCAAAACAACAAAAAACACAAGAGATCAGAGTGGCACAATCTAACCCTCCAAATGTTGAAGAACAATTGGCTCCACTCTCACATCAATTCACCAACGAAGTACAGATAAGTGGCAAAGGCATAAGTGAATATGGTGTTGGACACTCTTTCCATCTATCACAGATGTTACCCTCCTTACAAATGTATGGACAACCATCTATAATCACCCAAAATTCAGCACAATCTACAACGACATTAGATGGTAGATTTGTAAGAGCAGGATATTTAGATGAAGAATCAGAAGATAAGGCTATTCTAAATTGGCTTTATAGGGATGAGGAAGCTTCCACTTCCATGAATAATATCATAGAAACAAATCAATATGGAAAGGGAAAAACTATTCTGGAGAAGATGGGATATTCAGGACAGGGACCTCTTGGGTTAAGGAAACAAGGCATAACAGAACCAATCCAGCCACTCACACTCCAACATAAAGATAAAACTGGACTAGGATATGCAGCAGAACAAGGACCTCTTGAACAAGGGGAACAAAGTGTAACGAAACCAATCCGAGTTCTCACAAATGGAAAATCTGGACTAGGATACATAGAAGAAGCAAGGGCAGAACTCACCAATAAAACTGTGAAGTGTATTCTTCAAATAAGAGATAATTCTGAAACAGATTCAAATGAATATGAGTGGGACAACTTATCAGATGTTTCCTATGAGGATATTCAGATCGATGTTATCAAAAAGCATACCCCCAAATGTGAGGAGGGTCAAAGCTTGAGTTTTAATCCTATTGTCTTTGAAACACAAAACTTCGATGACTCAAGTGAAGATGAACGGACATCGATTGAGATAAATAATGCGAAAGAAAATACCTTCGTAGGCCTCAACATAACCATTAACAACCTAGATGACATTTCCGTCTGAGCTTTCACAATCGCCGACCTCAACCCATCTAATGATCCATTGCCTTTACTACATCCCGAGCTTATCGAGTGGGAACCCCAACACCCTATCAATCTCCCTGTTTTTGACAATGATTCTGCTATTATTAACTACCTTTGTTGTAAGGAATCTGATACTTGTTCTACCAATACTTCTTTTGACGATGCTTTCAGGCAGGAGGATGCCAAGCCTTCCAGTTGCAAAATTATGGAAATAAAAAATGGATCCAATAGTGAAAACCATTCTATAGCAGTATTTGATCCTAAAATAGTAAAAACAAAGAACGCATCTAATGGTGAAAACCTCATTGAGGCACTAAAGGATGGAAGGTTTGACATCCTCCCACAACATTACCATGAAAGATCATCAGTGTTAATAGAACCCACACAGTCTATTGATATTGGCACAACAGAGAAAGCAAGAATACTACACCTGGCAGCATCCATGACAGATACAGAAAAGCCAGATTTTATCAAATTCTTTGAAGAACGATGCATCAATTTTTCTTGGTCATACTCTGACATGCCAAGCTTAGACACAGATCTCATTATGCATCACTTATCCTTACCGCACTAAACCAGTAAAACAGAAACTGAGAAAGATGCATCCACATGTTGCATTATTGGTAAAAAGTGGTTTGAAGAAACTACTAGATGTTGGATTTATCAGATCTATTGATTATGCTGAATGGATATCCAACATTGTACCTGTTTCAAAACCAGATCACACCATCAGAATATGTACTGATTTCTAGGATTTAAATAAAGCATGTCCAAAGGATGATTTTCCTTTACCAAACATAGACATTATTGATTGTAGATTTTAACAGCCTGGCCATCAAATGCTATCACTCATGGATGGATTTCTTCGTGGATACAATCAAATCAAAAATAGCCCTCAAGACCCTCAAGAAAAGACAACACATTTACATGTCCATGGGGCACCCATTTTCCTCGAACGCCATGCCTTTTTTGGGTTAAAGAATGCGTGAGCTTCATACCACGAAGCCATGACAACAATCTTCCATGACATGATGCACACCTTCATGGAGGACTATGTGGACGACATCTTAGCCAAATATTACACCAGAGAAGGACATCTTGAGATACTAGGCAAAATATTTGACAGGTTGGAGAAATTTAAAGTTAGATTAAATCCCAAGAAATGTGCCTTTGGAGTAACATCAGCAAAACTCCTTGGATACATAGTTTCTACAAAAGGAATTGAAGTAGATCCAGCAAAAGTTAAAGCCATTATGGAAATGCCACCTCCTAAGAATATCAGTACATTAAGATCTCTACAAGGCCGACTATAGTCCATCAGAAGATTCATCTCTCAACTAGCAGATCGGTGTCATCCATTCAACCATCTTTTGCATAAAAAATGTGTCTTTTAAATGGGATGAACAATGTGAGAGTACTTTCAATCAAATCAAGCATTATTTGATGACACCACCAATCTTGGTACCACCTGAAGATAAAGCCATTGTTGCTATATATATCGCAACAAATCGTGATATCTCTTTTTTAGGAGCCTTGCTAGCACAAGAGGATGTAGAAGGAAAAAAGGAATGTGCAATATACTATATCAAAGGTGACACTCAATGCATGAAGTAAACTACACCTTCATCAAAAATCATGCTTTAGCAGAGTATTTGCAACAATAAAAATTGTGACACTATAAGTGCTCACTCACACTCATCGCCTGCAAAATTGATCCTCTCAAGTATTTACTGAGCAAAGTAGCTTTAACAGGAAGGTTGGCAAAGTGGGTCATGCTCCTTAGTGAGTTTGACATTCGGTATGTTGAAAGGTGAGCTATCAAAGGATAAGTCATCACCTACAAATTAGCAGAAGCTCCATTATCAGACTGTCATCCTATGACCATGGAATTTCCTGATGCAGATATCCTCAATATTACAACACAACCATGGCAACTCTACTTCGATGGATCCTACACACAACATGGATCAAGGGTAGGAATTTTATTTGTCACACCTCTTGGGCACACAATTCCACGATCTTACAGGCTTACCTTCCGTTGCACTAACAATGTGGTAGAATATGAAGCTTTGATCCTTGGAATTAAAGTGGCTATTGACTGGAAAATCACAGAACTACAGGTGTATGGAGACTTTCAGTTAATCATCTATCAAGTCAACAATGATTACCAAACTAAAGATGACACACTAATTTTATACAAAAGACTGGTAGATGATCTAAGAAAATATTTCATAGAAATCAAATTTGAGCATATACCAAGATCAGAGAATAAAGCAGCAAATGCCATGGCCACAATAGCATCTCTTCTACAAATGCCTGAAACGCAAGAGCGTTATCGATTTATTGTGGAACAAGTGTCAAATCCTGCATACGCAAATCCCAAATCCCAAACCATAAGCCTTTTGGATAGTGCCCAATCTTCCATTTATGGAGACATTTATACTTATCTAAAAGAAAATATCTTACCGCTAGATCTTTCTCACAACCAAAAGCGCAACTTCATACGCCAATCCACCAAACATACAATTATTGCTGACACCCTTTACCGTCGAGGCCTAGATGGTACTCTTTTGCGTTGTTTATAACATAACAAATCCGCTTCTGCTTTACATGAGGTCCATGAAGGAATTTGTGGTACACATTCAAGCGGATTATCTTTAGCCAAGAAACTCCTTCGTTTGGGGTATTACTGGCCACACATGGAGCAAGAATCTTATAAGTTTGTCAAGAGATGTCAAAAATGTCAGATTCATGGCAATCTTATACATGCACCAGCACATGAGCTTCATCCATTCACAACTACATGGCCTTTCTACCAGTGGGGATTGGACTTGGTAGGGAAAATTAACCCATCTTCATCTAATGGACATAAGTTCATTATCACCCCAACATAATATTTTACAAAACGGGTGGAGGCAGTTCCCTTAACCACAATCACTGGGAAGCAAATATCATCTTTCATACTTAATTATCTCATTTGTAGATATGGGATACCCCAGTCAATCATCACAGATAATGGCAGGCCTTTCAAGAACCAAGACGTCCAAGAGCTATGTGAAAAGTTCCACATCCAAAATCGCTTTTCAACCCCTTATTACCCTCAAGGTAATGGACAGGCAGAAGCTTCAAACAAAACAATACTAAAGATTCTAAAGAAGGCATGCGTAAGGGTAGAAGTGATTAGCGCGTTGACAACCACGCTCTTTGGGCTTATGGGACTAGCATGAGGAACACCAACCGGGGCTACACCATATGCTCTTGTCTATGGATCGACTGATATTACCTATGGGGTAGAAATTCCATCCGCCGAGGTTTCACTAAGGAGGACTCATTTGGATGATTATATAGGATCTCTAGACTTCAAAATTAGAGGTTACTTGATGAGGCGATGCGACAACAAAATTTGTCAATCATTTGACTGACCTATCAACTAAAGAATGTCTAGGAGCTATAATCATAGGGTTAAGCCTAGAGTCTTCAGTTCGGAGACTTGGTCCCTCTGGGCTTCTAGAAATGGCGAGGCAGAGAAAAGAAAGGAAATTTTGAACCCTAACTAGATAGGATTATATGTCATTATCTAGGTCTATGGATCGAGGGGAGCATACCGGTGGCTACACGAGGAAGGAGACATGTTGGGAGGAACCCATGAGAGCGACATTCATCTCGGTGATTCTACACTTGAGGGATACCTAGTGCCGCAGTCCAATAAAGTTGTCTTGATGAAAACACAGCAAACCTGGCGTCCGCCGTGTGAGGAAAAATAAAAAGAAAAAAAAAAAATACAAAAGAAAAAGAAAGAGGACACAATAAAAACAAGTGATGAAAACCTGGCAAACAGGCGCTACTTGTGATTTTCACCAGCTCTTCTATCTATTTGGATACAGTCTTGTCACGATTGTTTCCTTTCATATCATTTCCGTTTATCATTTGGGATAATCATTATCACTATCCATATCATAGCAGAGATATCATGTTTTACCCTAGCTTGGGGGCAACATCCTAGTGTTATTTGGTACAATGGACTTTCGGCTTAAATGGAAAGGCAATCAAACATGACAACACCAAGTGACGATACTTGAAAAAATCCAAAAACATCAGAAAATCCATCAAAATCCAAAAACATTAGAAAATCCATCAAAATCCAAAAACATCAGAAAATCCATCAAAATCCAAAAACATCAGAAAATCAAAATCCAAACACATCAAAAAAATCAGAAAATCCATGCAAAAACATTCATAAAATTGAAAACACAAAAATAGAGTCTACATCAATTAAAAGTGGAGTTTGTCTCAGTCGAACTACGTGGTCTCTGCGTGTATAACGTAGGCAAGACTAATCTTTGATCAGTCCCCGAGACCCCTAGGATAGGTCTTTAGGTTACATCATTTGGTCAAACGTCTGAGAATATCATGCACACTTCAGCACACACATTTCAACATCGATGATCTAATCTGAATAATGATTTGAAAATACATTAAGTAGAATTTGAATTGTTGTGCTTTCCTTTTTATCATTTTCTTATCATTTCTTTGGAGCTACTCGATGATGTATTGAACTAGAGAAGCAAGGAAGGAGAATGATACTTTTCTTTGTTTGTTGTTTGTGAGTTAATCATTATTATTTTGTGAATTGTCGCGGGAAGTGCTCTACCAAGTATCATGGATGACATTCTGATTCACTTAAGAAAATGATTAATTCTTGTCTGTTTATGTAAGAAATGCTTAGGTCATCATTGGTCTATCTCATACCTTGATGCTTGTGTTCGCTTGCAATATCAAAAATCATGAAAGAAGTACTCAGGTCATCATTGGTCTATCTCATATCATTGATGCTTGTATTCTCTTTCAACAATTTTAAAAGCTCAGTGATGAAACAAAGAAAAATAAAAATATTGTTGAAATGACACTTAGGTTTGCATTGATAAAATAGTTTTGCATGGTAAACATAGATTGCATTCATAAAAATACATCTGCAAAGTACTGGTTGCACAAGTTACAAAAGATTCATTCGCAAATAATGTTATCTTTTCTTATTAAGGATTGAGTATACTTGACACACAAAATTTTCATAATGGCATGCATATAAAATCATTTCTTCATCTCATCATAAATTTCACAATAAACATCTCATCTCGTGACATCATATACACGTTATGTTAAATCATTTATTTACGTCTCATCACATTGTCATTATCATATAGTTGCAAAATCATCATACATTGCATTTCATTCATACATCATTCATTACATTTTCATCTATACATCATTCATTTATATACATCATTCATTTACATTTCATTAGATACATCATACATTGCATTTCATTCGTATATCATTCATTTACATTTCATTAGATACATCATACATTGCATTTCATTCGTACATCATTCATTTACATTTCATTAGATACATCATACATTGCATTTCATTCGTACATCATTCATTTACATTTCATCCATACATCATTCATTTATATACATCATTCCTTTACATTTCATTAGATACATCATACATTGCATTCCATTCGTACATCATTCATTTACATTTCATCCATACATCATTCATTTATATACATCATTCATTTACATTTCATTAGATACATCATACATTGCATTTCATTCGTATATCATTCATTACATTTTCATCCATACATCATTCATTTATATACATCATTCATTTACATTTCATTAGATACATCATACATTGCATTTCATTCGTACATCATTCATTTACATTTCATTAGATACATCATACATTGCATTTCATTCGTACATCATTCATTTACATCACATTTTATTTATCATACATTGCATCTCATTCGGAAAAGAAATACATCATCAATATCATATCACATCATCATTAATGCATTCATACAAGCTAGTAAAATAAATCATCATAAAACATAAAAATCAATGCATCCATCACATCAATCATGTAGAACACATCATAAGATCAATGCATCCATCACATAAATCATATAGAACACATCATAAGATCAATGCATCCATCACATAAATCATCTAGAACATATCATAGATCAATCGAACCGCTGCACATATATATCTCATCAAGTGTTAAGTATACAATGAAGTCTGAAAAGGATGAAAATAACATCATGTCAAAAATGGTTGTATATATCTCTCAACGGGTACACAAATGATCTCAAGTGGTACTCGCAACAGAAGGAGCAGGTCTCGCACTAGTATCATGACCACCACCAGATGTCCCAAGATCTCTCGGATCTCTCGGATCTCTCGGGAGAGGCTGTGTCACACCTCTGCTCACTGTCCTCGAACGAGTCCTCTCTGAGCGAGACTGGGCATAACTGACTCTCTGCTCTGGGGGGCAAAGCTCATGATAGCAGCTCCTGTAAAACTCAATCTCAGCACCTGCTCGCATGGCCTCTCGCATGTAATCTGCCACAGAGGTCCCATCTGCCACTCTCTGCAATCTCTCTGCAGTAGCATGTGCTGTCTCTGCTGCCCGTCTGACAGTATCATGCTTTCTGTGATCCAAAGGCGTGATGCGTGCAGGCGGGTGGTCAAGCGTGCTTTCGATACACACTTCAGATGAGCACATTGCTATCATTTTGCTACACCGTAAGGGCCCCATCTCTCTCACCAATGGAGAGGTAATGCATTAATGCAGTGTAGTAGCTAGGCGTACTTTTGCATGCGGGCACGCATGCATTGCTAATAATCCCACGCACCTATAGTTGATTGTCCACATAGCATTACGAACTGCACTGTAAACCCGCAGCGTTTGATGCGGCTCTGGCGGTAGGGAAGCAGCGGCCTACCTCTTCTGGGGAGTGCGCTGAGTCGATAGCTCTGTGAATTACTGCTATACTCGGTCTCCCCATCTCCGCCATCATCATCAACGCCATCCTCCACTTTGCTACCATCCTTTATCATCATCATTACCACTCTCATCCACTTTGCCCTCCGTCCACATCATCTCCTCTCCCCATCTCGACCAAGCGCAGACACCCCCACATTTCTTTGGTCTTTGGTCTTTGGTCTTGGTGTTGAATGCAGTGCTTGGTCTTGGCTCATGCAGATGGTAATGCGAGGGAGGAGGGTGAAAGGCAAATAAATGCGTACTTTCGGGAATTAATAGATGCCTCAACAATGTCGCCCGCTATCCCAAGCCTTTGGATTTTGGCCTGGCTGCATTAACCCTCAACAAGTGCCCCATAGGCTGACGAGGACCCGATCCTTTGGCATCTAGCCACGTAGAGTGGAATTAAAAGTAAGCTACTCCACCGTGGCCTGTGCAATCCCATGCACTTTGTGAACCGTGGCTTGAGGAATGGCTCCAAAATCCTGGGGCTCTTCCAGATCAAATACATCGAATCAGCCAAGAACCCCAACTCAATATCATCATCATCCCAATCATCACAGTCTAAATAGGGATGCCAGGTCACTATCTCCACATCATCAATAATCCGCCTCTAATAATCTAGCTTACCCATCATATGCTGGGTAGGCCTGCCTCTATACCGAAACACATAAGGCCTCGTTGCTGGTCTTGCTAACACTGGCACGGGACACGTAACAACAATATGCTCCCATGCCCATGCACGAAGGGTAGCACGCGTAGATGGGCTAGCGCCTCGAAATTACCGGTCCGGTCATAAATCATGATAAGTGAGCAAACATGCACATGCCCCAAGCATATCTCGTCCTGTGTACTACCAGACCCTCTAATACCCGACCCCATCCGAGAGATAGACCCTTTGACCTCTTATCAGGACAAAGGAATCCACCAATAAAGCCGGCCAAAACTAAAGGAAGTGGAGCATATGAATCATGCATCTCTACCCATGGAATCCACTCTCCCGCAATATGGGGATCCTGAAAAACTCTCCGCATAGATTCTACCCCACCAACCTCCTCTGAATCATGCACGACAATCTTCCCAACAAAAGGAATGCGAAGAATACGCCATACATCCTCTAACGTCACAGTCATCTCGCCAGTAGGTAAGTGGAAGGTGTTGTGGTCACTATGCCACCGCTCTGCTAAAGCTGTCAATAGACCCCTATTAAGTCTAATATGGGGCATATCCAGTAATGTCGCTAAACTGCAATTAGTAATATGCTGTCTCTCATCTGGTGAAAGTCGTGGTATCATATCAAAAGGCCAGGGAAACTGCTCTCGTACCTGGATAACATCTAAATGCTCCTGTTATCATACACAAAGAACATTTTACAGATCAATACATTATCAATCAGAAATATCAAACATCAGGAGGTCATCAAATTTTCAAAAATTGTGCTTTACCTATCAAACTATCAATTTATCAAGGAACCCTCATCTATCAATCGGGTTCATTCCTTCGGAAAGTTTAATTATTCCTCGCCTATCATGAGGGTAATTATTATCAATCAATAGATCTCGCTCATCATGAGATCGTTTACCATTTATTTAGTCAAGATCAAACTAAAATAGATGGAATCAACAACCAATCAACGAAAATCAAAGAGCACAATTTTCATCAATCTATACTTCCAAGCGCTACAAAATCCTACTGAAGCGCTACAAAATCTACCTAAAACGCTATTTCTATTGAAGCGCTACAGAATCTACCGAAAGCGCTATTTCTACTGAAGCGCTACAAAATACCACTGACGCGCTGCAGATTTGACCCTGCGCGCTAAAACTCTGACGCGCTACACTAATCTATGAACGCGCTACAGATTTTGATGGGCGCGCTAAAAATCAGACGCGCTAAAACATATCAACGACGCGCTAAACTGCGTCAGTCGGGCGCTAAAACATAAAAACACGTGCTAAAAAACCTAAAAAGTACGGGTGCGAATCACGAGGAGGATTTGGGGTACATACCGGAGGTCCATAGTCGGTCGGACGCCGGTGACGTCGCACACGCTCGAGTCGGTGGGTGTGGTAAGGGATCGGCATCCTGAAGCTCTAGCACTCTGAGGGTCTCTATCACAAGATTGTCAAAGTCAAATGCACAAATGACTTTTGAAAATGACCTTTTGAGCATTTATAGGTTATTTTTGTGGGATTTTCATGGGATTTATTTATTTTTCTTTCTAAGGAATTAATTCTTATCTATCACAGGGGCATTTTTGGACAATTTTGTCGGGAGATAAATTGTTTCTTCACCAATTCATCATCAAATCATCATAAAAATTCAAAATTCTTGAAAAATCATAAAAAAATTCAAAATTCTTGAAAGATCATAAAAAAATTCAAAATTCATCAATTTATCTCCCGTGGGGGCATATATCACTATCATTTCAAAATTCAACATCTGGGGCAAAATCAAGGGCTATTTTAAACTTTTCGTCAATACTGGCAGCTGAGGCAAAATCATTCTTTGAAGCAATGCGTAAACACATCACTTCAAAGAGGGGCAAACTGTAGACACCTAAAAATGGTCTGGAGAATCTAATTAAATAAATACGACTTATTTGATTAATTTATCTTAAATTCATCTACTTAATAAATAAATAGAAATATTTATTTATATTAAGTTCGTTATTAATTCTTCTATTTTAAAAACTTTGTTTTATTTAATTATTATCATTTTCATCATATTATTTCTCTCTTAATTAAATAAAAAAAATTAAAAACTTTGTTTTAATTATTATCATTATTACTTCCTTTATACTTCTATCATAAATTAAATACACATAACTTAAATAAATTGTGTTATTTAAATACCTCATCACATTTCTTCTTAATTAAATAAAGATATCTAAAATCTTTTATTTAATTATCATTTTCCTTTTGTTTTAATTTAATAAACAAACCCTATAGTTTGATTTATTAAATTATTCAATCCTCTTTTTGCTAAATTTAAATAAATTAAAAAAATATTTAAATTTATGCATAAATCTTTTACCACTATTCACTCACCAATAAAATTAAATTTTCAAAATTTAATTAATTCTACTGTCATTCACAGGGAAGAGCTTCAGGGACAAACCTACAGGAAGTTCTCTCACCCACCTTCCCTCTCATCTTGCCTGGTGTTTTCATGGGGAGAAACAATCCTCCATGATCAGCTCCATCTTCTCATCCCATGCCATTCAATTCTCCAGATTGAATCCCAGCCTCTTATCCCGTATCCCTGTGCAAATATGCTACCGTGAAAGCTATAAATACAGCTCTTTGGCTACAGGAAATGGATCCCAACTTATGCAATCTTACTCTGCAGGTTTTCCAAAGTATCCAGCATTCATCCAGCATCTCAAGCATTTGGCATTCACTCAACATCCATCCAGCATCTTAATTATGGCAATTTACAGTAGTTTCTTTCTTGGAAGCTTTGCTGTAGAATCATTTTAGTTGCACATTTAAATCATATAAGAATAGAATAGCTTAATTCTCATTCTCTAAGTGTCATTTCAATAGTTTAATTAGCTTCTAAATCTGAGAGCAAAGTAGATTAGAGAGATTTTTAGAGTTAGAGAGCAATAGGATAAATTTCTGAAGATTTCTAGTTTAAATTAGTTTAAATTCCTTAAATCTTAGATGCAATGTCCTATTTAGAAGTGTAGAAGCATGTTTAGTTTGTTTTCCTTATTCTACCACTTACATCCACCACTACTAGAATAACATTATGCTTATTCTAGACATAGGAAGACCTTGTACAAAATACATATTGATGATTTTCCACTTCCATTTTGGAATCTCATGAGGATATAGAAGTCATGTCAGGTGATGATGTTCAACTTTTACCCTCTAGAACTCTACAAATTTGGCTACAAATCTTGTAGCATCCCTCTTCTTTCCTTTCCAAAAATATAGTGGTTTCACATCTGCTAGAAGCTATGTCACTCCAAGATTCCCTAAATATGGTATAGAATGTACTCTTTCAACATGATATTTCTTAACTTCTCAAAGTTTGGAATGTACATTCTTCATTTGAACCTCAAAATTCCACCTGGTTCAAAATAGAACCCATCATACCTCAAATCTTGAGGATTTCCCAAGACAGCTTGCTTAACTTTCTCATAATACTCATCTCCCACAAACTTTTGCAATACCTAGTTATTGAAATCTGAGTGAATAGAGATCATTGAGGAAATGTGTCTCCTTCGACTCAAAGCATCCACTACTTGATTTTCCTTGCCCTTAATATAGCTTATGTACAAATCATAGTCAAATATCAATTCTAACCATCTTCTTTGTCGAGCATTGAGATGTGATTGGGCGAATAAATATTTAAGACCTTGATGATCTAACCTTAGCTCAAAAGGCTTTCCTAACAAATAATTTTTCCACATTTGCAACACATGCACAACTATTGCCAATTCAAGATCATGAGGAGCATAATTGTGCTCATATTTCTGTAACTTTATTGACTCGGGCTATAACTCACCCTTCTTGCATAAGCACCCCACCCAATCCTTCTCCTGAAGCATCAATGATAACTACAAAATGGCCTTCTAGATCAAGGAATTTTAGTATTGATGTTGAAGTTAACTTCTCTGTTAGTTGATCAAATGCCTCCTAGCATTTTTTGACCAATCAAATCATTTTCCTTTTCATTGCAAGGAAGTGATAGGATAGGAAATCTTAGAAAAGTTAGACACAAACTTTCTATAGTAGCTTTCTAGACCCATAAAAATACGTACTTCATGTACATTATCGGTGTTGGCCATTCAAGAATGGCTTTGATCTTTGATGGATCTAGTGCAATTCCTTTTGTTGAAATTACATGACCCAATACTGTACTTCTTTCTGAAAGAATTTTGAGAGATTTTCATACAATTTGTTTTCCCTTAAGCATTGAAGAAAAAATTGTAGATGTTAGAAATGTTCATCCTCATTCTTAGAATATATAAGAATTTTCTCCAGAAACACTAGAACAAACTTATCCAAGCAATTTCTAAAAGCATTGTTCATTAAATTCATGAATATTGCAGGGGCATTTGTTAGTCCAAAAGGTAAGATTGTAAATTCATAGTGTGTGTACCTTGTTTTGAAGGATATTTGGTGAATATCTTCATCAAGTAAATGTAACAAGATGAGTCCATGAAACGTGGAAGTTTATTCCTTAGCGAAAAACCTGAAATCAGCTTCAACAAAATGGGATCCTACATTTTAATAAACGGGATCCCATTTAGGTTCGAGGCCCCGAGCCAAAAACATGATCCTTTTTTTTAAATGGGATCTCGTTATAAAATAGGATCCCATTCTAAAATGGCACCCCGTTTCATTAAAAAAAAAAATTATGTTTTTTGAAACGGGATCCTGTTTTTTTAAAAATGGGATTCTGTTTCAAAAAAACATAAAAATAATATTTTTTTATGCTTTTAAGAAATGGGATCCCATTTCAAAAAAACATAAAAAAATATTTTCTTATGCTTTTAAGAAACGGGACCCCGTTTCAAAATGGGATACTGTTTCATAAAAGCATAAGAAAATTATGAAACGAATTCCCATTTTTTAAAATTCGAATTTTTGGTCAGGTTTCTACTTTTTTCTTGGTTTGGGAAAAGGCTTGGGCACCCAAACCTAGGCCCTAGACCTGGTTTGACCTGCAAGTTGAAAGTCCTAGCAATGTCACAAGAAAATAGTGACTTTGGGCATATGTCTAAAGACCTTATTTAAATAAAAAAAATTGATGAAATTAAAACCCATTATAGATGAGACAGTGTATGTTAAATGGTGCAGGACAACTGAGAGGGGGGGGTGAATCAGTTATCACCAAATTTAAACTCAAAACTTCAACATGTATTAACTTCACAACCACATTGTTTTGTTATAAAGTATGAACATGAAACGTGGATAATAGAAAGAAAAATAAACACAAAGAACACCATATTTTACGTGGAAAACCTAATGAGGGAAAAACCATGGTGAGGATTAACTCACAATGTAAAGAGAGCAAAACTAAATACAAAGGCTCACTATCAAGGGCTCACTACCTAGAAGAGGACTCACTGTCCAAATACAAAGGCTAACTGCCTACAGAAAGGACTCACTATCCAACAAGAAGGTTCACGGCCTACTGATACAAAAGAAAACAAAACATCCACCACAATAATTTACACACATCCATAACCTTGATTAGAAGATTGCAGAAAACTTTAGCTCACTGCCCTCAAGAATCTAACACAATGAAGTACTACTACCTCAACTTACTTTCACACACTTCTGCTCTTCACATGTGGCTTACTTTGTTACTTTGCATTATCCAAATCTTTGCATCTCAATTTTCATTTATACCATCTTCGACCCTAGAGACTTTCTCTAAGGTCGGCCACATAAGCTTCATTTCATAAATTCAAATTAGGTCGGAAACTCAACACTCCCGTGGTGGAAAGGAATCAAAGTGGGCCAATTAAACACTTAACCAAAACCAAAAATAATGTCTCAAATCAACCACATGTTTCCTTAAATAAATTTAGTTCTTCATATGAAATGTAAACACCAGGTCGGCCAAACCTAATGAATATTGAAGTACATGCTTCCCAGTAAGAAGATAACATGTGAATGACGTAACATGCTTCATCATGCATGAGAACACATCTCAGGTTCCTTTAGATACATCTGCAACAATTGTAACAACTTTCGAACACATAACTCCCATCAGTCCATCCAGACTATGCAAACACATACAACAACTCTGAAACTCAACTTTTGAATCACCAAACAACAAACAACTTTGCCAGAACCTAAAGAACACCATTACACGACATATTCCAGATCCATAAGACCTGAAATAAAACAACGAAGGACTGCGGAGCAAAAATATTTCTCCTAGTCCATAGAAAACCAACTCTTACCATAATAGTTCACACACCGATGAACACAACTTTAACATTACATTAAACTAGAAGCTACAAATCAATAGATATCACCATCAGATCATCAACAACAACCCATCATATCCGCACAAGCATAGGATCAACATGAGCAACGTGGAGCACATATCGGAGCACATTCTGAACACACATAACTTTGACTTCACTCTATTAATTTTCTAAAAAGAATTTGAAAATTCATCATTTCAGCACATCTGCAACATCATAAAGATAGCTCCATGTACTCACAACATCTCAACAGTATCTCAAATATACATGCACAATCTGCAACATACTGTAGACACATAAATTATAATGATTAATCTCATGTACCTAATCCCAATTTACTAACATCAGTTCTGCCTAAATCATCTTCTTTACTAACTATTTAATTGAATAACCCTTATTTAATTAAATTCATCATTTTCCCTTTCTAATTAAATAAATCAATTTTATTTTATTAATTCATCTTCTCTTAATTAAGTAAATCATTTTATTTTATTAATCCTAATATTCCTCTTTTAATTAGATAAATCCCTCTATTTGATTAAATCATAATTCATCTCCTTTAAATTAAATAAATTAACCTTTATTTGATTTAAGTCTAACATCATCCCCCTTTAATTAAATAAATCAAACTATATTTAATTAAAGCTAATATTCATATTCCTCTCATTTTGATTTAAATAAATCCAAAAATCTAAGTCAAAATGTCAAATCAGCTAATTTCCATCTAAAGTTAATCAAATCCTAATTAACTCTAACACTAATCCTCAAATCCTCTAGATTTTGCAATTTGCACAAGTAAATCAATTTAATTGATTTATAAATTCTTCTATTTTCATTCAAAAGGGCATCAAGTTGGAATATTCCTTCATTTTGAAATCTCCTTCCTAAAGGTCTTGTCCTCCAACTTGGCATTTATAACTCTTACAAGTCTTTTTTCTTGAGCCAAGTGGCATTAACTCCTCTTCCACATCTTCCTTCACAATCTAACTTTCAAATTTCAAATTTCCACCTAATTGCATTTATTTGCACATTCATCAAAATGTGCTCCATCTGTTGGAAATATTAATCTTGAGTAGCCAACGGACAGATGCATTAAATGCACTGTCAGATGAAATCAACTCAGATCTTTTTCCCCCCTGCTGTGTCTGACATTTTTGCTGTCCAATAATTGAATTCTGGTAGTAATTTATTATTGGTAGGTGAGTTCAAATTTTGAGCGGCAATTTTGTGGATTGGCTGAAAAGCCAAAAGTTGCATTGAATGATATTCTGTGCAAGTAAGCAGACAGAGTTTTTTGGGTGAGACAGGAAGAGGGAATGTTCAGCAGAACATAGCAAAAGAAGGAATGTTCAGGAGCATATGAACAGTGACGATTAGAAGTCAGTAAGCCTTGCGCCCGTGCGTCGGAAGCTATTCCACATGGAGCAGCAGCACAGAAGCGTCAGTGCTCCGAAAAATGCACAACTTTTGTAGTATACCTGTACAGAGCTTTTGCTCTGAATATTTTCATATGTAAACAGTTTCTTTTTGAATGTAATCTTTTTCTGAGTGAAATAGAATATTGCAAATATTTATGTCTCCTTGTGTGTCTGTCTCCTTCCGTTGATACACTTCCGCTGTAATGTGTTTCATTCTTTGCCCACAATAGGAGTTTCTTGTTTCCAACATGGTATCAGAGCCATAGGTTTATTGGGCAGTCAATTTTTAAAGCCTTAGCTTTGTCCTAGGCGTGCAAAAATAGAATTTTTGTTTTTGGGTATTTGTGAAAGCCTTAGATCTTATCTGGGTATTTTTAGTTTCCCCCATTTAGCAAAATGGCTGGAGGAGACAATAGGAGTTGGCAGTAGCCACCTATTTTTTATGGTAGAAATTATGATGTTTGGGCAAAGAAAATGAAAACCATTTTTATTGCAAATGATTTATGGGAACTTGTTGCAAATGGGTTCACAGATGTGACTGACCCAACTTCATTTACAATATTGAGCAATGCTCAAAAGAACCAGTTGAAGGAGACACGGAAGAATGATGAAAAATCCCTCAGTCTGATTGAGGTAGCCTTGACAGAGGCTATTTTTCCCCGAATAGCAGCAGCTACTTATGCAAAAGAAGCGTGGGAAACACTTCAAACCACCTGCAAAGGATCTGAGAAAGTCTGATCAGTCAAACTCCAGCTGCAACGGAGAGAGTTTGAGACCATGTAGATGAAGGACAACGAGTCCATTATAGATTTTCACACAAGGGCAGCCACTTTGATTAACCAGCTGAGGATAAGTGGTGAAACTTTGGAAGAACAGAAGATTGTGGAGAAGATATTGAGAAGCCTTCCCACAAAGTTTGATCTGGTGGTGATTGCCATTGAAGAGGCAAAAGATCTCACAACTTTGTCAGTTGATGAGCTGATGGGTTCTCTGCAAACCCATGAGCAGCGCCTAAATAGGTCTGCAACCTCCTCCCAAGAGCAAGCTTTTAATGCTCAGTCAAATGCAAGAGGAAGGGGGAGAGGTAGAAAAGGCTCCAGACGTGGTAGAGGAAACTCTAGACGTGGAAATGATAGTGATGAAAGCTCAGCCCGAGCAAGCAGTCATGAGGGGGCGACCAGCTCCTAAGGAGGAAAAAAGAACATCAGTTCTTATCAGAAAAAAGGATAAAATAAATGTGCAATGCTACAACTGTCAAAGGTATGGTCACTATGCAAGTGATTGCAGGTAGCAACGTGACCAAGGGAATCAAAATGCACATGTTGCTGACTCAAATGTGGCTGGAAATGAAAGACAGACACAACTATTCATTGCATGTAACCTTGCAGAACAGAGCAGCGTTGAAGTTTGGTACTTGGACAGTGGCTGCAGCAACCACATGAGTGGTAACAAAGACTTGTTTGCCTCCATTGATAGCAGCGTGAAGTCTGAAATAAAAATGGGGAACAATGAGATGGTTCCAGTCATGGGCAAAGGCATGGTATGCCTACAAACCAAGCATGGTGATGAAAGACAAATATATGATGTCTTCTATGCCCCAGGATTGAAACATAACCTCTTGAGCATTGGACAGATGGTCCAAAACGGGTATAGAGTGCTGATGGAGAAAGGGGAATGCATCATCTATGATAAAGATGGAAGCAAAAGAGTTATGGCAGCGGTTCAAATGACACAGAACCGAATGTTTCCTCTCAAGATGCAAATATCAGCACAGTCAAAAGGCCTACAGCAATCAGCCTTCAAAGCAGCCATTCAAGATATCTCCAAGCTATGGCACCTCAGGTATGGACACTTAGGTTACTTTGATTTGAGTCTTTTGTCCAAGAAAAATATGATAGATGGTTTGCCAAAAATCGTAGAGCCTAATGTTAGATGTGAAGCTTGCATTTTGGGCAAGCAACATAGGCAGCCTTTTAATTCAGGCAACTCTACAAGGGCTAGAGCACCATTGGAGTTGGTGCACACTAATTTGGTAGGCCTTATGCAAAATCTGTCTTTTGGAAAAAGCAGATTTTTATGACCTTTATAGATGATTACAGCCGTAGGACATGGGTCTATTTTTTGCAGCATAAGTCTGAAGCATTTGACAAGTTTTTGTTATTTAAGGCCCAGGCTGAAAAGGAGAGTGGACACTTTATTAAGGTCCTAAGGTCAGATCGTGGAGGAGAGTATACCTCCAATCAATTTATAAATTTCTGCAGGAAAAATGGCATCAAGAAGGAGCTCACAGCCAGTTATACTCCGCAGCAAAATGGAGTGGCTGAAAGGAAAAATAGGACCATTGTGGAGATGGCAAGGAGCATCATGAAAGCAAAGGGACTCCCTATCAAATATTGGGGAGAGGCTGTAGCAACAGCTGTTTATCTGATAAATAGAAGTCCAACGAAGGCAGTCCATGATAAAATCCCTCAAGAGGCATGGACAAAACAAAAGTGGTCAGTTGAGCACTTGAGAGTGTTTGGGTGTGTAGCCTATGCACACGTGCCTAAAGAAAATAGGCAGAAATTGGATGACAAGGGTGAAAAGTGTATTTTCTTGGGCTACTGTACAGAGTCCAAAGCCTATCGGCTATATAATCCGGTCACCAAGAAGGTAATCATCAGTAGGGACGTGGAGTTCCTAGAAAATGAGTCGTGGGATGGAAAAGTTGACAGCAATACTGATATTTTTGTCTCCATACCCCTTAAGGATGACGAAGCTGCAGAGCGCAGATGTGCCGGAAACCTACAGGAAGCTGACAGTTCAGAAAATAGTAGCAGTAGCTCTGGAAATTCTCAGCAAAGAAGGAGCTCCGGAAACTTCCAGCAGGGAAGATGCTCCAGAAACTTTCAACAGGAAAGTTGCTCCAGAAACCTACAGCAGCAGACTTCTTCATCAGGCCAACAGCCAAGCAGCTCTGGAAATTCAGACCCCACTCTCGCCTCCCTAGTGCCAAGAAAGACTAAGAGTCTATGGGAGATCTACCAAGGTGAAAGGTATGATGAAGCTTTTAATGAGAGTGTAAATTTTGCATTATTTTCTCATAGTGATCCTATTTATTTTGAGGAGGCTGTGAAAGAACAGAAATGGTGTGAGGCCATGGATGAGGAGATAGATGCAATAGAAAGAAACAAGACATGGGAGCTCACTGATTTACCCAAAGGGAAATCAGTTATTGGTGTCAAATGGGTCTACAAGACCAAATGTAATGCCGAAGGAAGAATAGAAAGGCATAAGGCAAGATTAGTTGTCAAGGGGTACAAACAGCAGTTTGGGAGAGATTATGATGAGACTTTTTCCCCTGTTGCAAGGATGGAGACCGTGCGGGCAGTCATTGCAATTGCAGCCCAGCACATGTGGAAGGTTTATCAAATGGATGTGAAGTCCGCCTTCCTCAATGGAGTCTTAAAAGAAGAGGTATATGTGGAGCATCCCTTTGGATATGAAGTTCAGGTAAAGAACACAAGGTATATAGGCTAAAGAAAGCTCTTTATGGGCTGAAACAAGCTCCACGGGCATGGTACAGCAGGATTGACTCATACTTGATGAGCAATGGCTTTAGCAAAAGCGATGGTGAGCCCACTCTTTACATCAAGGCAGCAAATGGTAAGGTTTTAATTGTTGTCTTGTATGTAGATGATTTAGTATTTACTGGGGATGATGATTTTCTCATTGCTGATTTTAAAGACGCCATGAAAAGAGAGTTTGAAATGACAGATTTAGGACTCTTAAGATATTTTCTAGGCATAGAGGTCCAACAATTGGATAATGGCATCTTTATTTCACAATCAAGTTATGCCAAACAAATCTTGAAAAGATTTAGGATGTTGGACAGCAAAGTAGCCCCAACCCCAACAACTACAGGTCTGAAGTTGAGTAAAGAGGACAGCAGCAATAATGTTAACCCAACCCTCTATAAGAGCATGGTTGGAAGCCTCATGTACTTGACAGCTACGAGACCAGATTTAATGTATGCGGTAAGCCTGATTTCTAGGTTCATGGAGCAACCTAAGGACACACATTGGTAAGCAGGTAAAAGGATTCTCAGGTATGTCAATGGCACAAAAAACTATGGCATAATGTATACCACCTCTAATGAGTTTCAGCTGGTTGGGTACACTGACAGTGATTGGGCAGGAAATGTGGATGATAGAAAGAGCACATCCGGGTATATTTTTCACTTGGGTTCAGGAGCAGTTTCATGGGCTTCCAAGAAACAATCGATTGTTGTCTTATCCACAGCCGAAGCAGAATACATAACAACGAATGCAACAGCATGCCAAGCTGTGTGGCTAAGAAGGATCTTAGCAGATTTGAGAGAAGAACAAGAGGATGGAACAGTAATTTTCTGTGACAATGTTTCATCAATAGCCTTGACCAAAAATCCTATGTTTCATGGAAGAAGCAAACATATTGAAATCAGGTATCATTTTATCAGAGAATTGGTTGAGAATAATGAAATTAAAATGGCATTTTGTAGGTCAGAGCAGCAGCTCTCAGATATTTTTACAAAGGCTTTGTCAAAAGAACCTTTTGAGTGCCTAAGATATAGGTTGCGTGTGCAGGAATGCGCCAGAACTTCAGTTCTGGAAAACACAGAGAAGCGCAGGTGTGCCAGAACTTCAGCAGACAGTTCCAGAATGCAAAACAAAGGCAAACAGGTTTGCGCCGGAAACTTTTCACCAGTGCTCCGGAACTTTTATGGCGATGCGCCGGAAGTTTCGCAGAGTGTTGAAGAGCAAGAACTTTTGCGCCGGAAACTTTGCTCCGGAAGTTGCTCCGGAAGTATTGCGCCGGAAGTTTCCAAATAATGATGAAGAGCAGAAAGACTCAAGATTAAGGGGGAGTGTTGGAAATATTAATCTTGAGCAGCCAACGGACAGATGCATTAAATGCACTGTCAGATGAAATCAACTCAGATCTTTTTCCCCCCTTCCGTGTCTGACATTCTTGTTGTCCAGTAATTGCATTCTGGCAGTAATTTATTATTGGTAGGTGAGTTCAAATTTTGAGCAGCAATTTTGTGGATTGGCTGAAAAGCCAAAAGTTGCATTGAATGATATTATGTGCAAGTAAGCAGACAGAGTTTTTTGGGTGAGACAGGAAGAGGGAATGTTCAGCAGAACATAGCAGAAGAAGGAATGTTTAGGAGCATCTGAACAGTGACGCTCAGAAGTCAGTAAGCCTTGCGCCCGTGCGCCGTAAGCTATCCCACACGGAGCAGCAGCACAGAAGCGTCAGTGCGCCGAAAAATGCACTTCTATAGTATACCTATACAGAGCTTTTGCTCTGAATATTTTCATATGTAAACAGTTTCTTTTTTAATGTAATCTTTTTCTGAGTGAAATAGAATATTGCAAATATTTATGTCTCCTTGTGTGTTTGTCTCCTTCCGTTGATACACTTCCGCTATAATGTGTTTCATTTTTTGCCCACAATAGGAGTTTCTTGTTTCCAACACCATCTCTCTCCACTAGCATGTTGACAAGTACAATGCCATTGGCTTATGTTTAGTCCCACATTCTTCATATCTTTCATTCATTCATCATTCTTTCCTATAAATGGGGAGCTCTCATATAGATTTTGGATCCACAACTTTAGGAAAATTCATTATCTACAGGTTTTGAACAAAGTCATCAACATATCATTCAAGTTTTTTAGAGTTTTTCATCACCATAGCTAGGTTATTGAAAATTTTATCAAGGAGCACCATTGATCATGTGGAAAATGCTAGTTTAGATTTGTATAATTGACTAACATTGTGTTGTTTGTTCATGTTTGTGTAAGTCTAGAGCTACCATTCACATTTTGGCACTAGAAGAAGGGCGAATCTTGAGAAATTAACACATTTTTTAACCAAAATTCTATTGTTTTTCAAATTTTTGTGTGTACAGGAAAGGGCGATGTTGCAAAGATCAAACAGCGATACTATCAGACTAGCATCACTATATTGCAACGTTGCTTCTCTTCAAAATGTGACGTTGCAGTGATCAACCAGGGAGCCGAACCAGTCAAACTCCAAAGTGTGTCGCTGAGTGAAATTGCAATGCAATCACGGTCTTTGTTTTTTTCACATAGCGATGTTGGTTCACCAGAGCGCTGCTAGACTCCTTCAAACTACGACGCCTTTGAGGATTGTGCTGCTGGGGTGGGGCAAACGTCAATTTTTTAGTTTTGATTCAACATGTGCTTTTTCATTTTGATCACCTTTGGCTTCTAACTTTTTTGTGGCTCTATTTTCTATAGTTTAACCAGTTTTTGTAGGTTGAAGTGATCAAGAAAGAAGAGGTAAATGAAGACAAAGGCTTTCTATGGCATCATTACTTGATTTGTAAACAAGTGTTTTTAAACACTTTGGGGAACAATTATAATCTCATTCTTAGGGATTTGTTCTCTTCAAGTTTCTAGGACTCAAAATAAATTTCATTTGGACTTCAAAAGAATAATCAAAGGGGTTAAAAAGAACTTTAGGAACTTACTGGAGTTAGTTTTGGATCTAAAAATTGAACAAGCAAACTTCACACTTCATCTTGGTGCTTAAAAAATAATCCATTATTGTTTTTGAAGTTAAAATGAACATGTGTTTTTCATTTTTTTGTAATCTCTTTTACAAAGTAATATCATTTAAAAGGCGTATGCACTTCTCTCGTGCTTCATGGCGATCTTGAGAATCAAAATTTTTTTGGTAATATTAAGTTGTATAAAATATTGCCTCCACACTTCAATTTGGGCTCTTAAAATTGAACAAAATCTTGCTAGTGTGAGTTGAGCATATCGTGTGTGTTCTCTCTTTGTTCACGCAAACAAGGATTGACCGAACTACGGATATGCTTGCTCACTTTTGTTGACCTTCAGAGGGGCCTGCCTAAGACCAAGTCAAAGGTGAATCCAACTGGTTTTTCACTCGGGCCGATATACAAATAGATAAGACTAAACTATCAAGTTCTCATGGTATGTAGGCCTTAGCCATACAATGTCTTTCAGAATGGGTTACTACCTTAAAAATTATAAGCACCCCTATTAGGATTGATTAAATCCTTTAGTGGCTTGTTGGATGCTCGCAAGGTGCCATGTCCCTGATCTCCCTAACTAAGAACCAATTTGTTTAGAGGCCAAAATCCTTACTATTTGTTGGTGCAAGAATGGTCATTCTGAAGCAGTCTCACATTTTTTTGGTTTTTGGTAGAGATGAAAAGTTTGTCATGGGAGATTCATGAGACTGAAGCTTGGCTAACCTAAGAAGTGTGTGTTGTGGAGGGGAGCCAGTGTGGTCAAGCTTCTAATCATCCACCAAGAATAGGCGTAGCTAGATTTATCCAAGTGAGAATTCAACAAATATTTTCTCTTTCTATCCTAGGGTTGTCCATCATTTTGGAATCAAAACACTTTGCTTGGATCTAAAACATTGGAAAACAAACATTAAACCATGATCATCAAATTCCAAACCCTTTAGTTGAAGCAAATACCTTTGAAGAAATCTAAGTGTTATTGCTTTCCCTAGGGATTCTATCCTTAGAGGCTTCTAATTATTTAGATTTATATCATAATTTTCTCACATAAAGTCAACATTAGGGAACTATTGCCTTAATTTCCTTGATTTCCACATAATGGACCTTGTGGGATGAAAATAAATTGGTACATTAGACATTTAGTTTGAAAAGCTGAGTCAAGAAAGTGTTTGTGGTAAAAAACACTCATTAAGCAAAGATAAGAAACAATTGAACCCCACACATGTGCTCTTCCAAATAATTTCTCGAAAGATCAAAATCCGAAAACCAAAGTCTAAAAGTCTTATTCCAAGAGCTCTCAAGAAACGTTTGTCTATGCTTTACGAATTTAGAGAGAGATTGGTCTTCAACTTTTACAAACGTGCATCAAAGAACAATCCCAATTTGTATTCATTTTACTATTGTCAAAATCTAAGACTTTTTTAAAGGTTTGAGTCTCTCACATAGGAAGTATAGCATGTTCTTCAACACTTAGGTATAGTAAACAAAAGTCTCTCTAAGTCTCTTAGGATCAAAATCAACACTTTCATCCATCCCAAAGCATCAATCAAATCTCATCTCACAAACAACTCTTAGAATCTTGGAAAAAATCCTTCATACTAGACTTTAGGCTAATCTTTTGAATCAAATCAAAATCATCTTGTTTGAATAAATGTGTGTAGATGCGTCCTTCTTCATACACTTAGTTAAATTATCATCTTGTGGATAAATTTACTCTAAGACAACATCCAACCTCTTATATTTTGTGAGTTCATTAGCCAAACCAAATCAAATTAAACTGAATCAAAATCAAGATCCAAAATCAAATCCAACATCAATCTAAAAGTCCTAAAGTCTAGTATCCCCTTCAAGGTTTCTTAAATAGTTCAATCATTCACAATCACCCATCTTTCATTATCTCATCACCATCCTTTGATCCTTAATATCTTGGACTTTCTTTTTTGTACCTAAAGTTTAGATCAATCCAAGGAGTTAGAGGTTCACCTCCCACATTCTTGAAAATTGATCCTTATTTTATGGTCCAAACTAGATCTCAAGACAAGAAGAACATGGAAACGAACAAAGAAACATCCATTTCAAGTGACTTGAGTCAAATTGAACCCAAAATCAATCCCACAAGATCCTCAAGAAGAAGAAGGCCAAGTGGAGGACACCACCAACAATGTCCTAAGGATGACTCAAGATGAAATCATAGAAACTTAATCCCTCAAAATGCATGCTATAATTGGCAAAGGAAGGGGCTAAACTCCCTTCCAACTATGATGTGAGCACTATTTTGGAGAAACCCCTTGGGATTATGCCTCCGGTCTAATTTACACTTCCATTCCAAAGTATCACTCAAACCATCCCACAAATCACATCATCCATTGCTCCAACTCAACCAATTGTCAACAAGGGGAGCTCATTACTTCATGCTCTTCAAACACACCCCCTTGTAAACAACAAAGACTTGGATGCAAAAACTATCTTGGGTCAATCCGTTCCTCAAAATCTGAAACATCCATGCATTTCGCTTGTCTTTCATGACCCCAACAACCCATCCTCTTTTCATGTAACACTGGCATATCCTCTTAACACACAAGTCTCTCTCCCCATGACTTCACAAGGAGAGGGTGGATTATTTGGACACGAGGAAATTTTTAACCCCTCATCATCATCATTTCCTCAAGAGAACACACCACCTATCTTCCCAACATTTCCACCTCTACCAATGACATCCACACCACTCCTCAGTTTAGGGCAACCCCCTTTGCCAAACCTCAATCAACAAAATCAAAATAATCCCCCAATCATAAATCAAACCATTGTACTAAATCCTTCGATCATGCCATCAATATCGTAACAACAGGTGACAACAATCCAAACAACACAAGCAATCAACACATCATCTATGATACCTAAAAATGTGGTCTCCCAAGGACCTACCATATCAACTGCACCATCCACCACACAAATCAATCAAACAACACCTCTCATCACAACATCTCACACAATTATGAATCCACCACCACCACCACCAAAACCAAACATGGAAAACCAGTATAGCATCACATTACAAGTAGCTCAACAAGCCTATCAAAAATAACTTCAGCAGTTCCAAGCTCAACAAGCACAACAAAACATGCAAGTTGCATAGCAAGTTGCACAACAAGCACAACAGGCTTCCCAAGCTCAAGCTTTGTTGCAACAACAACAAGCCGCCCAAGTTGCCCAACTTGCACAAGCAGCTCAAGCTACATAGGTTGCTCAGGCTACACAAGATCCCCAACAAGCTCAAGCTCAGGCACAAGCCCACTATCTATCCCAACAAGCTCAAGCACAAGCACAATACCAAGCACAACAGCAAGCAACTCAACAACAAGCATATTAGCAAGCCCTGCAACAATATCAAGCGCAACAAGAAGTAGCCCAATTACTAGCCCAACAATAAGTATTGTTGGCACAACAACAACAAGACCAACAACAATGTTGTTGGCACAACAATAGCAAGACCAACAACAAGCATTGTGGGCACAACAGCAATTGCAGGCATATCAACAAGCACTGATCGCACAGTAGAGCTTGCAAAAAACTCCCACCAACATACCCAACACTCCACCCATCACTTAAGTGATCAAACCACCTCAGAACATGTTCAATCCACCTCTCGATCCGCAAAATAATGTGATAACACAAATCAAATTGCTCTCTTAGAAAATCATAGATCTCCAATATGGGAAAACAACAAAAACACCAAGCAATTTGTGCCCCTATCCATTCGTTAGGAGGCTTGTGATGGTACCATTCCCAAAAGGGTTTGAAATCCCTAAAAAATTGACAAATATCGTGGGACAGGAAACCCTCAAGATCACATCAGGGAATTCCAAGTACATTGCATGGAGGTTGCATACAATGATACATATCTAATGTGGCTATTCCCTTGAAGTTTGGTTGGGCCTACCATGGAATGGTTCTCTCGCCTTCCTCCTGGAATCATAAAGTTCCAAGAAATCGTTGGCACATTCATAAAAAACTATGCATTCAACATTGGCATGGATGTGAGTCTAGAGGAACTATCTGCGCTCAAACAAGCCAAAGGGGAAACATTTGCGTCCTTCTTGCAACGATGGCAATCCAAGGCCAACAGGAGCAAGTGGGCCATGCCAAAGGAACAACAAATATGCACCATCATTGCCAATCTTGAGAAAACTTTGTCCTTCCATTTAAAGATGCAATGTATCACCACATACGACCATTTGATCCCCAAGGCACTCAACATCGAAAAATCCCTTATTACACAAGGGGGGACACCCACATATCAAGAATATCAAGACAACCACCCATCCACCAGCTACAACGAAAAACCTCACACATGGGCGAAGAAAAAAAATGTCACTAATGATGGTGTGGTTGATGCTAAGGTCATAATGAGTGCTCCAAAATAAAACACAATCATACCAACAATCGCAAAGAAATAATCAAAACAACACACAAGCTAATGCGGAATCACAACAACCACCCAACAATCAAGTCAACAATCTAAATAATCAAGGGGGACCACCCCCACAGAACAAATTTACCCCCAAGCAAAAATACACTGCCCTTGGGGAATCAATTGAGTCTGTCATGAAGAAGCTAGTAAACAAGAATCTCATCAAAATTCATGTTTATGAGAATTATTAGGAGCCCCAAATGAAACCACCATGCTACAATGAAAACCATCTTTGTTATTTTCAAAAAATCAAAGCGAACATGACAACCAGCTACATGAGGCTGAAAAATCTAATCCAAAACCTTATCGATGACAAAGTCATAAATGTTGAACAACCCACAGGAAATTAGGACCTAAAGATATACATGAATCCAATGTCAGATCATAATAAAGGGAACAACCATTGAAAGACAAAGTATGGCAATGTAAACCATGTGTATGATAATGTTGTCACATCCCTAGATGAATGGGTCACTATTGTTAACATCAAGGGAGCCAAAGTTGATTGTGGAGTCACCACACGTGGTGGTAAAGTTACCATTGTCGGATCGTCACAACCACCTAGGGAATCCACCTCGAATCTAAAATTTGTTCCCAATGGTTACAATGTCTTAGACTAGCTGAAAAGAACCCTCACTCAGATCTCCATCATGGAGTTGCTGAAGGTCTCACCCGCACATAGAAAAATCCTAGAGGAAGCATTGGCTTCATCCACCATCTTCGCATATCTTGATGTTGACCAGTTCCAAGCTATGGTTAGACACCTCACCACCCCACATCCCCTAATTTTTTCTGATCAAGACTTCCCCACCCAACCATCTCACAATCGTGCACTCCATCTCAAAGTCCTGGATCATAAAAATGAAGTCAAAAGGGTCTTGGTGGATGGGGGTGCAGGTCTAAATATATGTTCGCTCAAACTAATAAAACATCTGGGATTCTCTGAGGATGTCATTGAAAAGGGTAAAGGTATCGCAATCAAAGCATATGATGATCAGGAAAGAGTGTCTCAAGGCACTATTCAACTCCCTATTCAAGTAGGGTCAACCATCATGGAAACCACATGCCAAGTCCTTGACCTTGATTTACCTTATAATATTCTCCTAGGGTGTCCATGGATCCATGGGATGCAAGAAATTGCATCTACTTTCCATCAATGTGTGAAATTTCCCTATCAAAACCAAGAGGTCATGGTCCATGGCGATCTTGAGACCTATTACTATTGCAAGAACCTGGAAGCAAAGTACTATAAAATCCCTCAAGTCCCAAAGAATGATGAAGGCCCCAAGACTCCCTATGTAGACCCAACTACTTTAGCCTCCACTTCTAAGACAAAGACACCCGCCATCCCTAATATATCTGAAATCAAAGTCATCATCCAAGACAATGGGTGTGGGGATTACAAAATTAAGAAAATTACTTTCATAATATGAGATTTACCTCAATCTCCTAGATCTCATGGGCAGCCCCAACCAATTCAAACATCATCCCAAACCTTCAAAGCAGACCCCTCTAGATTCAGATGTTGGGGAGATAGACAAAAAATACATATCAAGTCTATTGTACCAAGATGAAAGGCCCATGCCTAATCTTCCCATGGACGATAGTAGCAAAGGACTACAAATGATGCTTGGTATGGGCTATAACAAAAACAAGAAACTTGGAAAGAATGGCAATGGTCATCTAGTACCACTCATTCCTAAGAAGCGTATAATAAATCTTGGCCTCGGATGTACCTCTATGAGGGTAACCATACTTGGAAAAGGTTCCCTAGTTAGAAAGGTCAAAACTCCCCCTCATTTATCAGCATCCATTCTTCAATTACCGGTATCCACAGGTCAAGTCATAGATAACTTTACCTTTGACATAACCGATGTATGCAATGATGAGGATCCCATAACTGACTTACCCATGCTATTCGAGGATTTTTCCCTTCCCATTATTAGTACCCTATGTTTTGAGTCAAACAACCAAACCCATGAGATAAAATTAGTCTATCCCCAACTCATCGATTACAACCAACGAGGACCACCAATTTTGGACACATTTGAAAATGATGAGGCGCTCTCAGAATTCATGGGATTTTGGGATACTATACAATGTGGAGATCACAAAGTAGGGTTCGACATCATGCTAGACACATAGGCCTATTATGGGGAAACGATTGAATCCTTCAATCGCAAAACTAAAAATTTGAGAATAATCTCTAGGTCTTTGAGTGAAAACCACACTATGACACTCTCTAACCTGAAAACAATAAAAATAAAGGATGCATCCAATGGTGAAAACCTATATGAGGCACCAGAGGATGAAGGATTCAATCTTCCCTTAGTTTTATTCATCAGAAGTCAGTAGTCTTAGAAAAGAAGTGCAATCCAGTCAACCTGGGAACAGAAGAAATGCCACATATCACCTTCTATGTAGAATCACTCTTGACAAAAGAACAGGAACTTTTAGCTGTGTTTCTAAAAGAAAGAAAGAAAAACTTTTCATGGACCTATGCTGACATGCCCATCCTTGATCCAAAATTTGTGGTTCACCACCTAGCTATGTATCTCGAAGCAAAGCCAATGAGACAAAAGTTAAGGAAGATGCATCCCTAGATAGCATTGTTGGTCAAGATGGAATTATAGAAGCTTCTAGATGTTGGGTTCATATAGCCAATTGATTATCCAGAATGGGTCTCAAATCTTGTACCTATTTCAAAGCCCACTAGGGGCATCTACATCTGCACTGATTTCAAAGATTTGAATAAAGCATGTCCCAAGGATGACTTTCCTCTCCCAAACATTGATATGATTGTGGATATGATGGTAGGACATGAAATTCTATTGCTTATGGATGGATTCTCAGGATACAATCAGATCATGATAGCTAAGGAAGATCAGCACAAAATGACTTTCACTTGTCCATGGGGGACATATTGCTGGAATATGATGTCATTCAGGTTAAAAAATGTAGGAGCTACCTATCAAAGGGCCTGGCACTAATCTTTCATGATATGATTCACAAAACTGTGGAATATTATGTGGATGACATATTGGCCAAATCAAAGAAATGTCGAGATCACATAACAACATTGGGCTCCATCTTCAATAGGCTAGAAGAATACAAAGTCAGACTCAATCCAAAGAAGTATTTCTTTGAGGTACAATTAAGAAAGCTCCTCGAGTATATCATCTCTATGAGAGGAATTGAAATAGATCTTGCCAAAGTCAAAGCAATCCTCGAGATGGAGGCATTGAAGACATTGAAGCAGTTAAGGGGTTTACAAGGAAGACTCCAGTCCATCTGTCGATTCATAGCGCAACTAGCAGACAAGGCTATCCCATATTCTCATCTACTCCACAAGGAGGTAGCATACAAATGGGATGAGAAATATGACCAAGCTTTCAACAAAATCAAAGAGTACTTGCTCACACCACTAGTTCTCATGCCACCCATTCTACGAAAGCCCTTGATCCTATACATATCAGCAACAGCAGTAGCCCTTGTCGCTCTCTTAGCACAACATGATGAGAATCAGAAAGAGAGATCTATTTATTACATCAGACAAACCATGGTGGGACACAAGCTGAATTACACATCCATTGAGAAAGCTTGCTTGGCAGTCATTTTCATAGCACAAATATTCAGACACCATATGCTAGCACATTAGATAAAAATTATTGCAAAGATAGACCCTCTAAGGTATCTGCTTTCTAAAGCAACACTCACAGGGCGAATGAATAAATGGGTTATGATCCTAAAAAAATATGACATTGAGTATGTGGAACGCAAGGCCATTAAAGGACAAGCAATTGTAGATCAACTGGAAAAGGCACTAATATACTCAGAGAACCCACTTGTATCAGAGTTCCCCGATGAATCCATCTTTAATGTAAGTGTGGCAGATCACTGGAAGATGTATTTTGATGGATCCTACACACAACACAGGTTAGAAGCGGGAGTCTTATTCATTACACTACAAGGGGATTGTATACCCAAATCATATAAGCTATCATTTCCTTGCACAAATAACATTGCAGAATATGAGGCTCTTGTCATAGGGATTAGAATTGCAATACAGTGGTAGATCATGGCACTCAAGATCTACAGAGACTCACATCTTATCATCAACCAGGTCAATAATGAATATCAAACAAAGGATGATAAGTTGACCCCATACAAGAAACTGGTGGAAAGCCCCAAATATTCCTTCATTGATATCACATTTGAGCAGATACCTAGAGCAAATAACAGAGCAGTGGATGTTATGGAAACAATTGGATCGCTACTGGATATCCCACGCAACGTCCCAAAGCAAGAATTCCTTATAGAGCAGCTTCTTGTACCAACATTGAAGGTACTGGAGTCTAAATTTGTGTGTGAAATCATTGGTCCTGGTGATCCCTAGTATCATTATATATACACCTACTTGAGAATAGGAGTCCTTCCCGCTGATATCACCCTGAACCTTAAAAGAGCATTTGTCAAGAAGACATCCCATTTTGTCATCTTCGGAGATACCCTATACCATAGAAGCATTGAAGGAACCCTTTTACGATGCATTAACATTGAGGAAGCTTTGACTATTTTAACCGAGGTACATAATGGCATTTGTGGGTCACATTCGAGTGGTATGACCCTGGCTAACAAACTATTGAGGACGGGGTACTATTGGCCTACAATGGAAAGGGAAGCTCACAACTATGTCTAAAGGTGTTTGCAGTGTCAGTAGCATGGGGATCTCATCCATGCATCGGCTCAGGAGCTCCACCTGATCATAACACCTTAGCCCTTTTCATAATGGGGGCTCGATCTAGTTGGAAAAATCACCTCTACCTCATCCAGTGGACATAAGTTCATCATCACTAACACATAGTACTTCAAAGTGGGTAGAGGTCATTCCCATGACCTATATCACAAGAAAGTAGATATCCAAGTTCATTTTGAACTACCTAATTTGTTGCTACGGTGTTCCTCAAGCCATTAGATGAGATAATAGGACACCTTTCAAAAACCAGGATGTTCGAGAGCTATGCCAAAAGTTCAATATCCAACATTGTTTTTCCACTCCATACTACCCCCAAGGAAATGGCCAAGCTAAGGCTACAAATAAAACCATCTTAAAAATCCTCAAGAAAATAGTCAATGACATTGGTCGTGACTGGCACCTATAGCTGAATCCTACCTTATGGGCCTACCGAAAAAGTATCTGCACACCAACAGCTGCCACCCCTTTCTCCCTAGTCTACAAATGAAAATCCATTCTCCCTATTGAGATCGAGCTCCCATCCCTAAGAATATCATTGCAGAATCTCATTACAGATGAAGAATATTGGGTATCACGGTTGAATGAGTTGGAACTATTGGATGAGCAGTGCATGGATGCCTTAAACCATTTACAATTCTACCAAAATTGTCTCAAGCAGAGCTACAACAAGCAGATCAAGAGTCAGACATTTCAATTCAGAGAGCTTATACTGAAAGAAAATTAGAAAAATGTACCAAATCCAGATAGCAAGGGCAAGTTTGAACCCAATTGGTTGGGACCCTTCATCATTACAACGAGCTACAAGTTAAGGGCATATCAGCTATCAGCACCCGATGGAGAACCTCTATAGGAACCCATGAATAACTCTCATCTCAAAAAAAATTACGCCTAAATCTTCCAAGGTGTAAATCCAAAAATACAAAAAAAAACAAAAAAAAAACATAAAAATCCAAAAAAAAAAAAAAATGATTGAAAATAGTAAAGAGAAAAATCATCCTATAGTGAAAACCACTTTGGTGGTGCTTTGGGCAAGTACCTTGGTGAAAACTTGGCAATCAGGTGCCTCATGTAAATAAGCACTTTTCATCCACCAAAATCCCTACGGCTCGTTTTGCATCATCCATCCATCATACTTTTGTATCCATCACACTTTCATCATTCATTTGCATTTACATCATAGCTTGATCCTTTGTTCATATCATGATCCGTCCTAGTACTACCCGGCCCATTCCCAAGGTCAATTTGTCCTGCCTATATCGAAGTAGTCTATTGCATCACACTGGGGGCATGTTCCTATACCTACATCGGATCAGATTCGTGTATATTCTTAAAATCTTCCTTAAAATCAAAAAATCCAAAAACATCAAAACATCCAAAAAATCCAAAAATACTCAGAAAATAAAAAAATCCAAAAACATTCAAAACATATCAAAATCCAAAAATAGGTCAAAAAGTCAGAAAATGTCAAAAATAGAGTCGTTTTATCGAACTACGGGTCTTTGAGCTTTGAACGTAGGCAAGGTTGATCTTTGATCATCCCCTGAGACACTTAGGTCACTCTTTTACGAGTCTGCTATAATAAGTTGGAAATCCATTTGTTCACATCTCATCAATAATTGAGTATGTGTCAGTCAAACTACGTGGTATTTGCGTGTGTAACGTAGGCGAGGCTAATCTTTGATCAGCCCCTGAGGCCCTTATGATAGGTATTTAGGTTAGGTTCTTAGTCAAAATCTCAAAAAACACAAAAACATTGGAAAATTCAAAAATCAAAACATTTGTAAAACACCTTGAAAATACCAAAAACAGCCTCAAAACATTTCAAAAAAATTCAAAAACATCCAAATATTTGAAAAAATCCATCCACCCCATTTCACAATCACCTGCAATAAACATAACTCATAATAAATCATCGTCATCCTCAACCTTTGATGACACAATAGGAAACAAGTCTAGTGAATGGAAAGTGAAAACACAAAATGTCAAGGTCTCAAGTCTAGGTTAGTAGGTAAACAAGTGGGTCAACTCTTGGTACTAGTAGCCCATCATCCAGTTTGTCCCAAATCATCTAATAACATCATGTCCTTGGATGCATCCTTCCTACAATGGACATCAACATCAAGCATCACCGTAGTTTAGTCTTGGCTAGAGGTATGAAGAACATTAGTTTGTTTGTTTACTTGATCTTTTTCCTGTTGACTTATCTTATTGCACTCATTCCAATGACCTCTTGATGATGTCCAAACAAAGGGATTTAGAGAGAAAGGAATGGGGCAATGATCATTATCTTTTTATTTATTGTACTTGTTGAATATTCTTGTAATATAACCTTGGTCATGCGTGCTTTGTTCAGTTTGTAGGGAGGATGTTTTAGGTGTCTTGTTGACCACATAGGAAAATTTTCCTTTCTATGTTTTGGTCCAAGATGTTTGGAATATCTCAACTACATTTTGAATGAGGTTTTGTATGTTAGGTGTGAACAAGAGTACTCCTATCTAATTGTCAAGTCAAATTCCATCACACTAGGTGCAACACCATCCTAGTTCTTTATACCTCGATGCACCGTGTTTATGTGTGTTATCAAACATAAGGTAAGTAGCCCTTTTAAAATCCCAATTCCTAATAAGAAAATCATCATCATCATCATCTCTAATAAAGTCTCGTAGATCATGGAATTGTTGGATCCTCTTGTCTTCATCTCATTTCTTATTTCTTCTCTCCACGCTAATATGGTAACATGACAGTTAAATCAAAAACATCACCAATGCATCTATCCTGCATCCACAAACCGTCAACATGTTGCATATCATCCATATCATATCATAATAGGAAACACCGATCATCTCACATGCATTGCATTTCACCATCATAATATAGATTGGTTATTCTAAGCATATCACAAACCATACAAATGCATCCATTGCATAATCATAAAAGCATCATTATATGATCCATATATATGCATCATCATATCATCCATTGCATAATCACATAGGTATAACCATGTCATCCATACATGCATCATCATATCATACATGAAAAAGATACTAAAAAAAAGAAAAAGAGTGTGCCATAACATCCTACACATCATCATCCATTAGGGGCATAATATAGATTTGTTAGTCTAAGTATTTTAAAATCATTTGCATATCATAACATTTGCATCCATACATCATCATCATAAAAAGTGCATAGAAAAGATACTGAAAAAAAAATGCATCCATCCATCCATAAGCATCTGTATAATATAGAATCATACATACATTACATCACATAATCATACATCGCATCACATAATATAGAGTCACATCGCATATAGAACATCGCATATACATCCATCCATAATGCATAAATAAAATAGGACACATCTCATAATGAATCGATCATATCATATATATCAAAATATTGTAACTGTCATGGTACAAAATCAGGATCAAATGTCATGTGTATAAATCAAATGTATACAATGCCCATGGGGCAATCAAAAATGGAGCTCGTGGATCGTAAAAAATCAAGTGTCGTTGATCAAAACTGTGTGAGCTAGCCCTAATGGCTGCTCCCCCCACCCATCTGCCTCTCAGCCTAGTCCTGCCTGTACCATGTATGCTAAGAAAACTCTAGCATCCAAGCCGCCAAAGGCATTGCCTATCAATAATGGACCCTGTAGTACTCAACCTCCCGCACTACCCTGCGGTACATCCGTATGGGGATTGTACTACCCTGAGACCCTGCTACCATGCTCTCTAACTGTTGGCACCTCCCAACCTCCTATGCCAGCTACAGCTTTGTCGTCTGTTGTTGTTGCCTCTCCTGATCTCGCTCGGTAGTTAGGGCCTGGACCTGTTACCTGGCCTGATCCCTTTCTGCTATCAGCATTTGTACCTAAGCGTGGAGCCCCTATACCTACCCCTAAAGCTGTTGTATCAGGGCATCTCTCTGATCAAGTTGGGGTGGCAGAGGTGGTGGCAATGGCTATCGATCCCTCTGCAGTGGTTGTTGATCCCTCGCAGGCAGCTGCTAATCTCTAGGAGCATCCCTCTACTGATCTCCTAGTCCCCTATGATCCTAAGGCTAGTCTGGCTGATGTGGAGGTGATCCTCCTCCTCCTCCTCTTGTAGGAACATATCCCCTCCTCACTGCCCTGTCCCAGGGTCTCCTCCTAGGCATTGTTGCTCCTGGAACTGTTAGTCGAACCGGAGGACTAAACCAGTCAACGTAGGCATGTGTAGTGCCTCGATCTATCTGTCCCTAATCATAGGCCTAAGGCCTAGCTACAAGCTGTCTAAACAAATACACCACATCTAATGCTAGGATCATCTGACCCCATTCTCTAGTAGTCCTCACAAAAATGGCCACGTTTATCATCTAGCCTGTCCTGAACGTCTCCAAACTGTCTAGCTACTCGATCGAGTAGGTAGCGCTCAATCATTGTATGCTCACGTCCCTACATGAGCTGATCTTGTCTGACATAGAATAGTTGTTGTACATCATCATACCAGGCTGACATTTGTAGCCAAGGTCTCCAAGTAAATTTTGTCATCTCATCTAAGACCCTCTACCAGTGGGGTAGACCTATCTATCCTATATGTTTGAATGTAAGGCCGCCCTTGCAACTCCAAATGGTCATGTCGTCAGGCTCAACGTCAACCAGTGTAACTCTCGGTCGAAGCATGGCTATGTGCTCCCATTCCCAAATGTGCAAAAGTGCGACCTCGGCACCAATGGCTCTACTGTCACAATATGCAAACTCGTTTAAATCATGGTATAGTGAGGCCAGCATCATTGGTCCCCAAGCAAAACAGAACCTCTGGAACAACATCCGCTCCCAAGTTATACTGAAATATCGGCCCCACCGATCTGGAGCTACAAGTCCTGATATAATCGCTACAACAATCAGTCAAAAAGTGGACACCCAACCTTTGTAGTACTCGAGATCAATCTAACCCTCAGTAAAAACAATCTCATATGTCCCCATAATCTCGTAGCACGCATCAATGTCAGCTTCCATGTTATATATCATCCTCTTGTTGTGGATGGGAAATCGCAAAATACGCCAAATGTCCTCCAAAGTGACAGTCACCTCTCCAGTGGGAAGATGAAAGGATGATGTATCACTATGCCATCGCTCAGCTAGCACAGTCATCATCGCCAAATGGGTCTTAATGGCAGGCGCATAAGCAACGTACTAGAGGTCGATCGTGCCAAGGTGCTCCTATATCAACTCATGTAGTTCGCCCAATCTGCTAAGCACCAAGGGTTGATGCTCATGTGAATGCACAGGCTCTTTGTCCTCCTGCACCCATAAAGCCACAGCGTCAAGTTTTGTAAAAAGACTAGATCCCATTTGAAGTTTTTGACACTAAACAGTAAAGGCCTCGTTATTTGCGAAGTCGTTATTTGAAAACTCCAAACTATGACGCTAGAACCCCCAAAGAGCAAACTAGATTGCAGTGTCACTGTTTGATCACGACACTGTTTAAACAAAAAACCCTAAGGACCTAACTGGAATGCGGCGTCACCATTTGCAATGGCATCACTCTTTGGAGTTTAAACCCTAAAACCTAAATTGCAACACGGTGTCGCAAGTCATAATAGCAGCGCTCTTTGAAGTTGAGTGTCATCAATTTAACACTTGTAGCATCACTATATAGTGACACTGGACTTTGTGACTCTTCAAAACATAATAAACGTGCACAAAAATCAAAATTACAAGTTGGGTTAAGGTCACATATCGGTGGTCTTGTGCCTAGAAGTCTCTAGTAGACTCGAACTCGCTCAGAAATGTATCGAGGAAGCACTTGTTTCTCCATCTCGCAAGAAGGTCAAATCTCAAAACGATGAAAATTCTAAAGGCTGAGTGTGCAAATGAATTGAAAGTGACCCCTCGAAGGCTATTTAAGCTTGAAAAATTAGGATTTTTTGCCCCGTTTTAGCTGTCAACCCAGGGTTTTGCACCCCCGACCCCGTTTTTACCCAATCGAGGCTCGTTTCAGGTATTTTTCTCGTGTTTTGGCACGTTTTCAGCATCTTGGAGCCTTTCTAGACCCGTTAGGCAACTTGTCCTATTTTTTCAAGAGATCACCCAAAAATCCAATTTTTTGTCCAATCTCTCAAGGGGGCAATATACCAGCATAATTCTTCTGCTGGAGCAATAGTGGGGCATTTGAAAAAATTAAATTTTGTTTGAATTTTGATCTCAACAATTTTATTCTTGGAATCAACGTAGTAGGTACATTGCTTCAAAGAGGGGAAAAATGTAGACACGTAAATTATAATGATTGATCTTATGCATCTAATCCTGGTTTACTAACATTAGTTCTACCTAAATCATCTTCTTTACTAACCATTTAATTGAATAACCCTTATTTAATTAAATTCATCATTTTCCCCTTTTAATTAAATAAATCAATTTTATTTTATTAAATCATCATCTTCCCTTAATTAAATAAATCATTTTATTTGATTAATTCTAATATTCCTCTTTTAATTAGATAAATCCCTCTATTTGATTAAATCATATTTCATCTCCTTTAAATTAAATAAATTAACCTTTATTTGATTTAAGTCTAACATCATCCCCCTTTAATTAAATAAATCAAACTATATTTAATTAAAGCTAATATTCATATTCCTCTCATTTTGATTTAAATAAATCCAAAAATCTAAGTCAAAATGTCAAATCATCTAATTTCCATCTAAAGTTAATCAAATTCTGATTAACTCTAACACTAATCCTCAAATCCTCTAGATTTTACAACTTGCACAAGTAAATCAATTTAATTGATTTATAAATTCTTCTATTTTCATTCAAAAGGGCATCAAGTTGGAATATTCCCTCATTTTGAAATCTCCCTCCTAAAAGTCTTGTCCTCCAACTTGGCATTTATAACTCTTACAAGTCCTTTTTTCTTGAGCCAAGTGGCATTAACTCCTCTTCCACATCTTCCTCCACAAGCTAAATTTCAAATTTCAAATTTCCACCTAATTGAATTTATTTGCACATTCATCAAAATGTGCTCCATCTCTCTCCACTAGCATGTTGACAAGTGGCACAATGCCATTGGCTTATGTTTAGTCCCACATTCTTCATATATTTCATTCCTCCATCATTCTTTCTTATAAATGAAGAGCTCTCATATAGATTTGGGATCCACAACTTTAGGAAAAGTTATTATCTATAGGTTTTGAGCAAAGTCATCTACATATCATTCAAGTTTTATAGATTTTTTCATCACCATAGCTAGGTTATTGAAAATTTTATTAAGGAGCACCATTGATCATCATCAAAGCTTTCAAGGAATTCGGAAAAGGCTATTTTCCACATCAAAATAGCACCAATTCCACCATGGGATTGAGGGTTTGAGCATTGGAATAGGATTTATATTGCTTTTAATTGATTTCTTTACTTCATTTCTTGTTCATTATGCTTCAAATGAATCTCATGGGGAATGCTAGTTTAGATTTGTGTAATTGACTAACATTGTGTTGTTTGTTCATGTTTGTGTAGGTCTAGAGCTACTATTCGCACATACTGAATTGTGTTGACATCAATGACAACATTAATGAAAACACACCAAACTTGTTCATACTTGCAAAAATCCCCCCCTTTTTCATTGATGGTAAGACATGATGTGAAAAATCATCAAAGACAACAACCTATACAATATTTTGGGAGAACACCTTTTCTTCCATTTCTTACTATTTTTCACATGTCTTTCTCTCCCCCTTTGACATCAATGGAAAAGATCAAAAGCTCTGATTACTCCCCCTTAGGAGTACACCCATTCAACTCATACTACAACAATGAAAAACTTTTCTACTCCCCCTACAGAGTAGACCCATTCATCAGTCCAGATAAATGAAAAATCTATGAATTCACTAGATTGATGCACCTCCACGTACACCTAGTTTGGAGGGCCAATGACCCCCAACCTCTCCCTAAGATACTCAAAAGTATCCTTCGAAAGAGCCTTAGTAAATATATTTGCAATTTGTTCCTTTGTTGACACATACTCCAACCTGACTTCATTCTCCAACACCTTCTCTCTCAAGAAATGATATCTGATAGATATGTGTTTTTTTGTTGAATGCATTACCGGATTCTTTAAAAAATTTATAGCACTTGTGTTGTCAAAAAAAATAAGAATAGGCTCATCACATATCACTCCACAAAACCTGTGTGCAGTAGGATGCTGCAACAATATATTATGCTTCTGCAATGGATAAAGAAACTGAGTCTTGTTGCTTCATCCACAAAACCTGTGTGTAGCAGGATGCTGCAACAATATATTATGCTTCTTCAATGGATAAAGAAACTGAGTCTTGTTTCTTACTCAAACAAGAGACCAATCTTCCACAAAAAAGAAATCACCTCCACTGGTACTCTTACAATCATCCACACAACCAGCCCAATCTACATCGATATAAGCACTCAAGGTGAAATCAACATCCTTAGGATACCATAATCTGGTGTACCTTTAAGATATATGAATATCCTCTTTACAGTTGTAACATGTGCCTCTTTAGGATCTACTTGAAATCTAGAAACTACACATATTGCATGCATAATATCTGGTCTGGTAGCAGTAAGATACAACAACCCACCAATCACAGATCTTTATTTTCTCTGATCAGTTTTAGTAGATTCATCATCTTTACTCAGCTTACATCTAGTTACCATAGGATTACTAACCGGTTTGGAGTCATCCATTCCAAACTTCTTCAACAGCTCTTTCACATAGTTTGATTGTGAAATGAATATCCCTTTATCAGTTTGATTTACTTGAAGACCAAGAAAGTAATTCAGCTCACCAATCATGGACATTTCAAATTCTTTTTGCATTTCTTCGCAAATCTTTTACACATACCTTCAATTCCTCCAAAGATGATATCATCAACATATACTGCAACTATCGACATTTTGTTACCTTGCACTTTGAATTAAAGATTGTTGTCAGCAGAGCCTTTGTTGAATCCTTGTTGTTTCAAGTATCTATCCAATCTTGCATACCAAGCTCTGGGAGCTTGCTTCAAACCATACAATGCCTTCTTCAGCTCACAGACCATATCTGGTTTGTCTGATAACTGAAATCCTTCAGGTTGTTCCATATACACTTCTTCCTCTAATTCACCATTCAGGAATACTAACTTGACATCCATCTGATATACCTTGATATCCTTGTGGGTAGAAAATTCCAAAAACATCCTAATAGCTTCCATTCTAGCCACAGGGGAAAATGTCCCTTCAAATTCTATACCTTCAACTTTTGAGTATCCCTTACATACAAGTCTTGCTTTGTTTCTTATAATTTCACCATTTTCATTCAACTTATTCCTGAACACCCATTTTGAACCAATCACATTCTTATTCACAAGTCTAGGAACTAATTCCCATGTCTGATTCTTTTCTATTTGCTGCAACTCTTCTTTCATAGCTCTAACCCAACTCTCATCTTCACATGCTTCACATACAAACTTAGGTTCAATTTTAGAAAGTAAACATAGATTTACCTCAGCTACTACTTTACTTCTAGTCTTCACACCTTCACTCTTGTTTCCAATTATATGTTCCTCCAGATGATTCTTTTGCACATACTTGGGAGTCTTAACAATAGGTTTTGGGATTTCTTCTTCTTCTTCTTCCTTCTTATTCTCTTCAGGTACTTGTCCACATATAGGATCATCAGGTTCAACTTCAATTATTTCAATAGGTTTGTGCATGTCCTCATCAACTTTTACATTAACACTCTTAACAATCTTCCTCAATCTTTTATTGAAGCATCTATATGCTTTGCTAGTAGTAGAGTACCCAAGAAAAATTCCTTCATCACATCTAGCATCAAACTTCCCAAGATTTTTATCATCTCTTTTAATGTAACATATGCTTCCAAATACCATAAAGTACTTCACAGTAGGATTCTTACCAGTCCATAACTCAAAAGGAGTCTTTGTGTTGTTGCCTCTAATCTGAACTCTAGTAAGAACATAAACAATAGTGTGTATTGCCTCTCTCCAGTACACATCCGATACATTTGATTCTTTCATCATGGTTCTTGCAACTTCCTATACCATTTGGTTTTTCCTCTCAACTACTCCATTCTGTTGAGGGGTTCTCAAAGTAGAAAACTATCTTTTTATTCCATCCTCTTCACAAAATGTATTAAATTCACTAGAAGTGAACTCTCCACCTCTATCAGATCTCAAACATTTGATTCTTAGATTCACTTCATTTTCCACTCTTGCTTTGAACACTTTAAACCTATCTAGAGCTTGAGTCTTCTCTCTAAGAAAAGCAACCCATGTAATTCAAGAATAATCATCAATAAAGAGCATGAAATACCTATCACCACTCAGGTTTCCTATTCTAGTCGGACCATAGAGGTCAGTATGAATTAATTCCAACATTCCAGTAGTAGATTTTTTTTCCCTTAAAACTGCATCTTGTTTGTTTCCGTAACTGAAAACTTCTACAAATAGTATTAGCAAGCTTTGTGATACTAGGTAGACCTCAGACAACATCTTTTGAACTAATCCTAACCAAATTATCAAAGTATACATGTCCCATTCTCTTGTGCCACAACCAACTTTCATTGAATTGAGATACAAGGCACTGACCATCGACACCCTTAAGCTGATAGATGTTTCCATGAGTTCTCCTTCCTATAGCAACCATATCTCTAGATCCTTTTTTGATTTCGCAGTTATTATTCTGAAACACAACTTTAAAACCATTGCTACACATCTGTCCAACACTCAAAAGTTTATTCCTTATACCTTTTACATAATATACATTATCAGTGTTGTGTATTCCATCAAAACTAATTGTACCTTTCCCAACAATCTTCACTCCTGAATCATCACCAAACATGACAAAACCACCATCATACTTTTCAAGTTTAGTAAACTTACTCTTATCTTTGGTTATGTGATTAGAGCATCCATTGTCAATCACCCAGTAGTCTTCATCCCGTCTAGCATGAAAGGCGGTGACCAAAGTACCTTCCATCTCATTCTTTTTGTTCTCCAAAACATTCTTTCTTGCACATTTTCTAGGGTTAGCAAACAGATTTATTCTCCAAAGCCAAAAACAAGCATTCACTATCATCACCCTCATAATCAGATTCATCATCAGAGATTTTGGCTTCTTTTTTAACATAATACAACTTATATTTCTATCCTTTCTATCCTTATCTTTATGATCCTTGTTCTTCTATGTACAACTCTATTCGGACATCTCGAAGCATAATGACCAATATTACCACAACTGAAACATTTAAAGGGAAACATACCTTTATACTTATCAGTACCTTTCTTCAACTTCTTGGTAAATTTCGCTTCCAGCTCATTAGAACCATCACTATCTGGATCATCCTCAATCTTTGTTGCTTTAAATGCAGTTTCTATCTTTTCCTCTTTCCTTCCAAACTTTCTCATCCCAAATGTTGTCAAGGTGCCAAATAGCTCTTCTTTAGTGTATTTCTTAGGATCATACATTTCTTCAATAACTGAGATCTTATCATTGTAACACTTAGGTATGGTTATTATGATCTTCTCAATTATATCTTCATCAGTCAAATTTCCCCGTTGATTCCTAACATCATTTGCTACAAGTTCAACCCTCTAGAAATAGCTTACAAAATCTTCACCTTCTTCCATTTTCAAATTCTCATATTTGTGTTTTGTTGTCATCTTCTTTGTCGATTTCATTCTATCATTTCCTTCATAAAGATCTTCCAACTTCTTCCAAACTTCATGAGTAGTTCCCAGAGAAAGGACCTTAGTTCACTCAGTTTTAAATAGAGCACTGAAAATAGCATACCTCACCTTCTCATTCTCCTCATAAGCAGAAACCTCATCTTTTGTAGTAAGACCACCCGTCGGAGCAACATACTTCGTCTCAATAGCCTTCCAGGTCTTGTAACCAAGAGAAATAATGTATCCTCTCATCTATACTTTCCAGTCACTATAATTAGATCCATCGAACATAGGGATCGCCAACTTATGTCCCATTGGATCTTTCTTAAGTGGTTAAGCTCTACACCAAGGAACCAAAGCTCCGATACCAATTGTTAAAAGGCGCATGACAACTAAGAGGGGGGTGAATCATTTGTCACCAAATTTAAACCCAAAAATTCAACACTTATGAACTTCACAACCACATTGTTTTGTTATTAAGTATGAACATGAAATACAGATAACAGAAAGAAAAATCAACACAAAGAACACCAAATTTTACGTGGAAAACCTAATGAGGGAAAAACCATGGTGAGGATTAACTCACAATATAAAGAGATAGAAAAACTGAATACAAAGGCTCACTACCTAGAAGAGGACTCACTATCTAGATACAAAGGCTCGCTACCTACAGAAAGGACTCGTTGTCCAACAGGGAGGCTCACTGCCTACTGATACAAAAGAAAACAAAAGATCCACCACAACAATTTACACACATTTGCAGCCTTGATCAGAAGATTGCAGAAACCTTCAGCTCACTTCCCTCGAGAATCTAACATAATAAAGTATTGTTGCCTCAACTTACTTTTACACACTTCTACTCTTCAACCCTAGAAACTTTCTCCAAGTTCGGCCACAAAAGCTTCATTTCATAAATTCAAATTAGGTCAGCAACTCAACATTCCCGCAGTGGAAAGGAATGAGAGTGGACCAATTAAACACTTAACCAAGACCAAAAATAATGTCTCAGATCAACCACATGTTTCCTTAAATAAATTTAATTTTTCATATGAAGTGTAAACACCAGGTTCGAAAAACCTAATGAAAACACAAATGAACATCAAAGTATGCACTTCCCAGCAAGAATATAACACGTGGATGACGTAACATGCTTCATCATGCATGAGAACACATCTCAGGTTCCTTCAGATATATCCACGGCAAGTGTAACAACTTTCGAACACATAACTCCTTCCATTAGTCCATCTAGATTGTGCAAACACATACAACTTTGAAACTCAACTTCTAGATCACCAAACCACAAACAACTTTTCTAGAACCCAGAGAACACCATTACACGACATATTCCAAATCCGCAAGACCTGAAACAAAACAGAGGAAGAATGCGGAGCAAAAATGTTTCTCCCAGTCCATAGAAAACCAACTCTGTCAGAACAATTCACACATCGATGAACACAACTTTCACATTCCATTAAACGAAAAGCTACAAATTGGTAGATATCACCATAAGATCATTAACAACAACCCATCAAATCCACACAAGCATAGGATCAACACAGGAGAAACGCAGAGCACATACCGGAGCACATTCTAAACACATACATAACTTTGACTTCACTCTTTATCAATTTTCTCAAAAGCACTTGGAAACTCATCATTTCAACACATCTGCAACATCATAAAGATAGCTCCATGTACTCACGGCATCTCAATAGTATCTCAATTATACATGCACAATCTGCAACATACTGAACTGTGTTGACATCAATGACAACATTAATGACAACACCACCAAACTTGCTCATACTTGCAATAGTGTAGATTCCAAATATGTAATTTTTTTACAATTGGATTATTTTTTCTATTTTTCAATTAATTATTGATAAAACAGGTCCATAAACTTGAATTATCAGGGTTTTTTAGTATTTTAATAACTTTTTATTAACATATTTTTTTGAAAAACAAATTGTACAAAAGTGTACTTCAAAAAATTATTTTCAATTTTAAAAAGAATTAAAAAATGATAAGTTTAGGTCATCTTATGCGTGACATACACGACAATTTTTCAAAACATGAAATATGGCCAATAAAAATTTAACAAAAAAAAAATTCAATAAAAAATTACAAAAAAATATGGAAAGTGTGCTTCAGTGAGTTACAAATGTTTTCCTAAAAGGAATTAGAAAAATATGATTATTTAGGTCAAAATATGGATAACGTACATGTGCATGGTATAGTAAAAAAAAAGTGACTTTTAAACAATGGTTTTTAGAAATGCCTATTGAAAATCAATTTGTATCATCTAGGTATTGAAATAAATTACATATTTGGAAACTAGACTCCGAGTACTACATTTTGTCATTAGTGACTTTTTTTAAGATTCTATCTCTAAGTACTTCAAATTTTAAGGTTAAATATGAAAAATTCTGAAAATCAAGGAAAACACTTCCACTTTTTGGCCTAAAAGTGGACTCAACTTCTTGCACACACCCCATCCTTGAGCCTTAATTGATGGTATCGAAATCGTAAATCGATCTTTGAAAATATTGTTTCTCCATGCATCTGATTGAAAACATCATCAATATGGGGTAAAGGATATTTGTTATTTATGGTTGTTTTATTAAGTATACAATAGTTTATAGATAAGTGCAACGTACCATCCTTCTTTTTGACAAAAATCATTGGTGCTCCCTAGTGTGAAACATTGGGTCTAATCAATCCTTTAGTTAACAATTCATCCAATTGAGCCTTTAATTCTATCAACTTCGTAGTAGTCATATGGTATGGTGCTTTGGATATTGGTTTTGAACCAAGGTTTATATCAATGGAGAAATCAAATTCCCTTTTTGGAGATAATCCAAGAAGTTCATCTAGAAATACATCCTAAAAATATTAAAGAAATGGGTAGTTCTCCATATCAGATTTACTTTGATCTTTAAGATCTTCTTCAATTCCTTGGAGTTTTTGAGACTCCCAATACATTAAGTCATCTTGAAAGATAAACTCCTTAAGTTCTTTTCACTTATCCATTTTGACCACAAAGAGTTGACACCCTTTTTGTTTGATGCTCCTTAGTTGCATAATAGATATTTACCTTAACTTCTCTTGGAGTGCCTTGAAGGAAAACTTTATTCCAATACCATCTAGACACTCTACTATTTTTGCAAAATAGTCTGCCTTATCCCTATGCCTATTCTCATTTTCTCCTTCATGAGATGCTTCATTTTCCCTTTCGGGCCTACTTTGGCCCCTAACCTCTTGCTCAAAGGCGCCAATTATATCCCTAGTTTCATTCAGCATTGCTAATATTTGGTCCAATTTAGCATTTGGGTAATCATAAGGGTGGGATATCTCATAAATTCCTCTTAGGTTTGTTCTTGTTTGCACCATGATGCTTTATACTTCACACCTGAAGTCTTATTTTATGCATTTAATTAGATAGTCTAAATTTGAAATTCCATTAACTAATAAGAATCACTTAAAACATTATTCTTAATCCAATAGACAATTTTGGCAAAATAACAAAACTTTATTATATTATTTAGTGGATTCATAATACATCTTTATCTAATAAAAAAAATTGACCATATGCAGTTACAGGTCACTATCAGATAATTGTATCTCCTTAGGTTCTTCACCCTCAAAATCAACTAGGACAAACTTGGAGGGTGGGTGTACATGCAGGTACTCCTCCATCACCTCCTTTCCTATCTTGGGCTCATCGAAACCAAATCCAAAAGGCATATCCCTATGTTCAGACAATTTAATTGGTTTGACAGAAGGGATGGGTACAATGGCCTTATTTTCCACTTTCACCCATTATTTCTTTTCTAACCTAATATGCATAAACACATCAACGATGCTTTCAAAGTCAACAAGCCATGCACCCCCTATGTAGCAAATGTTCTCCAGGATTTTTATCCCCAGAGATTACTCCTTTTTAGCCACTGAACTAGGCAAGTTCTCGGGTATGGACTTCCTTGTAGTTTTCCTTGTTCTTCCTTTACTTTTAATGTTTAAGAAAAAATTTGTAATGAGCTAACTTTGATTGTAGTGCCCCTCCATGATTCACCCTTTCATGATGTTTATGTCTAATGCTTGTGGATTCATTTTATGTCTTAGGTACTCTTTGCTTATGGTTAGAACATTTTATAATGACACTCGTTTAGTATGTTAGCTATTTAGAAATGACATTTATTGTTGTTTATCGGATGTTTGATAAATGTTATTTTGGGTTATTTAATGCATTATAATAAATTATTAAATAAAAGGTGTTGTGATAAATAGATATAAATGTAAATGTGTATAATGATAGTTAATAATGAAATAAATTTATAGCGTGATATTATAATTAATAAATAATAATAGGATAAATAAATATAAATCATAGCTAATAATAAAATAAAATTATGATGTAATGTCAAATTAACAAATAATAACATGTAATTGTATCAAAACATTACTATCTACGTTAAGAAAATTAATGGTTATGGTATCGCATGAAATGCGATGTTGATTATTTGGTTAATAGTTGAGTCTTGTACATATCTATCATTTAAAAATACTGATGAATGACTTGTTGTTTCTTTATTGGGTTAGTCCATATCGATTCATTAAGCTAGTGTGAGGTTAATGCATTATTTCCTCTAACCAATATCATGTTGATATCTTTTAACCATCAAATTTCCTAAACATACTAACTGATTCTATTGTATGGCTTAAGCAAATCTTTTGGCTAGCTTGTGGCGTCTTTTATAGAAAGGTTCCATTTTCTTTCATTGCTTTTCGCGGCCTTCACATTGTTTTCGCAGCCTTAATACCATCTGCTCGGTGCATGGTCATTTTTTTTTCCCTTATTAAATGGCGTGTCAGTTGCTTAATGGCTATTTTTAAAACATTTGACATGCAAATGTCAGATATATTTTATTTTCTCTTGTTTAGCAATGGTTGGGCTACATGCATTGGGCTTTGCTTTAATTTTGGTTTGAATCTCTCCTCCCATATAAAATATGCTTTCATCAATTCAATCTAGAGGGAGGATGAAGGAAAATCCATCGCTCCTGTCACGAGACTTGATGAGGAAAAATAAAAAGGAAGAGGAGGAATGATTCGGCTCCTTTTCCTTGGTTTTGGCTCCAGCAAATAAATTGTTTGATGTTTTTTTCCTCCTATCCTCTATTGCAACCATCGAAAAGGAAAAGGCAGTGATGACTCTTATATTGGTGTTCCTTAGCCTTGCATCTACTTTTCTTATAATTCTTGTGCCCTGGCAATAAGATCGAAAGACCATGGATTCCAACAAGTCGCCTTGTATTTTTTGTGTTAGGATTTCATACCAGTTTTTTAGAAGTTTATGCAATGAGAGCTGCACCTGGGGGGAGAGGAGAACAAAGGGGATCAAAAGGGAGATGTTTGAGCAGGATGACAAGGTAGCCATTGAGTAATTTCTTGCCTTAGTGTTCTTTATTTTGATATTTTTATACCACTTGGTTTGAATGGTAAAATATGGATACTCCTATCATGAATATGATGTCTCCCTCTACCGATTATTTAAGCAAAGCCCTTAACCATTCATTCAATCCTATTAGTCAATTATAGGATTGGTAATAACCTCTATGCACTTTGAACTAGTGTCATCAATAATTCTATTGTTTAAAAAGGTAAGGAACCAAGGGTCTAAATGCTCGCCCCGAGATTCATCTACTTGTATTCTGGATTTTGCACATGCAGTGTAATTGTACCCATTAGCTATTTTCTATCCTAGAGAGCCTGATTCAATGGATCAATTCTAGCCTTAGCCTTATAATCTCATTGACCTCTAACAAATGCTTCGACTCACAGAATCTCAAGCCTCTACCTAAACATTAATACTTTCCCTTTATCAAAGTTGTGAATCAGTGCTTAGTTAAATGAAAAAGGGTCATCATTTTAATGTTAGTGATTCTTCGAGATCGTAGTCTAGAATAGAATGAATACTATCTTAAGAAAATTTGGCAATAGTCCTTTTATTGTGATCTTCTGTAGTTCGTAAAGAACCTTCTTGTAATGCCCCGCCACGCAACCCTAAAGGAAGTTGCAATTTACTACTCAAACGTACTATTTTTTTTTTAAGTATAAAGAGCATGCAAGATCACTATCCATTTCCAACAACCCCTAAGGTTACGAGACTGAGATTACTTAAAACCCAATCAAGAAACATGAATTAAAACATAACATTTAATTACTTAACAAATTAAACACTTATACATTCCATACATGATAAAAATTACATCAAAGGCATAAGAGATACCACTTGATCCCAATAAAGTACTTTACAATATGATTACAATACTCATTCCCCGAATGAGGTAATTCCAATATACAAGGTTACAAATTACATCTTCCACCTCGATACAAAGAGGGCTATTAAATTACATGTATTAAATTACATCAATAACTGAAAGAATTAAAGCATGGAAGAACAGGATCCCACGAGCTCTCCAACAGGAAATCTCGTCCACACGAACAAGAAGACGACCCAACGGATTTAAGTGCATGTTCCACCCAACCATGTGATACCCAAAGGCTCACCCCCTATGCTAGGAGATAGTAACAAGGAATCCTATACAAGACCATCAACCTCTAGACACAGGCTAACTCATACTGGCACAACCAATCACTTGAACCAAACAACCATAAGGATAACACAAGTACAACTCCAACATCACTGACATAGGTCACATTGCTTCCAGAAATAAAACAAATCGAGTATGATAAGAAGACCATACACATAAAACCAAATACCAACTGTTGTCGTAGAAAGAGTGTCATTACATAGCTTGTCATGGGATCTCCTCTGGCAATCTTCTTAGGCTCTGGCCCCCACTATGGGTTTCCCTAGTGGCCTCTACCGAATCCCGGCACCCATACTCACTCATGCGGAATCAAATACCTTTCGTAAGGACAAGATAGATGACCTTTCCATTCCAGGCCTTCCCGTCTCATCCCAAGTCTATACAAGCCCTTGCGTCCATGAGTGAGGCTCAATTATCTTAATTAATGTGAAAAAACTACCTAACTTCTAAGTACATTAATTTAGTTATCACTTGATTAAACCACTTCTGAAGGTTTCCCAGTTTACCTCTTTGGGCTTTGGCCCCTAACAAAAGCCACTCTTCTACTTGACAACAAACCAACCCAAACCCAATCACCAAGGATGCCAAAGGGCATACCAGCAAGCTAAACAATCACTCCAACTCTAGGAGGAACATATAATGAAAACCCACTCCAAACACTGGAGACAACAAAAGTCAAAACCCTCTCTGAACACTGGAGGCACAAAGCACATAATCCTCTCCTTCCACAGGAGGCACGAATCACATAAACCACTCTTAAACCATAGGAGAAACAGACCATCCCCATTGTGAAAACTGGTTAATACAACAGGATACAATTATACGCCCTACTCAAGGCAATACAACAATTGTCTAACATAGTACCACAACCCCCAAAGGTTAAACCCAGTCTGGAAGACTTAACAACCCTTCAAAACAAATTCCCCAAAGTGAAAACAAATGAAGTATATATTCAAGAAGGGCAATCAACCAGGGATCAAATCTATGTTTGGATTTCCTAAATCCACTTCCTTCATTAACATTTAGTAATTTATAGCCTTAATAAAATTGACTTAATGACGTCTCTTTCAGACAAAAGATGCAATTTAAACGATCTGTTCAATTTCTTAGTTGCTTTTAAATAACAGTAAAATAAAATAGTTACTTCCTGTAATGCCCAAAAATTTCCACCAAAATACAGTTAAGAAAATAACACAAATTTCAAATTTCGACCATAACCACTAACGTAACACCCAAAGACTACTCCCTATACCTGCACTTTATGGAAGCATAACAACATTTGACCAATAAATTATAAGGACTCAACCATCTACACATTTGTTTTTGACATTCAAGGTTGGGTTTCAAGTGGAGATATGGAATCCACATCACCAAGGTAGACTTTATTAGTTCCACGAACTCATCAATAATCACAAACTTAGATCAAGTCACAAGTTATGCAAATATAATATATATTTCAATAGTATCTTTAAGTATATTCAATAAGAGAACAAGCCTAGGGGCCAGACCTAATTCCTCAGGGGCTCGTCTCTGATGGCCTTGCCTACGTATATAATTCACAGAGGAACCGTAGTTCGACAACTAGGCTTCAACCATCTCCCACATGGTTGGATAACAAAGAAATATAATCACTAGGTTAAAAATATGGCTTAACATCAATACGGACATTGGCTAAACTCGATGCTCTTCTAAAATTCATCTTCACCTCTATACCATTAATTAAAAACTATAAGAGTGGGTACACAACCCTTTCTAGGGTCCTTTTCCCCAGACGGTTTCTCGGTCGGCTGCCACCCACTTAGGTGAAGCCGGAGATCAAAAACCCAATTAAGGATTCACTAAGCAACACATTCCAAGGTGATTTTCGTGAATGATAAGCTTGCAAGATAAAAGACGATCACTTGTTTATTTATGTCCTAGGTTTAACCTTCTTGGTTCGATATTTTTCGTTTGACCAATATGTCCTCAATGTCCTAATGAAATGCCCTTGGGTTAATGTAATCAAGGTACAACTATAATTAAGATGGCTCACAATACTCTTATCAATAGTACACTACTTCAATTGCTTTATCGCTAATTTTAATCTCACCCATCACCTAACTAGTTGAATAGCAATAGGGTAACCTGCTAAGTTCAAAAGTTGTCTCAACATCAATTTCAGTCGTAAGCATATATACATAACCATAGATATGGTTTAATTCATTAAACTAGACTAACAACTTAAATGTGCTTTCATAATGTTATGTGATTACACTCTAAATAATATAACTTCTTTAGTCCTTAATAAAATAGCTAGACAATACTAAATCTAGAAGAGGGAGGAATAATAATCCTAATAAATCTATCATGTTTACTTTCCATAAATGGCCTCTCTAATGATATTTTGCATTAAGAAGACATTGATAATATATAGGACACTTGAAGTTCTTAAGCTCATAACCAAACTCATTCCAATCCTTTAATACGAATGATAATCATTTACATTTCATTTGGACCCATTAAATAAATAGAAATTAATTGAAATGTGCCCAAGCACACTAGCCACATCGTGTACACCAAACAATTTAGTATGAAACAACCTCATTTACATGTTATACAAACCATCACATTTAGTCCACTATATCCTAATACATACAAGCATGCTAAGCACACCATAAAAATTCAATACATACATGTAATGTAACCCTATTAAGAATATATATAAACAAGGGCATGTACACAAGTCGATTATATACATAACTATGCCTAACTCACATTAGCATACAGAACAAACCACACAAAATTAACATTTAACCAAGGAGACTATTATACATAACTAACCCAATTTTCATTCAATATGAATTAATCATATGTATATCATAATAACCTTAATGCTACCAATACTAATTCGTGCAAGCACTCTAAGGACGCCATACACATTCATTCACGCTTGATACAACACCAACACAAAAGTCCAATGCATATATACATATTAGCAGTGTGATGCAGAGTTTTTTTACATATTAGTAGTGTGATGCAGAGTTGTTTTCTCCATCCAATCCACACCTACTGAACTTGCTCCCCTCTCCAAAGCTTTCCTACTAAATTTGTGTTTCCTTTACATGCAACCTTACATAAAAGCTTGTTGGTGTTTAGTTTATTAAAATACGACCGCATGGTTGCTCTAAAATTACCAAACAAACTTTACCATTAGCTCTAAGTTATTTTGGCAACAACTATACCTGAAGGGATTTTCCCAACACTGTTTGTGGTGGTCACCCTCATAACCGATTCTTGATTGAAGGCATTAACTAGCAAATCTATATCTTCATCATTTTTTTCCTCAATTACATAGTTCCAGGCACTAAATTGTTTGACATACGCCTCAAGGAAATGATGTATCAGAGAATGCAATAAATGCGGGATATGCACAAAATAAATTCATTAAAGAGGCTTTAAAAAAAAATTCAAGAAAATGAAAAATGGCAGGTGTAAAGTTAAATTCTACATCCTTTTTTCATTGTCCATTCTTCCTGCACCTAAATGGGAGCTTTTTGGAAACAGGGTATGGGGCGTCCATCATGTTAAAAGTGAAAGTGATGGAGCTATATTTTTTGTGAGGAATTTTAGTTGCAAATGCACTAGAAGACATGTGTGCAGAATGCAAAAGCAAAGACCATGCACGTGATCTTCTGACAAAACAACTCAAGGAAGGTGGTCTCAGGAAGTGTAATAATTGCAGGATACACACAAAACAGATATAATGCAGTGGTTTTAGAACTTTCAAGAAAATGAAATTTAATAGGTGAACGCAGAATTCCCTAACATTTAACAACATCCTCCCAGCGTGCAAGATGGTATGGACCTACATCAACGCATAAAGGAAGGAAATTTTTTTTTTTATATTAGAAATTATAGTTGGAGAGGCTCTAGTAAATATGTATGCAAATGCGAGAACACATACAAGGCACATGAATTTTTTTTTGTCAACTGGTTCATGGAAATCAAAAATATTTAAAGATCTAAACCACCAAATGAACATCAACTCCATTTCCATTCAATGCATCTCTATTCGAAGAATAAATAACTATAATAATGACTCACATGAAAACACTTACAGTTAAAACACAAAAGCATTGCTTTCATTAAATAGATGGTAGCATATCATTGTTTCAGAATAGATAAGCACAAAAGAAGTGATGCGACTATCTACAATTCCCATTGTTTGAAAAAGACACTGAGATCATGGCAATGGACTTACCTTCAGATTCTGTACAAGTTGCTATGTCACTTACAAAGCCATTGAGGATTATTATGCAACGGTTAGCAAACATGCACCTCGAATTTTGTTGAGAAGCTCTGGAAACTTGCATGCAAATGTAATTGGCATCCCTTTAAAGCCTGATTCCACCATTTTTCTAGCGTCCTACATTTAAAAAAAATAAATGGTGCTCCTCGACTACTTTCTGTATCTTCTACATCATTGTTAAGTCTATCTCTTTAGCTATGTTTCCCACTTCCCTTGCATTATCTATATCCATGCTTCTGGTGAGATCCTTTGTTTCTTTCACAACATCTCTCAGCCACCACTTGAATGGATTGTCATATTCTCCTCCTCTCGACCATGATGGCACTGCATAATGAGTATGCTTAATGCAAAGGAGTATAGCCGATCTACTACCAAAAGGTCGAGCAACCCATTTCCTTCACAGGCCCCTCTGCTCTCCTCCACGACGAGCCCTACCAAGCCTTCTACAAAGTTCCCACTGTCTGCACTCACCTCCACAAACTAATTGATTTAAACATATATTTCTGATTGGATTCAAATATGGTCATTTTTATGAACCATCCAGTAGCCCCCCCCCCCATAGTTCAGTCATCACATTAGCATAACTCCCAACCATGGTGATGTTGAAAACCAAAATGGGTGGAGGTAGCTACCAGTCGTAATGTTAGCTTCCTGGAAATGCAGTTAATATGAAATTCTCCCAACACTACTCAACTTGAAATGTATTAATTGGCCAGACACAATCAAAGGTAATCTAATGCTTTACTTCATATCAGTGCAAGCATTAAATAATGCTCGAATTCCTAGACTTAATTGGATGTTGTTGTATCTATCACTAGATTCGAATCCTTGATTGCATATCTACTCTGCTTACCATACCACTCGTCTGGGTCACGCCATGCATTGTTGATCCATTTATCTATCATAAATAATCAACACCTCACTTCTTTAATGCGATGGCAGGGAACTACTTATTTGTTTCCATACCCAAGTCCATTCTAATAAAGGCCCTCACAAGAGACTCACGCAACCCATAACCATGACATTGATCGCTCAACTACTGCACTTTAGACTTGATTGAGTAGGATGCGACACATTGTTTTTATGATTTTTATATTATTATGGTGTAAGGACTAACATTACCTAGAGCAATAAGTGAGACTAATTTAAGCATATGACTTTAAAGCAATTTAATGTTCTATAAGTGAAAATAGGATGAATGCTAATTTCAAATATACCTTTTACTTCCATAAATGTGTAAAATAAGTTTGATATGCATAGCATGATAAATTAGTCTTGGATATAAGTGCCTAATCAAGAGTATATTATAAGATGCTAGTATTCAATTTCCAATAAATTTTGAAGGATTGAAAATTTTGTAAACATTGACTTCAATTTGATTTCAAGTATCATGTTTCTATGATTTTGTTTTGGTGTCATGAATATAAAACTAGAATGTTTGAGCCATGTTATAACTCTTTATGAATGACTCTGAAACACACCTTTAGTACATAAAAATGTTCTCTAATATGTTTTCAAGGATAACTTAATGTATTTTATGTGTAAATAAAAATGTTCTAATATGAAGAAAGTTTGATGATTTATAAAATTTAAATGAATGGTACAAGAGAAAGCAATATACCAAGTATATCTAAAACAAGACAATTTCAAGCTTTATGATAGCTATAGTGATAAAATAATATGTAATTTAAAATTGTGAAGCACACACTATGGGATTTGAGTCCTAAATAGAATTGGAAAATAAGAATTTTATTCCCCAAAATGTGATTACTAATTAGCTTATAGCACACATAGTGAACAACCTTACTTCTATTAGAATACAATTCTAGTGAAGATGGATAAAATATTTTATTCCACCTTTACCATGATTGCCTTAACCCCCACAAGGGCCCCTTCAATTTACAACCTAGATTATCTTTACTTTTTATATTAAACTCTTTATGTTGACTCATACAAATATCTTTTCCTAAACCACTATATAAGATTATTTTCTTAACATCCTTATATGTGATCTTTAGCCATATAGGGTATATGTCGTAACATATATTTAACTTGAACTATCTGACATATACTATTCACAAATACTTTGATTTTAGTGAAGGTATTTCTAAAGTCAAATTTATCTGCCTAAGTCAATTGATAATATGTCCAAATGTTGAAAGTTCTAATATTTCCTATAATTATTTGACCTAAGAATAATTTTACATTATAAGCATTATCACATGGTTTAGAATTAAAATCCTCATATTCAATATAATGTCAACATCCAAACATGAAAGATCCCTAGACACATTATTGAGAATTGATCGGGTGGCCTTACACTTCCTCTATTCAGAACAAATCAGTAAATCATTTCTTCTTTTTAGATAATAATAATAATAATAATAATAATAATAATCATTTCTTCTTTTCAAAATAAATCATTCATAAAATAAAACAATTACTTCCTTTTGCCCAACATCTAGAATGTACGATAACATTACTTAGACAACATCTTAGGCAATTAAATAAACTAAGGTTAGGATTTCCTAATTCCAGTCAACTCAATCTACATTACTTGCATTTATCCAAAAATATATAAGATTTATTTCACGATGTTGAGGAATTTAAAACCCAATAATTTAACTGAGTTTCTCAGTCATATTCAATAATCACACAACTTGATAAATAGAATAGCTTGATTAAAATAAATCAATCTTTATTTCAGCTTCAATAATAAATAATCAACTTAAATTTATCCATATTTGAATACACATATATATTAAAAATATTCAAAAAAAAAATCGGGTGAATCCCAGGGCATTACGGTGGCTTCTTTGGCAAGTACATCTGAACTCAGCGTACCCTCCTTAATTACTCCCCAATGAATTGTATTTCTTGGAATATCCGGGGGCTTGAATCCCCTGATAGAAAGTGGATCATTAAACGGTTCCTTGACACCTATAATTCGTTGGATTTTCTCATGTTACAGGAAATTAAGGCCATAGGGTACATGTTGGATGTCAATCTCAATTTTCTTTGGAAAGATGCTATTAAATTTTTTACTAACCACCCTAGAGGTAGGGGGGTGTTGCACTTCTGATTAACAACAAGTGGGCCAAATTTATCACTGGCAATGGTTCCTCCCCCTGCAACAGGGCGGTTTGGGTCACTCTCAATGTCAATAACCTTATTTTTGGCATTTGTTCTGTTTATGCCCCGAATGATTGCAAGGAGAGAGCTTGTCTCTGGGATTGGATATCCGCTCTCCCTAACATTCCTTGGTTTTTTGGGGGAGACTTCAATATGATTGAGTCTCAGGATGACAAACTTGGTGGCCGGCCGTTTGTCTGGAAGGAGGCTGAAAAAATGCAATGGTGTAAGATGTTAAATTCCAAACAGTTATTTGACCCTTTATCCGGTGCTAAGGACTCTCACCCCGGATTATGGCATACCTGGTGTAATTTCCAGCAGCCCCCTTTTAGGATTTATTCCAGGTTGGACCGCTTCTATGCCAGCAAGAATCTTTTCTCTTTTCTCCCTGATAATCTTGGGCGTACGGTACTGGTTACCCCCACCTCTCTCTCCGATCACCATCCTATCTCTTCTTGTTTCAGGATCAACAGCTCCCCTTATCCTTGCGAAAGACCCCACCCCAAATTCTTTCTTAATACTAATCTGCTCAGTGATAAAGATACCCTTTGCGCCATCCGTATCATTAGCATCCTTAACAGGAAAAGTTTCCCTAACATGTCTCACCTTGACAGATGGAACCTGAATCTACTTTCCTGGCAGAATCTCTTGCGGACCATAGGACAAAAAAAGTCTAAGGACTTTAGGTATGTGGAAAAGAAGCTTTCCTCTGAGCTGCAAACTGCCGAAAGGAATATCCAGGCCAACCCTGCTGACTGTGACCTTATCTCCCAAGTAGTGAAGGCTAAAGATGCCCTTAGGCAACATCAACAGGTCAAAGTCAAGGGTGCCATGGTCAGATCCCGTGCGCACTGGCTTTTGTGTGGGGACAGAGGTTCCAAATTCTTCTTCAACCTCATCAAACAAAAGCATTCTAATGAGAACATTGAAAGACTTGTTGTTGATAACATTGAAATTAATGATCCGGATAACATCCAAAAGGCCTTTGCCAAATTTTATTGCAACCTTTTCACCTCTGAGGATTCGGAGGATGCTGTCCTCTTGAGAGACCAAATCCGTTCCCTCATTCCCAATAGGATCTCCTCGATAGAAGCTAATCAACTGTCCAAAGAGATCTCTATTGAAGAAATTGGAAATGTCATTAAGGAGCTTAATAATGACAAGGCCCCTGGCCCGGACGGGCTTCCTGTTGAGTTCTACAAGGCCAATATAGATTGGATTTGTAATGACCTGCTGGATATTTACTCTGAGGCCATAGCTACTGGTTCCTTGGGTTCTTCCATTAACAGGGGAATTATCAAACTGATCCCCAAGGATGGGGACAAAGCTCTTATCAAGAACTGGAGACCTATTACGCTCCTCAATGTTTCCTATAAAATTTTTGCCAAAATTCTGGCCCTCAGGATTAAGAATATTCTGCCCAAGTTTGTGTGCCCTACTCAAACGGGTTTCATAAAAGGAAGATATATCTTGGAAAATTTGATTACCGGTTGGGAAGCCATGAATTGGGCCCATGTTTCTAAACAAGATTCTGTCATGTTCCTTCTGGACTTTGAGAAAGCGTACGACAGAGTGGAATGGAAGTTCATTTCCATGATGCTCGAAGCTTTTGGTTTCCCCAGTACCTTCTGCAATTATGTGAAAATCCTCTTCAAAGATGCCTTCGCGCAAGTGGATGTGAATGGCGTCCTTACTGACTCTTTTCCTCTTGAGAGATCCATCAGACAGGGGTGCCCCTTGGCCCCTGCCCTGTTTGTGATCGCGTCTGAAGCCCTCTTTTACATTCTTAGAGACAATTCTGTCTCCCCGGCTGTCAAAGGCATTTCTCTCCCTGATGATAGTGAGCTCATCAACTGCCAGTTCGCTGACGACACCGCGATCTTCCTTGAAGCTACGGCTGATAACTTCGAAACCCTCTACCACAAGCTCAACATTTTCTGCAAAATCTCGGGTGCTCGCCTTTCCCACCTTAAGTCTGTGTGCCTGGGATGGGTTGAGCAGCCGCCCAACTGGTTCAAGAACTACAACTTTCAATGGGGTGGCCCTAACAAGATTGTGAGATACCTTGGTATTCCCTTCTCCATCGACCCTTCCCTTAAAGATATGTGGTTCTGGGTCAAAGACAAGATTGGCAAGAAGCTTCATAAATGGCATAACAGGGCCCTGTCGCTGGCCGGCAGAGTGCAGGTTTGCCAGAAAATTCTGTCATCTTATAATATTTATTACTCCTCAGCTTGGATGTTCAGTAACTATCAAATCCATGAGATCCAAAAAGATATTAGGAAGTTTCTCTGGTCTGATGGCAAAGGCAAAAACAAAATGCATGCGGTTAAATGGGATTGGTGTCACGCCAACAAACTCCTTGGGGGACTTGGCTTGAAAGATCTTAAGCTTCAGGGTATTGCTCTGGCCGCCAAGTGGATCTTTCACTCCCTTGATGGTGATGATCCCTGGAAGGTCTTGGTTAGAAATAACATAGAGAGGGGTATCCCCAAGAAAGCCAAGTCTTGGAAGAATCTTCCTTTTAATGATCTTGTCCTTGGTGATTTTCCCGTGATTGTGCATGGATCTGCTGTCTTTAGATCCATCTGGAAAGCTTGGAATTATGTGAAACGTTTTATATCTAACAGATCCTTCCATGATGATGACCATCTTTACGGTGAAAGGTCCATTTGGTGGAACCTGAACTACTCTGGCAAGCCCCTCGCCCTCTCTCAGGGCTGCTCTGCTAGGCATTGGAATAGCAAAGGCATCACCCAGTTGGCTGACTTATTTGAGCATGACAGATTAATTGAGTGGGAGGTTCTCAGCAACAAGTTTGACCTGCCCGGTTCCCAGAAGAAAACTTACAATCTGATCCGCAAGGCCACCAGAAATCTCCCGACCTCCTGTCATGTTGACTCCCACAGATTTTTAAGCATCAAATGGCCTGATGGGACCGTTCTTAACAAAATCAAAGCCAAAAACATTTACAACACTATTGGGCACTCTGAGGCCATTATAGACCACATTAACAAAGTCTGGTACTCTTCTCTTGATACCCGTGCGTGGAAGAACATATTTGACATTCTGTGGAAAGGGCCTACTGAACCTAAGATTAAATGTTTTAACTGGCTGGTCATTCTTGATAGGCTCCCTATCAGAAGAGATCCCCTTGGTACTGATATTTGTCCCATGTGTAGGTTACCCGAAACTGGTAGACACATTCTTTTGGACTGCATGTTTGCTAAAGAGATTTGGCATTTGTTTGGCATTTTGTATCCTTCTTTTTTTAACAGCTTTGAGATTATTACCGGGTATATTGTTGGATTGAAAAAAGATACTAATTTATTTTGGAAAATCCTCTCCTCTGTGATTTTGTGGCAAATCTGGAAATGTAGAAATGAAGAGAGGTTTCAGAATAATCCCAGAATTCTTACTGAGTCTTTTCGAAAACTCATCTACCTAAAAAAATTTTTGCAGGTCCGCACCACCATGTTGATTGAAAAAGAGAAGCTCAAGAGGTTCCTCAAGATTGGCTCTGCCACGTTCTTCATTTACGAGATGCAAGGAGGTTATGCCTGGAGGCAAACTATGGACGATCTGCAGCTTTTTGAGAAGACGTGCAAGATCCTGACCCAAGAAGTGAAGAACAACAGGAAAGTCAATAAGGAACAGGTCCTCATGTTGGCTCAGATTCAGGAAACCAAACACATCGTCTGGATGGAAGGCGCCTTGGGTTGGGTGGCTTGGGTTGATACTATCGATGACACCTTATGCTAGTGTCTGATATGCTCTGTAACAGCTTATATCTGTACTGTGCGTAGGCCGTATATATATTTTTTGTATTGCTGATTTCTGTTTGCTCTTGTTGTGAGGCCTTGCCTCCCTTGAGCCGTGCTCTTCGGTGCTCCCTCGGGGCATATTTTTTGATCTCCCTATATATAATACAAAAAATATATATATAAATATAAAAATATATACTTGATATATATACAATTTTATATACATATTTTTAAATATATTATTATCATTTGAATAATTCCATTTAACTCAACTAAATAAATTATTTATAATTACATAATACATATATATTCATTATATATATACCTAAATATATATACATTATATATATATATAAATAATTATTAAAAAAAAAAAATTATTTAAAATCTTATTATATTATAATATATATTAATATAATATATATACATTATATATATAATATAAAATACTATATATAATATATATATATTATATTATATATATTTATAATATATAAAAAAATTTAAATAAAATCTAAAAAATTTAAATAATAATAAAAGAAGAAGGCAACTTACAAAGGGTTGCGGCCCCCACAAGGGAGGAGGACGCAGCCATAGGCTTCGCCCAGCCTCCTTGGTGGAGGTTGTGCTACCTAAGGCAGCGCCCTCCCTTGGGGTTAGGGTGCGCAGCCATAGCTGCCCCCTCCCCAACACATGAAACAAATAAAACTATAAATTTTTTTATATATTTTTTTTATTTTCAATAAAATATAAATAAAACCCTCCCCTGTACATTGCATAGAACAAAAAAAAACAGAGGTCCCTGTGTTTAAATTTCTGACGAAATTTCAGAAAACACAGAAATTTTTATTTTTCTTTTTTTTAAATAACATTTCTACAGAACTTTCTTTAGGCATATGCAAATACAATATACATGTATATATATATTCAGAGAATATATATATATATATATATATATATATATTATGTAAATAAATTTTTTCTTCAAAATATAGTCAATATGGACAAAAAATTTCTATAGAACAAAATATACAGCCAAATCATTTGAAAACATCATTTCTAATTGCTAATTTGAAATGGAAATTTCTTTTTGTTCATCTTTCTATTTTCATTGTTTGAATCTTTCTTTGTTTTCTCTTCCATGTTTCCAACAAAGTTTTTTTCAAGTTTTGAAACAAATTCACAAGGGTTTTTCATTGAATCTAAATAGCATTTTAAAGATTTTCAATAGCATAATGAAATTTGAAACTTATTTCAAAATGAAAATAGAAATAAAGAAGAACGTCGTGTTCTCTCCCAAAGCTTGAAGACTTAACAATGGTGATTCCAAATCTCTTCTTCAAAATCCAAATCTAGCCACAGCCAAACTCTCCACCAAAATTCCCAATTTGAAAACAAAATGAAATTGCATTTCCTTACAAAGAGCTTTCCCCAAATTTTTGGTCAAACCCCTAAAATATCCCACCCACTAAATTTATTGAACATTTGGAGGATATTTCCTTTTTTAAAATTTTTAAAACAATTTACTTTCAAAAATGATATTTCATGCATTTTTCAAATTTTCATGTAAAACCAAAAATCTCAAAGTTGCAAGAATATATTTTATCCAAAATTTCAAAAAGTGAAATTTAACCACATTTCTATTTTTATTTTAATTTAACTTTAAATGTCTAACATGATTTCCATTTTCATTTTAAATTTGAATCTTAATATACAAAAATGGCAAAACTACTATTTCATTTAATTTATGACCATTAACCTAGTTAATCAATAAACTAAAAATGATTTTATTAATTAAATCAAATTAATCAATGAAATAAATAGCATTTCAACATTGTAACTAGATATGTTAAATCATCATTTTAACTATACCCGCCATTTAAGAACCTTTAAAAAATGAAATGAAATAATTAACCAAGGAGGAAAGAACCAAATCAAAACCGCCAAACCCGATGACAAACTTATGACTAAGGTGACGACTTGGCACGAGAAACCTAGCTACTATCTCCCAATCGATTACCGTTGGTCAATGGACACGCTCAACCTGTGAAATCAGGTGGAGTTGATATCCTATACCTGTCAACCTGCGAACAAAGAGCATATTGAACATGCATATATATGATATAATAAAACACGTCGTGAAGGGGGAAATCTCGGAATCGTAGGGCACTCGCAAGTGAGTGATACAATCCCGTCCCCTTCACCAATACACTCATCGTAGACTGACAGTTCCATCATAAACAAATATCTCACGCAATAACATGTTACAATAACTAATCATCCTTACACCAATTTAAAACATGTCAAATAAAGGATCAGATAAGATACATCACATCACACCAATAAACTATCGCGCTATAATTATCGATCAAATCGCACACACATGATACAGCATCTTAATAACCAAAAAGCACATCAAAGCAAACAAGGACACACTGTCCAGCCAAAACGCAAAACGGAGGGGTATTACACTTCTCTTATGTCTTATACTATTGTTTTGTCACCCATAGACGCTCAATCATAGATATGAGGTATTTAATTTTTAAAACTCAAATGTACTAAGAATATCACACTTTACTAGAATACTAATCAATCAAGTCCACCCATTACTGTATCAGGCTTTTAATTAAGATGTGCCCATGGTAAATATATTTGGCATGTAAGATTTTTAATTTTCTAAATAAATAGCTATGATATTGGAATTTTGATAATTATAACTTTATTACTACTAATTAGTAGGATAATACTAATAAAGTAAGGATCAATGCAAAATATATAGAGTTTTACTAAATTAGTAGCTTGATACATTAAATTTATGATATGATAATAGGCAATTGTGAATAATAGTACATTATGTCCTTTATCTTAAGTGATGAATGAGTATGTACATGAATGAACTAAGTTGTAAAATATCTATTTATTACAAAGATAGGTATTATGTTCAATGTTTTCATCTTATTAGAGATAGAATTAATCCTATATAGAAAATAGAATGGAGTTTTGTTAAGAATGAAACTCATAAGTTATTTCTACCCTAAGAATTATTTCATTTGGGTGACGTAATTAATTGAAGTACCTTGCTTAAAGAAAAGTGGAAGATATTGTGACTATTACATATTCACCAAGATAAATTCTCCAATGAGTATAATAAGTTAAACTATAATTTTGTGTCATTTGTCTTGGGGCATATTGATAGCATTCTACAATAAATATAGATTTCTTATGGATGATGGAAGACATATGGATTCTCTCTCACTCTCTTTAGCTATTCTTTGGTAATAATCACATAAGAATGTATACTCATAAACTTGCATAAACATTACGTAGATATATATGTATTTTTATACATACATAAGTTGTACCTTCCCTATTTAATATTACAATTTAATTACTTCCACACTTTTACTTGCACATTTCTACATTGGATACACTTCGTTATTTGACTTGCACTATGAAAAGATTGTTGAAAAGTCGCATGCATGTAGACATGTTATCTTGATAGTTAACTATTAGAGTAATATGAAATGTGGAAATAATGTTTCATGGATGTATTGATGGTTTGATTGTTTGTATTGACTATTGTCTTGAATTTTGGTAAATGAATAAGTGGGCGTCATATGTGCAAATTGTTAAGGTCGGTTTCCAGAGGCAAGGAGGGAGTGCATTAGTGTGTATGGTTTTATGATCATTTTACTTTGGAGGTGGTATGGCAATGGTTTTGGGTTATGTGCATTGTGTAAATTGAAAACCCTAAGGATGTTCCTTTATCTTGGTATGGTTCATGTGAATTTGTTAAGGTGTAAGATGGTCAATGCCTTGCACTGTGTTCGGATCCTTTTGAATGTGATATGTGAGCGAGATGGTTAATGCCTTGCTTTGTGTTAGATAAATGTCTTGCTTGATTGTAGGGTTTTCTAGTTGCAAGTAGGGGGAGTGGCTCTCAATGGAGGCCGGAACCCAAAGTGGTGTCCAAGGTAACCCATTTGGGAGTTTCTTAATTCAGTGATAACCTAATTAATGAATTAATGGGTTGGGTAGATTTCACATTAATCAAGATAATTGGATGTCTCACCCATGCCTGCAATGCTCGTTTAGGATAAGGATGGGTTGAGAAGGCCTGGTTGGCAAGATCAACTTCCTTGTCCTCATGAAAGGAATGATGGTTTCGCATGTTTCACCCTATGGGGCCAGTGTCTAGTGAGAGACTGCCCAGGTAACCCATGCCAAGACCATGTGATGGCACTCTTCCCTATTGCATTCTAGCATTCCCTAGTTATGTTGTCCCTTCTGTTGTGTGAATGCCTCTAGAAGCGATGTATGTGTTGTATGTGATGTTCATGTGATTGTAGTGTTGTGTTGGAGTCATGTATAGCCTTGTTTATGTTAGCCTTTTGTCTTCTTGACTATTTTTTTGTAGTGGGTCCTTATGTTATCTCCTAGCATGGGGGGTGGACCTTAGGGTTCCACATGGTCGGGAGGTTGGTGTTTTTTCCTCCATTAGGTTTTCCATGTTGCTTGTTTGTGCGCATGGAAGTTTCACCTTATGTAGTGGATTCCAGTCTGAGAAGACTGTCTTTTATATATATATGTAGTGGATTGTATCCTAATTGTACCATTGATTGTAATATGATGTAATCTTCCCAATTGTATTCAAGGAAGCAATGTTGTAAACAATGTAATGATGTAATCTCATGTAATGGAATTAGTATATGTACTTGTTAGTTATTTATAAATGATCTTTAATGTTGTTCATCTGATGTATGTTATGGAAAATTCATATTGTTTAATTAGTCAATGAGGTGGTTTAAAATGTATTTGCTTATTAGATAAATCATGATTAATTATTTTAGTTCTTAATAATAGATGTGTTAGTAGCATAGTCATGGAACCTTAGAGGACTTAGTTTAGTTTATAGTTCACTGTTATTTCTTCTTAAAAAAAATTGTTCCATTATTGTACCTTAGTTGAGTCATCCTCTAGGGTTCCTTAGTGGGGCATAACACCTGGTATTAGAGACCAAGTTATAACACTGGGTACTCTGGTTTCATATGAACCTATTACGTTGTCCTAGTTGCTTGTACTCTTGAGATTATGTCCTTCCCTTTTTGTCATCCTCGCCTAGCAACCTGAAATTTGTCCCTTGGTGATGTCCAATGGTGCAGAAAACTGGTGGAAAGGATAGGACCCATGGTGTAGTGCGCAATGCACCGACATTCTTTCTATCGGAAATGCATTATGGACCCTTGTGTAGCCTTGTGATGTGACTCTCGGTGATGTGAATTTGTGTGTGTATGTGAGGAATGTATGTTAATAGTGCTTATGAAATGATAAATTGTGTTTTCATGCTTCTGAAAAGGTGTAAAATAATGATCTTGTGTCGAATATGTTATGAAATTTAGTGTTGATTAATGAATAAAGTGGAATGTATTGTCTGTAAAAGTTGAATATTTAATGGAAAATGTGTGCTTTGTGTACAAAATTATGTTGTGTTTTATGGAAGTGTAGCATTCTGATGTAATGAATCAGCTTGATGTATTACATGATGTTAGATGCATTGTTATGATCAGTATGTGATTATTCTATCATGACCATTATGCAATTATCATTTTGATTGTTATGTAGCAGATGGTTTACAAGTTGATTTGATTATTGAGTGTTGTCTTCGGATGTGATTGGGTGAAAGGGATAGTGTCACATTACTCACTTGTGAGTACCCTGCTACGCTGTGATTCTCTTTCATGGTGTGTCTGATCGTATGATTATATATATGTTCAACCATTTTGTTTGTTGCAGGTTGCAAGTACTAGGCATTGACTCCGCCTGAATTGGTAGGTTTGAGCGTGCCTTGAACCCAATGGAATAATTGATCGATGATAACATATGGTCCCCTACCCTATCCATCATCCTCGAAGAGGATGAGTATCTAATTTGTCACCTCGTCTATATCATCTGATGTTTGTGGTCAGTTGGTTCTGCTTCTCGACCTTGGTTAAGGTTTAGGTAAATGTTTGGCATTTGGTTTGCTTGATTATTTAATGTTTCTTGTATTTACATTAAAGGAAAGGTGAACATGGTATTATATAAAAAAAAATTGAACTAATACGTGTGTGTTCTATTCTAACCTTGTGACTTCCAGGAGTAACTCGAATCTTGGGGGGGGAGGATGTAGTGCCCCTCCATGATTCACCCTTTCATGATGTTTATGTCTAATGCTTGTGGATTCATTTTATGTCTCAGGTACTCTTTGCTTGTGGTTAGAACATTTTATAATGACACTTGTTTAGTATGTTAGTTATTTAGAAATGACCTTTATTGTTGTTTATCAGATGTTTGATAAATATTGTTTTGGGTTATTTAATGAATTAGAATAAATTATTAAATAAAAGGTGTATTGTGATAAATAGATATAAATGTAAATGTGTATAATGATAGTTAATAATGAAATAAATTTATAGAGTGATATTATAATTAATAAATAATAATAGGATAAATAAATATATAAATATAAATCATAGCTAATAATAAAATAAAATTATGATGTAATGTCAAATTAACCAATTAGTAACATGTAATAGTATCAAAACATTACTATCTACGTTAAGAAAATTAATGGTTATGGTATTGTGTGAAATACGATGTTTATTATTTGGTTAATAGTTGAGTCTTGTACATATCTATCATTTAAAAATACCGATGAATGATTGTTTCTCTATTGGGTTAGTCCATATTGATTCATTAATCTAATGTGAGGTTAACGCATTATTTCCTCTAAAAAATATCGTGTTCATATCTTTTAACCATCAAATTTCCAAAACATACTAACCGATCTTATTGCATGGCTTAAGCAAATCTTCTAGCTAGCTTGTGGCGTCTTTTTTAGAAAGGTTCCATTTTCTTTCATTGCTTTTCACGGCCTTCACATTGTTTTCCCAGCCTTAATATTGTCTACTCGGTGCATGGTCATTTTTTTTCCCTTATTAAATGGCATATCAATTGCTTAATGGCTATTTTTAAAACCTTTGACATGCAAATGTCGAATATATTTTATTTTCTCTTGTTTAGCAATGGTTGAGCTACATGCATTGGGCTTTGTTTTAATTTTGGTTTGAATCTCTCCTCCCATATAAAACATGCTTTCATTGATTCAATCTAGAGAGAGAATGAAGGAAAATCCATCACTCCTATCTAGGAACTTTATAAGGAAAAATAAAAAAGGAAGAGGAGGAACAGTTTGACTCGTTTTCCTTGGTTTTGGCTCCAACGAATGAACCGTTTGGTGATGTTTTTCCTCCTATCCTCTATTGCAACCATCGAACAGGAAAAGTGATGACTCTTATATTGGTTCCACTCGGCCTTGCATCTACTTTTCTTATAATTTTGGTGCCCTGGAAATAAGATTGAAAGACCATACATTCCAAGAAGTCGCCTTGTATTTTCTATTGGAAACAAGCAACACTAAGAGGGGGGGTGAATCAGTGTTCTGCAAAAATTAACTTTATTATCCTGACCTTTAATCCACTTAGAACATCTAATCAAAAGTAATATGCAAAAATAGAGAATAAGAAACCACACAACCACAACACAAGGATTTTTACATGGAAACCCTGTTAGGGGAAAAACCACGGTGGATGGCCAATCCACAATAAGTTCTGAGTATACCCAAAAGAAGTATTACAAAATGGGAATGCACTTGCATTCAGGCTCACTGCCAAGAGCTCACTGCTCAAACGGATGGGCTCACTTCCCTTACAATGATTTGGATTAGATCCAAAAGAAAATGAACTGAATGGATAGCATCTACTAATGTTAGATTACAGTTCTGGTTCGGCTCTGATGACAAACTTTTGTCCTTCTGACTGATATTGAACTTTTGCTCTGCTCTGCTCAAGTTCGCACACAAAATCCTTATGCACAAGTGAAACTATGCATGATATCAATCAAATACTCCTTGGATGTTCACAACATACACCAATACACCTTCTTTACTCACACAAATGATGTAATCGATCATTTAAATATATATCTGTGATTAGGAGTTTAATCACTACAAGTCAGCTCAATAAGACTTAAGAATATTTACAACTTGTCGGCCTAAATCATGAATAAATTGTTGGACACTGGGAACATTGGGAGGGGGGGTGAATCAATGTTCAAAGATTCCTACTTTCAAAACAGATCTAAAATTGTCAACATCAATAATAGAACTTCATTTATCATTTCCAGCACATAACAAATGAAAACATTCAAAACATGCAATCATATTAGTGAACACCATAACACCAAATATTTTTACGTGGAAACCCTGCTAGGGAAAAACCACGGTGGAGATCAATCCACAATGTTTACTCTGTTAAAAGTAAATAAAAGAGGGGAATGCACTTGCATTCAGGCGCATTGCCTAGAGCTCACTACTTAAAGAAAAAGAGGCTTATTGCCTTACAAATATAATAAAGTTTACAACAAGATTTGAACTAAGAATATAGCATCAACAAATACTAGGATTCAGTTCCACTAAAGCTCAAGATCAAATTTTGGATCTCCTGACCGGATCGCACTTCTACTTTGGTCTGCTTTTGCACTGCACTGCTTAACAAAAATGATCTTCTCTTTTTCAATCTTCCCTAGATACATACATACTCCTTTTTCGCACATTCGCACACACACCCTCATATGTATATCAAAATGAATTACGGGTCTCCTTTATATACCCGCTAACAAGAAATTCAAAAGTATGTCGGCCTCACAATAGGATATAGTATTTTTCTTTTATGTCGGCTCACATCACCTAAGTGGAAGATAAGTGTACCTACACAAGTCGGCTAGAATTTAGTAGGGACCCAAACATAAGTAATAGCAAAACACACATTCCACATAGATCTACAAAAATTCATACAAAGCATGTCGGCCACAATGGAAAATAAGCAATGAATCATGCTATTGAATCTCTTAACTCCAACTCCGACTTAATACAATACCACAAAACTCATTAGAGGATAGTGTAATTGTTAATAAAGACTTCCTAGAGGTCCACACCATGAAATAATGATCCGGTACAGTGAGCAATATCATGCGCAGTTTCACTTGCACAACCGGATGTCCTGTTCTTCAAACTTACTATCGGTAGAAGTAATGCTAATACTGCTGACACAAGTTGCCATCAATGATAACACAAGTAGCCAAAAATGATCTCTCCAAGCCATATGCCAAAAATCTCTCCCGTTGGCATTGATGGCAACACTTAGTGAAAAAATGACTAAGTGTCAAAACCAAAAACAAAATTACTGCTCCCCCTATGGATATCCGGGATATTTTTCACTCATTCTCTCCCCCTTTGACATCAATGAAAAATCTCTATTATATATGCTCTACATTGCACTTACTTTTACTCCATTCTTCCCCCAACTGATGATGCAAAAATTTGATCAAAATTTGACAATTTCAGCAAGAGTTCAAAAAATTATTTTATACCTAGCTTTCATTTCTGGAAGGAATTTCTTCCATGAATCTACCGCAATTCCAATGGTAATGATCAAGTTGTTATTTTCTGAGGTTTTGTTGATGATCTGAACAAGCGACTCAGGAATGATGATTGTAGCTTCCAGCTTTTCTCCTGACTTGAGCACCTCAACCATCTACTCTAATCTCCTTTCAGTTAGGTCTTTTACTTTCCAAAAGGTATCGATAAGAGTATTTCTAGCACAGTGGACCTTTGTATGCTTATCCTGCAGAGCATGAACCTTCTTCTTAACAACTCCATCCTTGTCCAAAGACATACAGTAATCTTGACCAATTTTGACAATCTCATCCTCAATTTCCTACAACTTGTTTTTGTACTTGCCTACCACATGAGGCCACTTTAGATAGTAATTGAGTACCTTATTGCCTGAATCAATACACTGTCTCAAAACATTAATTTTCTTCTTCAACTTGGAAAGAGATAGCTTAAACTGTATTTTTAGATGAGAAATTATCTCCTCTTTTCTGTCCAGAGGTATAGATTCCATAGCTTCTTTAACATGGTCAATTAGTTCTTTTGGGAGAACATCCTGTAGACTTTCCAACTCAATATTATTATCAACAAAATATCTTCCTAGAGTGTCCTCAATGACATCCTGCTCATAGGATGGTCCATTCAACCATATATCTGATATCTTCTGCATGCCACCTTCATCCTAAATGATTTGCACAACCTTTGACTTGAATAGAGCACCTTCTTCATCACTCTCTTTTGCAATTTCCACAACCGGTTCCACTAGTTTTGGTTGATTTTCTGAAGCATGGTCTTTAGAAAATTCATCTTCTACATCCACAACTAACTGACCTTTTCCCTTTTCTTCAACCTTTGCAGACTTGGGTATCGGTGGAGTGACATCACCCATATCACTTCCTCTCTTTTGTTTTTTCTTAGCCTTTCTGGAGGATGACCCACCTTCTATTATCTTCACTGGGATAGGGATAACACCTTCCCCAAACCTTTCTAACATCATTCGAAAAAATATTTCATACACTTGTTCACAGTTCTCAAAAGAATTATAATGATTGAAGATTTGCTTGCAAACCGGCATATTTTCTCTCCATACTACATTATCTTTCGCAGGAAAACAGTTTAGAAAATACATCATAATGCAAATTACCAAAGTGCCAAACCTGAAAGGGTAGTCAATATCCTTCGTTAATTGAACATTTTCCATCAATTGCTCCTGTAATGCCCCATCGTGCAAACCCCAAAGGACAATTAAACAATAATTATAGCACAATTTTAAAAAAAAAAACTAACATAACATACATGTAATACACATTAAGTCATGACATGAATTTCATTTAAGTAGATTCACTAACACATACATCCCTTGGGGTACACGAGGAGTCATTACGCGACTTAGATCCACATGACAATAAAGAATAAAAGCCAAAGATATAATCCATAACAAATTAAACATTAACATATATAACACATACATGATAAATCATTGATAAGAACCCATCGGTGTATGTAAATACAACATATACATGATTAACTCAACACATTGAATAACAACTGCCATGGCCAATATCCACACAAGGTTTAACGTTACATTACAATACAATCTTCAAGAGGTACAATGATACAAAAGTGTTTCCAAACATAAATGGAAACCATACCCAAGGTAACATGATACAAATAAACATATGAGAACTGGCTCCAAGACGGATACAACTCTGGGGTCGCCGCAACAGCACCAAACCGCACCTCTCGATCCTCGACTGGGGACCCAATGGGGTGCTTAGCACGTTCCACCCGACCACGTGAGTCAGAAGACCCACCCCCCGTGCTAGGAGCTAACAAGAAAGAGACCTCAACCAAGAACATCCAAACAGGGAACCATAAGACTCAACGTCATACAAAAGTATCATAACACTCAAGGAATTACAATGACATAATCAACCACATCCAAGAGTCAACATAATAACTTAAAGTCATAAATCTCATCACATAAATCAAAGCAATGACCAGTAAACAAGTAACCAAAGGATGATCATGAAACACCTTCCAAATCAAACTGAATTAATAAACATAATACAATTCCAAATTGCAATTAAACAATACAATAACATCATATCACAGTACCAAAAGAGCACAAGGTCATAAATCAAATATCAATGAGATCATACAAGACCACAAAGTACACCAAAGATGTATCAAGGCAATACTCCATAATCAATATAAGTCCATTCAACCACAATCTAACACAACTCCCATAACATACTTCCAGAGGAACACAATAAAGTAAAAACACCTGGGCAACTAGGAGAGTGTCATCGCATAGTCCTACATGGGTTGTCCTATGCTCTTCCTCCCAACTGGAGGCGTCGGTCCCATCTATGGTTGTCCTGTGCCCTTCCTCCCAACTGGAGGCGCTGGTCCATAGGGTGACTCATGCGGAGCCGTAAACCTCTCGTGAAGACGAGGTCACGACCTTGCCAACCACGGCCTTCTCAGCCTTCCATTAGTCTGCGGAAGCACTAATGAAGACGAGGCATCCATTTTAAATCTTATAATGATATTACTACCCAACCCTCCTAAGTTAATTATTAGGTTTTCACTTGATTACTAACTCACTCGTGGGTTATCCTGTGCCCTTCCCCTTAAACGGGCGGCCCCCACGAGGAGCCACTCTCCCTAGAGACCCAACAATATCAAACCAAAAACCAAGGGTTGTACAACATAACAAGAACATTAGATCACAACAGAAAAGCATGCGAGGCATTACCCATCTCGCTATAAACACAAAATCAAAGTCTCAAGAATTCCCGTACAACCCTTTCAAAATCATGAAACCAAAACACTTGCCACATCAAGGGCACATAAAGAGAGAACATCAACTGACAATCATCTCAAGCCTCTGGAAGCCAAAAAGAATGAAAACCCACAAACAAGGGTAAAATGAAGCAACACAAGTTTTCCCCCCAATAATTCCAACACAAGGATAAAATTTCCTTCAAATATGAGATTAACTCAGAAAAGCCATAAAAAGGGAAGATTCATCAAGACCCAACCACAAATCAACAATGGTGTCACCTCAAATAGGGAAACGCAAAAGAAAATCAACCTTTAATTCAGCAAAATCACTTAATAAAACCAAAAGCCACCAACTAGGTATTCCACGGAAGACCTCAATTTTCTCCTCACAAGAACCCCTTAGAGTGGTACGTAAATCACCTTCACAAATCAGCATTATGGCAACAACAACAATTATCTATTCACATTATCAATCTGAACAAAATCAATCTTCTCAACAAACAGGCCAATTACAATCTTAAAGTTCTAAATAACTATCCATATAAGAACCTCATTTATTAGAAACTCAATTGCCAGAAAGTTATCCCCTAACTGACAATCCAAGTAAAATAATTAAGAATGAAATCTCAATTCAAGAACCAACCAACTCAGACCATCAAATCAATCGTGAAAACAAGTAAGCATCCTTATAGAGAACTTACGAAGAAGGGAATAAGGAGATAGTCATCATTTAGAAAATCATCTAATTTACATAAACCCTACATTTATCCAAATATAAACAGTCAACTCTTACAACTATCAATTCTCCTAATTACCAAAATAAAACTATGCTAACCAAGAAATTTTCTTATCTTCAACATATCCCTATCTACTTCATAAACTTATAAATATAAAACAATCACACTAATATTCACGTCACACAATTACATGAATGAATGTTTATACAAAAATGTTCATTTCACATAACAATTCCTAGGTCTCAAAAATAAATATGAAAGATTCCATTACCTATTTGCCAAGAGTATCCATTAGCCAATCATAATCAACCTATGAGGGATAAGAATATGTTTATTAAGAAAAAGACCTTCCTTCAAAATGACATTATACTTTCTTCCTATTTCAAACTAATTCGTCTAATTGACTTAATATTACTAATTTCATCATTTGCTATAAACCATCATCCACAACATTAATCTTGATGTCATTTCTAATATAATTGAATTCTCTAGTAGCTACCTCGATATCAAATTAGCATTTTCCTATGAGTGCTATACACTAAAAATTTTTATTCAACTTACTCATCTCTCTACAAAAAAATTCAATTCATCATTTGATTGTTGCACCAAATTTTATACTCTTTTAAATAATATTTTCTAATCCATTTCACCCTAATAATATAAACCATCTTTTATCTTAAACACTAACTACAAAAAGACCAATTTTTACTATCATAGAAAGAAGAACACGTCCTAATTGAAATCTTTTATCTTCAACTTATTCAAGTGCTTACTTAACACAACTATTAAATTTATTCATTACATATATATATATATATATATATATATATATATATATATATATATATATATATATATATATATATACCTCTAGTCCAAAATACTTAAGTATCATTATTATTATTATCTAAATTACAAATTATTATTATTATCTAAATTACAAAACATTCCAATGACCTTATTTGCATTTCAGCTGAGTGTATTAACCTATAAGTAAGACCTCTAGTTTATCATACAAAGATGTGATCAGAATTCTATCCTCTAAATTCCTTATGAACATAAAAGAAAACCCCTATTAAGTAAACATCTTAACGCAGGTTGTTAGTTTAGATAAGTTACGGACATACTTGCAAGGAATTACAATTACAGATCCTCATGATTACGACAAATGCCAGCCAAATTAAGAACAACGACCAACAGGAATGAGGCGCACAAGCTAGTATAAGATATCAGCGATAAGACAGGTTGACAATGGGATCAAGAGATTATATAAACCTCTAAAATTTCTTATTATGTTCATGTGCTTTTCTAGAAATCATTGCAATTCTATTTTGATGATATATAGGGCAGAGGGAAGACATTTCAGGCGCATGCAGAACTGGAGGATGATGGTATCAAAGATCGGCTCACTCATTTTATGATGAGAATTAGAAAAAGGAAATGATCACAAGGATCCATTGGCAACAAGGTAGCGATCTAAAGGAGGTAGGTGGTACACACCAAGCTTATTGTCAAGGTAACATATCTCAAATAACAGAACGAAATAAATTCAAATTCCAATCACAAGGAAACGATGTCCAGCTGGGTACAAAGAAGACATCGACTGACAGTGGACAAGAGAGTTAAATAACCCGTTTGCTGGTCTACAACTTCATTTCTTCAACAGTCTGCTTATGGACGACGTCAGAGAGAACACTCGAGCCCAGCTTACTCCAAGTTTGAGATGGTTACAGATGTGACAGGTTGTCAAAGGAATCGGGGAGGTTGTTTAAATCTATACACCTTACCATGCTCAAGCGCCACTGTGACAGGTTATCAATGAAACCAGAGAGATTATTTAATTTATTACACCTTTGCAAGTCGAAAAGTTATAGCTGTGACGGATTGCCAATGGTTTCAGGGAGACTATTTAATTATGTGCAATGCCTCAACTCTAAACGACGCAACAGTGACAGGTTGCCAAGTATATTAGAAAGTGAATATTGGAATTTGGAAATATCGCCATCTACTTGCATTAACATCATTATTTCAAGTGTTGCAACTGCGAAAGAGAGGAAATCGTGACAGCCAAGGAAACGAATTTACAGGAGAAACCAATAACCCAAGGAAATATCCTTCTCAACCATTATCATGGATGTTGCGGATAAAGATTTAGTTTGCAGGGAAGTTATATGCAAGCAATTGCATCTAATTCTTTTTTCAATGCATAACCAGACACAACAACCATTCAAAACTTTTGTTTTTAAGGCGTAACACATAATCATAGGAAAGATCATACTTATCTTATGGGGTCGATTATGGGGATGGACTACGATAGAAGCGATGCTCCATCACAGGTGACCTGAGCCCTCACTGTGCAAGAAGGAATTGCAGATAACCACCTTATCAAATGATAATCAAATTCTCCAGAGATATGCTAATGCCCATGCTACATCCACCTTCTTCGCCAAGATTATTACCCGAGAAATTGTTTACAGAGATGTGAAACATAATCATCATTTTCACATATTTAGGATTCATGCAAATAATATTGACGATGCGAAAGGGAAGAACCCTGTGAAAGATCCCCCCCGTTGTGGAGACGTTGATCCCCTCAACAAAATCAAAAGGCACAAGAATTTGGATACTTAATCGAATTCCCATGAGTTACAAACTTCATAGTGGTGATGATCGCCAAGTTTACACAATCCGCCAGATTCCCCCCTTCCCTCCAGAATAATTCTTGTTTATAATTTGTTTCCTGGTGTCTTTTCCACTCCCATCAGGGAACCGTTCGACTTCTATCACTTATTATAATTTCTTTGATGGTGTCTTTTACACTCCCTTCAGCAGACCGTTGCACTTCCATCAGTTACGATTGTATGCCAGCCACTACCCCTATTCGTTATTTTATAATTGACTCTTTAATATATGAACCAAATAGATCAACTATTAATAAATATTTAATAATTTAATCTTTCTTTTAGTTATAATACAATATATTTATTTTAATAAATATTTTCACCTTAATTTATTTAAACTAAATAAATTATTAGTAATATTTATTTAATCAAAGAAATAACAATAAAACAAATTAAAATCAAAAGATACCCTATCTCCCACAATTGAAAACAATACGACGATATCACAGACGGAGGGACACTACAGCTCCTTTATCAAACTGCATAGATCGAAATCTTCATTTTCAATTATCATTTTATGAGCGATATATGCAGCGCCTGCCAAGGTTGATCCTTCACGATTTCTGAAGATCTTGTATGAGATTCCATGTGCCACATACCTTGTCAAAGGATCATTAATTGTCGCAATTAACAGAGCCCTCAGATCTCCCCTTATTCCGATTAGGGCTTTGACCTCAACATTGCGAATTGACTTTTTCTTTGGTAAATCACCAACATTGCACAAGCCCGTTAAATTTCTAATCACATCCTTAGTAATTTGATAAGGTTTGTCGAGAGTGAGGATCACTTTCCAATTTGTTCAAAACAAACTGAATTACTTTTACATTGACGAAATGAGGCTATTCGTTCCATATATCAAAACTTTTATGCTTAGATCCTTCAAGCCTCCTAAAATCGGTGAGCAACATCAATTTCCTTTCATCCATTATCTTTTGACTGTTATACTCATCCAAAGTTAAGGTTCCTTTTATTTGCTTCATGATTTGCTTCAAACAAAGTTCTAGCAATCGCAAAAGTAGATACAAAATTAATGATCAACAAAAATACCTAGAAATTCTCTGCAAGGATTTCCTTTCGCCCCCTTGAAATTTTGCAGAAAATTCTCTCGAACTATTCTTCTTCAATGCACGGTGAAAAATTGCGGTTCCAAGTGCCCCTTTTATAACTTACTTTCTGTCACATTAAATGTGTTTCCCTAGAAGTTCCGGTCACTCTGCAAACTCAAACAGCAAGCAAAAAATTTGACTTCGGACCTATACCATTCCACCCAATTCAATATATGATTACTAAAATTTTCATTCATGAATTAACACGACGACTGATGGCAATTTGGAGCCAATTATATACAGGGGGATAGGAGATCTTCATGAAAAACTCCCCCTAGGCCACTAGCCTGACATTAGTTTTTGAAAGAGCTACCAAAGGGAACTTCTGATACAGCCTTGTTTCCTTCATCAAATTCACTTTTCTTCACCCATGTTCTCTTCATCTGATCTCTTATTTGTTCCACATGCCTTTTCTTTTCCTTTATTGTCTTTCTGTGAATTTCTTCCTTGATAAACCAGACCTCTTTTATTCAAATTTATGTTCCTACAAAATTTTGCAAGGTGTCCAAGATTGTTACAATTGAAACATACTGGACCTTTTTGACTTTGCTAGCCATTCCATTGATTTCCTCTTGACCTACATTGATTAGCGATATGTCCAAATCTTCCATAGGTATAGCATTTAATGTTACTTGTATTGACAGGCATGCTTCTGCATTCTAATGCCTTATGACCAAACTTCTTACATTTAAAACATTGACCAGAGAATGATGGAGTACAAGGATTTATCCTACTTCAACATTGAGAAGCCATATGACCAAATTTATTACAAGCAAAGCAATATCCATTAAATCTTTGAGCATTGGGTTGCCTTACCGGATGTATTCTTCCTTTGTTCTTCTTTTATGAGTTATTTTGTTCAAATCCAGAGCTTTCACCCTTCTCATAGTGGTGCAAGAGCACCTAGGCTAAACTCCATTTTGTTAATGATCAATTTTGGCTTCTATCTGACCTTACCCAAGTCAGGGTAATAGTGTGTTTATTTTGGACCTTAGAAGGTCTTGCTTGTGTGTGGAATAAGTGAATTAGTCACTAGGACTAAGGTCACCATAGTTTAGTCCTTGTTAATTACTTTTTCTTTAATTAGCCTTAGTAGCTTAAGTTTGGAATAGAGCATTAAATGTGTTCTAAACACATCTAAGTTGTTAGAAGATGCCAAGAGGCAGTTAAGGGAGTTGATGGCTCGAAATCAAGGAGTTAGAGGTCCTAGAAGTTAGGAAGAGGACACAATGATGGGAAGTTGCAAAAGTTGTTGCAAAGTTGCATGACAACATTTGTCAGGTTGCATGCAACTTAGTTATCTCGGATCCCCTAAAAGTTAGGAGTGTGGGATCGACCAACATCCCTTGAAACATGGCAAAAGGCATCTATGTAAGGTAATGACTCGAAGGAAAGAGTGAGTCCATTGTAATCAAGTTTTTGTTTTTTTGTGAATAGAAAAAAAGTCTGCAATTTTTGTGTTCACCATGTGTTTTGGAGAAACACTGATATCTAGTGGATTGTATATATTGATTTGGTTTTAGATTTGCGTTCATAGAGTAGTTTTAAGCCTTTTCCATTTTGTGATTGAATTGTTTTAAGTTAAATTAGTGTGGTGAATTCATAGTTTAGAGTCTAGAGGGTTTATTGTTTCTGTTTTGAGCAAATAGTCTTTTGATGGCTCCCCCATGAAATCTAACCACGAGATCTTCCTGAGGAGGGATGGATATGTTAGGGGAGCCAGTATTTTGTAAATACTTAGCAGTAGGAGTCGTGAAGATTCAAGCTCTAGTATTTAAAACCAAACCCTAGGCGAGTTCTTACTACCTGGTTAGAGGTTTGGCAGTCAAAAATTGAAGAGAACAGGCAGGGGAAGGAGGTACTGTACGGAACAAGTACAGTTCCAGGTGGGGCATAACCTTACCTAAGAATGCTAGGAGGATTGAGGCTTAATCAATCCATTTGTGTGAGAAATTAGCAAGAGATCATTGAAACCCTAGGAATTAGGCCTATTAGCCCTATTTGCCCTAGATTGTAGGAACCCACCATACGGAGGATTCAGGGGTCTAAAACCCTGAGAATCTTTTAAAGGACCAAAAAGGGTGTCTGAAAGTGCAATTTATTTGCCAGGTTGTTTAGAGATTTTGAGCAAGAAAGCCAAAAAGGACACTATTAAGGGCTACAAGCAATTAGGCCTTCTCAAAGCAAAATCTTGGAATTGGTAAGACAGCAGATTGAAGGTCCTCAAAGATGGATCTAAGTGGATGGGAAATGCATGTTTTCAAAGTCGCTAACACCCCTGCAGGCAGTTCAAGGTTGAGAGTGAAGTTGGCACTTAGATCCTTCTAAGTGTAGGAGATAGTTTACAAATTCAAACGGTGTTAAGTCCTCCAAGGTGAAGCACAAGGAGTGAGACTTGTGTAGCAGAGTTGAAACAAGGCTTAGTTAATGACCTAAGCCCAATCATAACCTAAAAGCTATCAGGTTCTTGGATGAAGACAGAGAGAAGTCTTCCTAATTAGTTGGTGCAAGCAAACCAAGGAGCACTCACACCACATAGCCAAGACCTCTCTTGTAATTCGTATTCTTCTGACTTTTGGTTATCTCATCAAGCTTAGTTGGACTTATCTTGAATTTCTCCTTGAATTCATTTGCAGTAGCAAGCTCATTTCCAAGAATAACTATGTCTTTCAATTTCATGTTCATAGTTTTTGGCCTGTTGTAGTTCAACCTCCAACTGAATGGTTCTATAGTTAATTATGTTGCATTCTTCATATTTTTCTTTCAGAGACTGGGAAAGATTCTCCTCATTCTTCTTTCTTTATTCGATCTCTTTGATAAACTTCATTGTCACAAATTCCATCTCAACTTTCAGGGTTGCATTGTCCTTGGCTAGCTTTTCATATTCTTTTGTCATTTCTTTAAGGGTTTGATTCAGATGGACATCATCCAAACCTTTGCTTTCTTTTTGCTTCAACTAATCACACAACTCTTTCCTATTTTCCCTTGACCTATTTATCTTATCCTTTAGTGATTGAATGAATTTTTCAGCATTTGCAAGATTTTCTTTCAACTCCATGACCTTTGCTTTAGATTGATCAAGATCATCAAGTGCCACCATAAGTTTTTGAATACCACCAGTATCCATTGAGATTCAAGAATCACCTCAAGCTATTAATCTTTTGAAGAGGAACCAGAGCTCTGATACCAATTGTTCGACACTGGGAACACTGAGAGGGGGGGTGAATCAGTGTTCAATGATTTATACTTTCAAAACAGATCTAAAATTGTCAACATCAATAATAGAACTTCATTTATCATTTCCAGCACATAATAGATGAAAACATTCAAAACATGTAGTCATATTAGTAAACACCATAACACCAGATATTTTTACGAGGAAACCCTGTTAGGGAAAAACCACGGTGGAGATCAATCCATAATGTTTACTCTGTTAAAAGTAAATAAAAGAGGGGAATGCACTTGCATTTAGGTGCACTACCTAGAGCTCACTGCTCAAAGAAAAAGAGGCTCACTTTCTTACAGATATAATAAAGTTTACAACAAGATTTGAACTGAGAATACAGCATCAACAAATGCTGGGATTCAATTCCACTGAAGCTCAAGATCAAATTTTGGACCTCCTGACCGGATCGCACTTTTGCTCTGCTCTGCTTCTGCACTGCACTGCTTAACAAAAACAATGTACTCTTTTTCAATCTTCCCCAGATACATAATTACTCCTTTTACGCACATTCACACACACACCCTCATATGTATATCAAAATGAATTATGGATCTCTTGTATATACCCGCTAACAGGAAATTCAAAAGTATGTCGGCCTCACAATAGGATATAGTATTTTTCTTTTATGTCAATTGGCATCACCTAAGTGGAAGATAAGCGTACCTACACAAGTCGGCTAGACTTTAGTAGGGACCCAAACATAAATAATAGCAAAACACACATTCCACATAGATCCACAAAACATCATATGAAGCATGTCGGCCACAATGGAAAATAAGCCTTGAATCATGCTACCGAATCTCTTAACTCCAACTCCGACTTAATACAATACCACAAAACTCATCAAACGATAGTGTAATTGTTAATAAAGATTTCCTGGAGGTCCACACCACAAAATAATGATCTGGTACAGTGAGCAATATCATGCACAGTTTCACTTGCGCAACCGGATGTCCTGTTCTTCAAACTTACTGTCAGTAGAAGTAATGCTAATACTGCGGATCATACTGGTGACTCAAGTTGCCATCAATGATAACACAAGTAACCAAAAATGATCTCTCCAAGCCATATGCCAACATAAATTTGATGTGTATCCAAACAAGTTGGTTAGTCCATAGCCAGGACCAATAATTAAATATTTGAACATGAAAACATCTTGAATAATTCCTCTTAACACATCCACAGCGCGCCATATAGCCTGAGTTGGCTACAACAGTCAAATAAATAGAAAAGTGCCCTACCGGACCTCCAACCTTGTACTACAACTAATGCAACACCACAAAACTCAAAAATAAGATAATCCATATGCTTATCAAGAAATTATAGAGATCCACAACACAAAAAGATGATCTAGTGAAGTCGTCTGACCAGATACCCTGTTCCTCGCGTATTCTGTGTAATACACACTGTATCACATTATCTGTCTGTGTGACTGGATACTGAACTGTGGATAATGGGAATGACTTCAGTTGCCATCAATGACAACACCATAAGCCATATGCCAACAATCTCCCCCTTTGGCATTGATGGAAACACTTAGTGAAAAAATGACTAAGTGTCGAGACTAATAAGTACACTGCCAAAATGCAAAATATTGTTCCCCCTAAGAATATCAAAGCATTTTTCACTTCACTCTCTCCCCCTTTGACATCAATGACAAATTTTGGGGAACCCAAAAATTGAAAAATTGTACAAACATATCTAGGGACTTACAAAAATTTGAAGTGGTCTACAAAGACATTCTTCAGTCTAATTAAGTTTGAGTCCCACACACTTTTTAGACTCTCCAAAATAGTAATGCGACCACAAAGAAGATATGCCAAGGTTTCTACAGCTTCGAGATTTACCGGATCAAGAGTGGCCACAACACCTTCTGCTTCTTTCAGAGCATTCGTTATCATCTCAATCTTTGGACTTATTAGCCCCCTGAGTTCACTTACTTTGCCAATAATCCTTTCATTTTCAATCTTCAAATTCTTTATTTGATTGAGCAAAGACATTACCTGATTTTCTTGATGACAAATATTGTCAGCCAATGGGTCAAATGTGTTGGAAATAGTAACCAACTGCTACTCAATATCTTTCACCTACTTCTCATTTACTTCAGTAAATTTTGACAAGAATAAACAAGACTTGTACACTTTTCCTCCTTCAGATATAGTACCTTGAACATTCTTTATGAAGGAGCCTAACAGATTTTTATCTCTGGCAATTAATTATTTTAGGCTATTAATCCTCTTCTCCTCAAACTCCTTCACTTTATCTAGAGTCGATTTCTCAAATGATTTGAAATGAGAATCTACAGAGCTTATTAACTTTTTCAACTCACCGGAGGAGGAGCCTGATGGGTCCACAACATAAGTGGGCACTATTTTCTGTAGCACTCCAGATGCAAGCTTTAAAAGTTCATTGTCCTCAATGTGAGATTTCAATATCTTTTCACTATCTTTAGCTTGGGCAATTTTGGCGACCTTCATCATCTGAATTGGAGATAGAGTGGAAATATTAATTGTGTTTACATCCAACTCAGGATCTAGCTCTTCCAGCTGCTTCAATAAAGGTTCCTTTACTTCCTCTATCCTGATTTCTTGCTCCTTTTTCTTTGCAACTTGAGATTTTGATTCATGTTTGTCTTTAGGCATTTCAGTTTCTTCAGTATATGCCTCCTTTTCATCAGCAATCGCCTTAGTTTGGTCCTTAGATACAACAGGTGTCTCTGAGTTTTCTACAATTGGAGGGGTCAGATTATCCTCAAACTCTGGAGGATCAAACACATTCAAGTTCTCCTCATTTTCATTTCCTTCTTCCGACTTATTTAACTCTACATTCACTTCCTCATGTTCTTCAATATGTTCAATATTGATCTCCTCAATATTTACATTTTCCTTTGACAAGTACTCTTCCAGAATTGTCTTAGTCTCACTAATAACAGCATCAGTGTCACCAATCATGAGTTTGTTTACTCTTGAATTTCTTCTAAAATCCTTTTTAGCTTTATGAAGAAGTAAATCCATTTCTTCAATTCCCATTTCCAGACACAAGTCAGCAAGAACTCTTTTCCTTAGATTTTCTTCCTCTGTTTTGGCACTCTGTCTTCTAGTTTCCAATGCATTATATAGGCTTGTAGGCAAGCCAGACATAATTTCAACAAGATTTTTATTGAAAACATTCAAGTGCTTAGCAGTAGCTTCTTCAAGAACCTTCTTACCGGATTCATCAAAAGTCTCATACAGGTCTAAGAGTGGTATGATATTTCCGTCTTCTACTGTTGCATTCTCAACTTCCTCCACAAACATACTAGGCTTGTCAACTTTGGTCCTTTTCTTTGCTTCTTCACCTTTGTTGGAAGGCTTTCTCTTGTTAAATTTGACAGCATGAGCCCCAGTAGCCTTTATCTCTCTAACTATTTCTTCTGAGTTTGTTTCTTCCTCTTCATCTGCAGAAACAACTTTGTAAGTTCTTGAGCTTTTATTCTTCTTTCTTCTTCCGGAGGCTTTGGCTTTATTTGGTTGTGTTGCAGGGGAACTCTTGGTTGTTCTAGCAGAATATGTTCCCGGACCAACATGAGTTGCTTTTTCCTTCTCTTTGGTTGCTTCAGCTTCAACTTCATCTCTTTGCCTTCTTATTTCTTTCATTCTTTCAACTGGAAGACCATTGTTTCTGCAAAGATTTTTTTTTCTTTCCTTACCCTTCTAATTGACACTGGCTTTCTCAAGTCTGAGTGAACTTGTAAGATTTTCTCTTCATAGGTTCCAAACCTTTCTTCACTAGGATCTAGTGGTGAATTTAGTAGGTGTTATGCATACATCCTCATAATGTTTCCATCCACTTCATATCCAATAGGCATGATCCAAACAGTTCTAGGATCAGTTGCTTCCATGTGACATTGGTCAATGTCAATCATGAAGCATATAGAGTCTTTGTACTATTCCACTATTGCGGTAGGGATTCTTTCTTTGGCATGCATCAAGCTTTGGAAATTTTTGAAATCACCCCATAGGATTGTGTTGCGGGTATGTCGATCACCAAGTGCGCATAGCATATCCCAAATCCGAATAGCTACCGATATATCATTTCTCCATTGAGTTTTTCCAATTCCTGGTACTTCACCTGTGAAGTAGAAATACATGCAGATTAATAGGTTTCCAAACTTGAATACATTCTTCTTGTCCTTCTTGATATTCTTCAGGTTCTCCAGTAGTTGACCTCTAAGTAATTCACATAGATCATAATTTGCATTTTGTTTCATCATTTCATATGTTGTATAGATGGAAGTGTCGAATATAGAATATTGTTGGCGAGAGTGGTAAATCTTGTAGCCTATAACCATAGATGAAAACTTAACATCAACCTCGGCAATACAATCTATAGTCATTGCACTTTTGTCCCAATGCGAGCCAGTTGCCTTGGTAACCTCATCATTCTTTACCAACTTCAAAACTGGAAGTTAACCGGTCGAATGTAAGCCTGTAACTGCACAAATAGCTTCCTTGGTAATTTTGAATGGCACATCCAACCACATGAATTCATCATGCACACGGCTCAGTATGTATCGAACCCACTCATCCTCCTCAAATATGGGAAACTTTGTGAATTGCACAAATTTATTGTCTACTAAGGTTTTGAATTCAGGTTTCATAGAGAAATCCTCTTGAACTATGTGATTAGAATACAATTCCAGTAGTTGTGAACTACCCAAATCCTCAATATTAGCATGCACATATGCCCTAATATCTTCAATGTGCAAAATTTTGTATGGCACCGATGAAAATGCACCTAGGAGTTCTATGTCAATGGACTTATATGAATGCCATTTAAACTTTGGTCGCGGCCTATCCTTGACTTCAACTATAAGAGGGCTAGACATATTTGTGAGTAGACAAATTCACAGGTTTTGCAATAAATACCTTTCAGAGTTGAAACGGAATTTGATCACAGATTCTCCTCTATGCTTGAATATCTCCTCAACTTGACAATAACCACCTCAGAGCTCTCCAAACCTATTTCTTCCAAATGTAGAATGGAAAATTAGGGTGGAAGTTGTTCTTTTATTGTCCACGAACCTAACTTTTACTTTTGCAATAAATGCCCTTGCCCTAACTCAACTGGTTTACTGTCTTTTATGTTTCGAGACAAATAATTCTTATGAAGATCTCCAATGTTCTTCACTAATATCGTAGATTCTTTTCACAATGACTAAGAGGTATAAACTGGACTCATCTGAATTCCAGTACCAAACATCTATAGGGGGTTCAGGAGATTTTTTTGATAGCTCCCCCTATGGCAGAGGCCTAAAATCAATTTCCTAAAGTATTACCAGAAGTGGCTTCTGGTGTGGATCCATTTCCTTCTACAGAGGGATTCTTCTTCACCCATTTCTTCTGCATTTGCTTCTTGATCTCATCAGTAGTGACTTTTCCTTTTCCCTTGACATCCGATTGCATGTTCTTTTTTACCGGACCTCTTTTGTTACAACAGAATCTAGATGTGAACAAATTTGTTGCAGTTGTAGCACACAACACTTCTCTATCTAGACCAACTGTTCCATTGATTTTGTCTTGATCTGCATTAGTTAGGAGGATGTCCAAATCTATTGCATGCATAGCATCTGACATTTCTAAGAAAGTTATGCATCTCAATTCTACATTCACTTGATTTATGACCATAATTATAACAATTAAAACACTAACCTGAAAAAATTAACACTGAGAGGGGGGGTGAATCAGTGTTCTGCAAAAGTTAACTTTATTATCCTGACCTTTAATCCACTTAGAACATTTAATCAAAAGTAATATGCAGAAACAAAGAATAAGAAACCACACAACCATAACACAAGGATTTTTACATGGAAACCCTATTAGGGGAAAAACCACGGTGGATGGCCAATCCATAATAAGTTCTGAGTATACCCAAAAGAAGTATTACAAAATGGAAATGCATTTGCATTCAAGCTCACTGCCTAGAGCCCGCTGCTCAAAAGGATGGGCCCGTTGCCCTTACAATGATTTTGATTAGATCCAAAAAAAAATGAACTTACTAGATAGCATCTACTAATGTTGGATTATAATTCCAGTTCAACTCTAATGACGAACTTCTATCCTTCTGACTGATATTGAACTTCTTCTCTGCTCTGCTCAAGTTCTCACACAAAATTCTTATGCGCAAGTGAAAATGTGCATGATATCGATCAAATACTCCTTGGATGTTCGCAACATACACAAATACACCTTCTTCACTCACACAAATGATGTAATCGATCATTTAAATATATATATCTGTGATTATGAGTTTAATCGCTACAAGTCAGCTCAATAAGACTTAAGAATATTTACAACTTGTCGGCCTAAATCAGGAATAAATTTCATGTGTATCCAAACAAGTCGGCTAGTCCATAGCCAGGACCAATAATTAAATATTATAACATGAAAACATCTTGAATAATTCCTCTTAACACATCCACAGCGTGCCACATAGCCTGAGTTGGCTACAACAGTCAAATAAATAGAAAAGTGTCCTACCGGGCCTCCAACCTTGTACTGCAACTAATGCAACACCACAAAACTTGAAAATAAGATAATCCACATGCTTATCAAGCAATTCCAGAGATCCACGACACAAAAAGATGATCCAGTGAAGCCATCTGACCGGATACCCTATTCCTCACATATTTTGTCGGTAATACACATTGTATCACATTATTTGCCGGTCTGAGTGGATACTAAACTATGGATCATGGGAATGACTTCAGTTGCCATCAATGACAACACTAGAAGCCATATGCCAACATTTTCTGTGTAGAATTCCGTACTAGTTTTCCACAATGAAAGTTTATGCAATCAGAGCCACACCTAGGGGTAGAGAGGAGAACGAAGGGGAGCAAAAGGGAGATGTCTAAGCAAGACGACAAGGCAGCCATTGAGTAATTTCTTGCCTCAATGTTCTTTATTTTGATATTTTTATACCACTTGGTTTGAATGGTAAAATATGGATACTCCTATCACGAATATGATGTCTCCCTCTACCACTTATTTAAGCAATGGCCTTAACCATTCATTCAGTCTTGTTAGTCGATTATAAGATTGGTAATAAACTCTCTATGATCTAAACTAGTGTCATTAGTAATTATGTTACGTAAAAAGGTAAGGAACCAAGGGTCTAAATGCTTGCCCCTAGATTCATCTACTTGTATTCTGGATGTTGCACATGTAGTGTAATTGTACCCGTTAGATAGCTATTTTCTATCCTGGAGAGCCTGATTCAATGGATCAATTCTAGCCTTAGCCTTATAATCTCATTGACCTCTAACAGATGCTTCGACTCACAGAATCTCAAACCTCTACATAAACGGTAAGACTTTCCCTTTATCAAACGTTGTGAATCAGTGCTTAGTTAAACGAAAAAGGGTCATCATTTTAATGTTAGTGATTCTTTGAGATCGTAGTCTAGAATAGCATGACTACTATCTTAAGAAAATTTGGCAATAGTCCTTTTAGTGTGATCTTTTGCAGTTTGCAAAGAACCTTCTCTTGTGTCTTATACTACTGTTTTGTTACCCATAGACACTCAATCATAGATATGAGGTATTTAATTTTTAAAACTCAAATGTACTAGGAATATCACACTTTAGTAGAATACTAATCAATCAATTCCACCCATTACTGTATCAGGTTTTTAGTTAAGATGTGCCCATGGTAAATATATTTGGCATGTAAGATTTTTAATTTTCTAAATAAATAGCTATGATATTGGAATTTTGATAATTATGACTTTATTACTACTAATTAGTAGGATAATACTAATAAAGTAAGGATCAATGCAAAATATATAGAGTTTTACTAAATTAGTAGCTTGATACATTAAATTTATGATACGATATTAGGCAATTGTGAATAATAGTGTGTTATGTCCTTTATCTTAAGTAATGAATGAGTATGTCCATGAATGAACTAAGTTGTAAAATATCTATTTATTACAAAGATAGGTATTATGTTTGATGTTTGCATCTTATTAGAGATAGAATGAATCCTATATAAAAAATAGAATGGAGTTTTGTTAAGAATGAAACTCGTAAGTTATTTCTACCCTAAGAATTATTTCATTTGGGTGACGTAATTAATTGAAGTACCTTGCTTAAAGAAAAGTGGAAGATATTGTGACTATTACATATTCACCAAGATAAATTCTCTAATGAGTATAATAAGTTAAACTATAATTTTGTGTCATTTGTCTTGGGGCATATTGATATCGTTCTACAATAAATATAGATTTCTTATGGATGATGGAAGACATATGGATTCTCTCTCACTCTCTTTAGCTATTCTTTGGTAATAATCACATAAGAATGTATACTCATAAACTTGCATAAACATTACGTAGATATATATGTATTTTTATACATACATAAGCTATACCTTCCCTATTTAATATTACAATTTAATTAATTCCACACTTTTACTTGCACATTTCTACATTGGATACACTTCGTTATTTGACTTGCACTATGAAAAGATTGTTGAAAAGTTGCATGCATGTAGACATGTTATCTTGATAGTTAACTATTAGAGCAATATGAAATGTGGAAATAATGTTTCATGGATGTATTGATGGTTTGATTGTTTGTATTGATTATTGTCTTGAAATTTGGTAAATGAATAAGTGGGAGTCATATGTGCAAATTGTTAAGGTCGGTTTCCAGAGGCAAGGAGGGAGTGTATTAGTGTGTATGGTTTTATGATTGTTTTACTTTGGAGGTGGTATGGCAATGGTTTTGGGTTATGTGCATTGTGCAAATTGAAAACCCTAGGCATGTGCCTTTTATCTTGGTATGGTTCATGTGAATTTGTTAAGGTGTAAGATGGTCAATGCCTCACACGATGCTCAGATCCTTGTGAATTTGATATGTCAGCGAGATGGTTAATGCCTTGCTCTGTGTTAGATTCATGCGATTATGTTATGTATGCAAGATGGTAAATGCCTTGCTTTATCTTAGGGTTTACTAGTTGCAAGTAGGGGGTGGCTCTCAATGTGGGTCGGAACCCAAAGTGTTGTCCAGGGTAACCCATTTGGGATTTTCTTGATTCAATGATAACCTAATTAATGAATTAGGGTGTTGGGTAGATTTCACATTAATCAAGATAATTGGATGCCTCACCCATTCTTGTAGTTCTTGTTTAGGCTAAGGATGGGTTGAGAAGGCTTGGTTGGCAAGATCAACTTATTTGTCGTCACGAAAGGAATGATGGCTCTACATATGTCACCCTATGGGTCGACGTCTAGTGAGAGACTGCCAGGGTAACCATAGATGGGTGTTGACATCTAGTAAGAGACTGTTAGGGTAACCCATGCCAGGACCATGCGATGACACTCTTCCCTATTGCAATCTAGCATTCCCCAATTATGCTTTCCCTTTTGTTGTGTGAATGCCTCTAGAAGCGATGTATGTGTTGTATGTTATGTTCATGTGGTTGCAAGGTTGTGTTGGATTCATATATAGCCTTTTTTATGTTAGCCTCTTGTCTTCTTGATTGTTTATTTGTAGTGGGTCCTTATGTTATCTCCTAGCACGGAGGGTGGGCCTTAGGGTTCCACATAGTCGGGAGGTTGGTGCTTTTTCCTTCATTGGGTTTTCCATGTTGCTTGTTTGTGTGTGTGGAGGTTGTACCTTGTGTAGTGGATTCCAGTCCAAGAAGACAATCTTTTATGTATATGTAATGGATTGTATCCTAGTTGTACCATTGATTGTAATATGATGTAATCTTCCCAATTGTATTTAGGGAAGCAATATTGTAAACAATGTAATGATGTACTCTCATGTAATGGAATTAGTATATGTACTTGTCAGTTATTTATAAATGATCTTTAATATTGTTTATCTTATGTTATGTTATGGAAAATTCATATTGTTTAATTAGTTAATGTGGTGGTTTAAAATGTATTTGCTTATTAGATAAATCATGATTAATGATTCTAGTTCTTGGTAATAGATGTGTTAGTAGCGTAGTCATGGAACCTTAGAGGACTTAGTTTAGTTTATAGTTCACTATTATTTCTTCTTAAAAAAAATATTGTTCCATTATTGTACCTTAGTTGAATCGTCCTCTGGGTTTCCTTGGCAGGGCGTTACATTGATACTATATGTAACATACTCACTCATACTACAAAGTAAATACTTAAGGTTTTACCATAAACGAAAATAAACTTATGCTTAAAAATATGATAGTAAAAAATCATTTTCATAGCCCGCACAGGTAGCAGAGTTGGCTAGGGCAGTGGGTTTGCTCGCCACTGGTCTTGGGTTCGACTCTCTCCCGGGTTTAAGAGGTGGGACTTCTTGCGGGCGGGGGACAGCCGCAAGGGGCTAGTCTCGCCCTAGCTCGCCCCAAGTACCCAAGGTATGGACTGCTAGGCCGTTGGGCTGGGTCGTAGGGACACCCCTGTTGTAAAGAAAAAAAAAATATTTTCATACATCATTTATTGCACATGAGCAAAATATGTGTATAATATAACTTTTGAATTTGAACTATATTAATTTCAAGTTGAGAAATAAGATAAAACTTTTCAATTACAATTCATACATAAAATACTTTTACATAATACAATAATGATACAAGTTCAAGTCTTCCATATCTAGATTTTCTTTGTGTTTCACAAGCCTCGGCATTGTCGTCTACAAGAGGAAGAGCATCACCCAAGCACTATACCTCCAACCATAGACCAATGGTCCCTCGCACACCTTCCAACTATAACTAGCCCTACCCTTCAAGAAGAGTGTATACTAAGGAACCCACAATTATGCCATCTGAGTTCTAGTGTTGTTTATGGATGTGATGAGTAGCATGTTGCTATAGATTTGGGTCCTAGTTAACCCTTGGCATGGTCTGCCTTCAATTATTTCCACCACAGAAGTGTTTGGTGTCGACCTATTTTGGTGTTGCACATTTGAGGTGTATACATTTCATTGAGGTTGACCTAATTAAGATTGTTTAGGTCATGGATGGTATAAATGCAAGGTGAGTTGTTGGAGATGTTGTAAGGTGTGTGAAAGATCTGAATGTGATCAAGTGTGGTGATCTAAGTGTGATCTTAATGCCTATGACTTTGGATGCAATTAGCACAAGGTGTCTACATTTTCAGTGTGCTTGAAGTTGCTAGAGGTAGTGAGCCAAAGGTTGTGGATGGTGCAAAGTTGCAGTTGTGGATTTTCTTGTTGCTCTTAGATAGTGAATCTCTCTATAACAGTTTCTTCTATTCTTCTTTCTTCTTGGTAGTGAGCCACCTGATAGTGAGCCCTTCTTTTTTGGACATTAAGCCCTTGGAAATGAGCCTAATTGTATTCAGTGTTGTTAATCATATATATGTGAACTAATCCTCACTATGGTTTTCCCTACTTAGGGTTTTCCACGTAAATCTAGTGTTCTCTTGTGTATAGTTGTGTTTGCATTGTTGTTTCACATGTTTACATTATGTGAATGCTTAATGAGGGTTTAAATTTTGATAAGGGTTTGAAAGTTAATGAGGGATTGAATGTGTTAATGTACAACTGATTCACCCCCCTTTAAGTTGTCCTATACATCTAACAATATATATATATATATATATATTCAATTATATATTCAAATATACATCATATATATACATATATATATACACATGTATATACATACATATATGTGTGTGTATTCTTTTATATATATACACATTTTATTTAAACACAATTAGATAATTGTCGATTTGACTTAATAAACACAAAATCGACAAATCAAAGAAACAATATGATTATTATATATCACTTTATTTTTATTGCATAGAGTAGGCCAAAGACTTGGCATGGCTCAACCTAACCTTATGACTCGACTCAAGCTTAGACAAAACACAATAATTGACTCAACGATAGGACTTGGGTATTTACTCGATCTTAATACTTAGACTTACGTGAGTGTGTGCTTCAACTCATTTGGCAATAACCTTTTTATTTTCAAAGTCTATACTTATCTCTCCAGTGATACTCTCCCTCTCCCTCTGGAGGGTACGAATATGATCTTGTATTTCACTTAGAAATTCAATCAAATAGTTAGCCTGTTATTAATCACAACATCATCACAATATTTGATTCAATAATAATAATAACCATTAAAAGTGAAATTGCATTTAATTTTATCAAAATGTCAATTAACATAGTCATCAATAGATATCAAAGCACATTTTAACATAAAAAGTAAAAATGTTTGTAAAGCAAACTCAAGGTGTAACAGGTGAAAACATGAAAACTTCATAGAATGTTCAAAAGCCCAATTGATTCCTGAAAGCCTAGTAGGATCCTAAGAAAAAAGGAATTGGAGGGTGGGAGCGAAAACATAAATCGGATTCAGACTATCGAGCTAAAAATCCAAAAGTCCAAAAAAAGTTAAAATGCCCAACATGGAAGGAAATTAGATCCGAGAAACTAAAATGGATCTGAAGTCCATGTTGACAGAAAAACCTTGACTAAAGTCTAAGGTTTAATACTTTGTTATATGTAGTCAACCTTTATTTGATGCAATTAGAATAGAGAACTTAGATATGCAAGAAGGATAAACCAAATCATAAAGAATTTATACATTCATATAAATACATCCATAAGATTATATATTCATATACTTTAATGTCTTATGCATGTCTTATAATTTATTCATCATGCTTCATCCATATATATCATATATATATCTTGCACACTTCCTTATTCTCATATATATTTAATCCATATGACTCCACACTCTCGCACACTCTTATCTCTCACTTTTCCCTTCTTTATATAGCCTCTTCATACCTTTTTCATAATTCCTTTCCATCATATCCTTTCATAATAACACTTAATTATATTATTCCCACGAATTTACCCTTTTCTCTATTATATTTTACACTTTTATAGCTTATTTAGGCATATTAGAGGTCTTTTAAGGCTATTTAAGTGGTATATAATGTATATGTGGGTCTAAAAATGACCCAAATGACATTTGTGGTGCCTCATAGCCCTCTATATCTTGCCAACAATTCAGTCAGGTCCCAAAACCCCGATAGGAATCTGGCAAGAAACAAAAAGGGATTGAGAGCGGAAGTCTTGACCGGATATGGACCTTTTAGACCAAACCTATCGAGACTCAAAGTCCCAATAGGATTGGAAAGGTAAGAATGATCAAGATCAAGAATCCCAATCAGATTTGGATTTTTTGGACCCTAGGTCTGAAAGTCCTATCAGGACTAATTCTTGATGGGATGAGAGAAGAAAGTCGATTGGGATCAGGAATCCTGATCAGACCTAGACACTTCAGACGTCAAGTCAGAAAGTCCTATCAAGACCTGAAGTCTCAATGGGATAGGAAAGAAGAAAGGGAGATTGATCAGGATCGGGAATCCCAATCAAACTTGGAACTTTCAGACCTTACATCTGAAAGTGCAATCAAGAGCCGAAGTCTCGAATAGATAAAAGAAAACAAGGTGAAGAGTGGGATCAAAAGGAAGAAGCAGACTTGGACCTTTGTACAAGTGTCTATTGGGCAATCAAATCCCCAACTTGACAAAAGGAAAAAGAGAAGGGAAAATCAAAGATGAACATGGACACTTGGACTTGTTCCAAATGTCCATTTGGGGCCCAAATTCTCGAAAGGACCTAGAGAAGGAAAGAAAGAAAGGGGAAAAAGATAATATTTTGGACATTATACAAAATGGGTTTTTGACCTTAGCCCTACAAAGGGGTAATGCAACCACCGAGGGGACTTGAGCATGATACAACATTGAGATTTCTCAAATTGGCCAAATGGGGAACACAAAGTGACAATACAGAGCATTATAAACTCACATAAATTTATAGGTGCTAACATTGGCTCTAGTTGGGGACATTTGTCTCTTGCAGAACAAAATTAATTTAAATCATCAATAAGTAGACTAGGTGCCAAATCCATTGGGTCCTCTATAATTGCTTATATGTTCAACACTAAAATCCATACTTCCAAAATTCCAAAATTCACTTGAAGCCCCTAGGCCCCCAAAAAATGAAGAACCAATACTTGCCTCTATCAAATACAAACTTGTTGAAGGAACTAATTTCTATCAACCCACAGTTGTTTCTATCACACAATTGTAGCAAGTGTAGCCTTCTTCTTACAAGCACAAACATGTGATTACCACTAAACAATTGAAGACTTTCTTCATCGTTGATCTTGCTATTGCATGGAAACCACATGACATAGGCCATCACATTGTCATGAACTACATCCTTCATCTTTATAGCAGAGGGTGACATAACTTGAAAACTCAAGTCAAAACCACATGAAACCATGGTATTTTCATACCTATTTACCTCCTTAGATGAATCAAGGAAAAAAGAGAATTCCTCCAATTCACTTTGCAAAGAAAAATACCTCACTTCATCATGTTGGCTTGTAGAGGGAAACTCATCCTCTAATAGATCAAATTAAAAACTGTGAAGCGTAGGCATATAAGAAACCTAAGAAACTGACAAATTCTCAGCTTGGAGAACCTATTGTTGCTCAATGCCACTGGAAGATACATGTTGGGCCCAAGTGAAGTACTCAAAATTAGGGACATTGGCATCCACACTATGAGAATCTATATCTTCATCACAAGGGAATGTCTCATACTCAACTTTATTCACTTTAGGGACCACATAAAACTAGCATACCTTGGATTTATTTATGTTGATGCAAACTTCATCAACACAACCATTTAGATTATGAGACACTTCATGTGAAAAGCTACACTCTTCAAATTGTCTCTCTATTTCAATCTCTTGGCAATCTGTTGTGACATATGTGTTGCAAAAATTAGACCTATGGCACACTTCTCCTTCCATGCTTATCTCAATAACATCGTGTTCACATGACCCTTTTGAAGTGCATTGTGCATGAGGAAGATTACAAGTTGTACACCAAAGAAAGAGGCTCTCATATGTGTCCATATGATCATCACAATCACATTCTTCAAGTGTAAACTCTTCACAATGAATATTAGCAAATGTACAAACACTTATCTCTACATATTTATTTTCATGTACAACTACACCTATGCTATCCTTATGTGAACAATCAGTTCCAACTTCAAAATCAAAAAATGGGACAAAGGAAGGTAAGAGATCAAACAAGAAAGAAATTTCTTGTTCAACACTTCACCAACATATGCATGCTTTGCACAATCAACTACTTGAGTTGATTCATTTGATGAATCATTTGCATGCACATCCTTTTTGTTGTCCACATTGTTGCAACAAATTGCAGGGTCATACTCCTCATTCATAGATTGGAAATCATCATTGATTTCTTCATTAAAATTACCCACAGATGATTGCTCAAGTTGAAACATGTAAGTGCACACACTGTCATCTTCATTTGCACTGTTGTCATACGAGGCAACAAATCCTTCTTCTACTCATCTATAAACACAACAATCACTTGAAATTGTGCTTCTACTTGTTGCCATCTTCAAATAATTGATGCCTTCAACAACAAGTTCACCATTAGCAACCTTTATTCTTGAGGACAATGATTTTGCAACCATGTCCCTTCTCATATCATCAATGAAATCAAGGCACCTATATTCTTGTTGCATGCTTTTCAAATTAAACTCTTCCAATATTGAATCAAAACCTAGAGAAACATCATAGGCTCCAATAAATATGTCAATATAGGCATGTGTGTTAGGTCTACAATCATTTGGGATTCTATAAAGGGCAACAACAAACCTGTGACTAAACTCCATGCTAGACTCTTGTTCTTGCCATATGATATTTTACAATTCCTCAACAAGAGCATCAGGGTCTAAGTGCAAAGCATATTCCTCTTCAAACGCAGTCACAAGTTGATTCCATGAAGCAAAAAATGTACTTAGGAAACCTCAAATACCAATTATTTGTCTTTCCATCTAGTGACCTAATAAAAAATCACATCCATGTGTCTTCATTTTCAAACTAATACTTCTCCATGAATTATGAAAATACCTCAACATGTGCATCCCCATCCAATTGATCATAACCATCGAACCTAGGCATCAATCTATAGATTGAACCTCTCATCATTTTCCTTTCATAGTTGACCCAAGAAAGGCCAAGATTCTTATAAATGGGATCAAGCGAGACAATAGGAGATGAAGAAACCCAATTTTTTATAACAAAAGGGGGTCTTTGTGATTGTAGATTCTTGACTCAAAACTCACATTGCTTCTCAATCTCTTTAAGCTTCTTTATCCTTCACTTGTTTTCAAGTATGGATTCTTGTATGATTGAATGGGAATCTATTTTTTGTATTGGGTTATATGAACAGCAAGGTGATTCATCCTCATAACATTCCTAGACATACACCCTCTCATACTCCCTAAGGTTTGAATTATATGTTACATTTGATGAAGTATCCTTAGGGTATATACATCCATTCCAACTATTCATGGTTGGTTACAATTACTTTTGCAAGGTAGAACAAAGAGGATAAAGAAAGTTGTTTCTTCATGACACTATAGCTTGTAGAGGGAGAACTAGAACAGTTATACATATTTTTAAATGAAAACTTATCCCTTCTACAACTATCTAATTCTCAACAATTATTTATTTTGACAAAATATTAGGCTTTCTCAATTTCCGTTCCCTTAGTGTTAGTAATCACTGAATAAGGGAATAAAAAAAATCTAGAACTTATTGTAACTGACCTTCTTACACAACTTTTCTTCTTAAAGAAATAAAAAGATAAAATACTTGGAGGTGTATTGCAACTATTACAATTCTTCTTTCTCTGACTGGAAGTTTAGTAAGCCCAAGCTCTTCTTCAACATTCATCAGGTTTGTTTACGGAGTTGTCACCTCTCATCAAAGGATAAGATCTTTCAAGCAACAAAAATCTCCTCAGATATCAGTTCATTTTGGATTCACTCCACCAGCAAAGACCTTTTAAATTCTTCATATGTTGCAACAAATTCCTCCTCCGGTTCTGAAGGTCTTCAAATTATCTGACTCATCTCATCCCTAGTAACGATATCATTTTATTGGTGTAAGTTGACAAGATGCCAAACTTATCCAAACAAAATGCATACCTAAAGAATTAGTTTGTTACCTTTTACTCCCCGAAAATGATGCCAATTTTGTTCGCGATAGAAGTTGTAGGCCCCAAATCCCTAAGGTTTGATAATCGTCCAAGTATCAAGGGTATCAAACTTGAAAAATTACCACAGACATATCTTTAGATTGGACAGCTAAGGACCAATGATTGAGGTGGGTAATACCTTCACTTCTGGCTCTACAATAGCAAGAGGGGTTTTCCCTAAGATGCCAAACTAATTATTTGAAACACTAAATAATACCTTACAACAAACTATGCCCATTGCATAGTGTATCCAAATACTGGTGTCACAATATACCTATGTGCTAGTTTGGACAAGTAAGGTTGAGCATCTTACTAATAGTTAATCTACCATATAAGTGTTTGGGAATGAGTTTATGATACACCCTTGTATTGTTGTATTTATTTAGGCATGGCAAAAAAGCACATAGAAAGTAAAACTTTAAAGTTTTTTTGAGTTGATGTGTTAGGAGTGTGTTGAGGATGATAGGAGATAAAGCCAATCACAAACTAGTGCCTTTATCCATTGGGCAACAAAGTCTCTAAATCTAATCAAAGATGTAATAATTGAAAACAAGGCAATGACTTAATCAAGTCACCACAAAATACTATGCCTTTCGAAATACACAGGCAAGCCACGCTCTACACGTTAATTTAGAAAGACAATAGATATTTTCATAATATTAACAGAGTCTACTTAGTAATCCTCAAGCATACCCATACATTTCCTTTATTATATTCAAAAGATACCATGCAAAGGCTTTGCACAGGTTTTGCAAACTTCTAGCTGAAAAACTAATCAATCATACATCCAAAAATGCATACAATACATAAGGAGACACTCTGCTAAGTTTGATTCTTCCTTTAATCACACAATCTTCAAAGTTTGTAAATGTTATAACAATCTTGGGATCAAACCCAGATCGTTACAATACAAAATGGCTATACCTAGAACTGGAAATTGAAATCTAAGGTTTCATGTAAATATCTTTCTTTTGTTGGCTTTGTAACTACTTCTCTCCTCTATTCTTTGTCTTCTTCCTCTTTTCCTCTATCTCCTAAAAATAGCAATTTCTCTTGTTTTACCTCATTGAGGTACACTGGGACTAGAAGAAAGAATGTTAGAAAATGTACTAGCACCCATGCTTGTGTGTACCAAACACATATGATTCTCATGATGAAGTCATGCCCCTACATATACACACAAGGAAGAAAACCTCCACAAAATTTGCAACAAATCATGACCAAGATTGGATATATGATAGAAAGGAGGGCTAAGAACCATAAAGAAGCATGAGCACCACCCTATCCCACTTATAGTTGTTGAGAATTGCATTTAAAGTCATCCTTGTAGCCCCAAGAATCAAATCTGGTAGTTGAGAGGGTTGTTGCGGCATTAATGGAAAAAACATGAAAACTTCACAAAATGTCCAAAAGTCCAATTAGATCTTGAAACCCCAACAAGATCCTAAGGCAGAAAGAACTGGAGGGAGGGAGCGGAAATAGAAATCAGATTCAGACTATCGAGCTAAAAATCCAAAATTCTAAAAAAATTATGAAGTCGCGACAAGGAAATCGTGTCCGAGAAATCAAAACAAATCCGAACTTTTGGACCTTTAGTTCAAAAGTCCAATTGGGTCCCGAAACCTTGATAAGAATCTAGCAAGAAGAAAAAAGGGATTGGGAGCAAAATTCTTGACTGGATATGGATTTTTCAGACCAGTCAAGACCCGAAATCCCAATACGATTAGAAAGGGAAGAACGATTAGGATTGGGAATCCCAATCAAACCGAAAGTCTTGTTGGGACCCAAAGTCCTTACGAGATGAGAGATGAAATTTGATCGAGATTGGGAATCTTGATTGGACCTAGACAGTTTCAACCTTAGGTCTGAAATTCCTATCAGGACCCAAAGTCTCGATGGGATAGGAAAGAAGAAAGGGAGACCAATCGGGATTAGGATCCCTAATCGGACTTGGACCTTTTAGACCTTAAATCCAAAAATCCGATCGAGACCTGAAGTATCAATTAGACAAAAGAAAATAAGGTGAAGAGCGGGATCTGAAGGAAGAAGCAGACTTGGACCTTGTACAAGTGTTTGTTCAACACCTGAATCCTCCATTAGACAAAAGGAAAAAGAGAAGGGAAGATCGAGAATGAACATGAACATTTAGACTTCATCCAAATGTCTGTTTGAGGCCCAAATCCTTGAAAGGAACTGAAGAAGGAAAGAAAGAAAGGGGAAAAAGACAATCTTTTGAACATTCTGTAAAATGGTTTTTTGACCATAGCTCGACAAAGGGGTAATGCAACCATCGGGGGGACTTGAGCATGATACAAAATTTAGATTTCTCAAATTGGCAAAAAATGATGGGGAACAAAAGGGGACAATACAGAGCATTATAAACCCACTTAAATTTATAGGTGCTAACACCAAGGACAAACACAATGATCCACACATGCAACACCAATAGCTGCATACTCTCCCACAACATGTCACCACAATCCTCCCAAATCATAAGAACATGAACCTCAAGGAACCATAGAATGAAGAGAGAAAACCTATAAATCATAACATGTCCTACCAAAACCTCAAAGTGCTACACTATTTCAAGTATGATCTCCTTACAACCCCAAACAAAAATCCTCAATCGCACCCAAAATGTTCAATCTTTTCTGAATCTAAAAGTTTTGGATTGAAGATTGTAGTCTAAACTTTGTTTTCCCAAACTTTCTTCTATTGAAACCTCTAGATCTGACCTACACACATGAAAATGGGGGAAAAGGTGGTGTTGTATAGGGGCTTGCCTAATTCAAACCTTGTTTTGGTATTTCTACCTCCACATACAACGATTGATGATGATCAAGAGGGCATACCCTAGGTCGAGCAAAGGCCAAAACAACAATAATTGACTAAAATGATAAATGATAAATGACAATGTTACCTTGATGTGAAAACCCTTGAAGAAGAGATGCCACACACAATTTGGTTGATGGATGTCTTGATTGCTTGATAGACCTGCAAAAGGTTAGCTCACATACACCATAGATTGTTGCAACTAGCATGTAGAGGATAACTCAATACATCTTCATGATTTGGTATGATTGATCATAATGACTTCTTGCACATAATTGATTCCTTCATCTTGATGTCTTGCAAGCTTGAACTTGATTAATGAAAATGTTGTAGTAATGTTGTTAAAATTCTTGATAATTTTGCTCTTGACTACCCTTGACTAATTTTAGGATACTTGATTTGCTCAATTGAAGTACTAGGTTTGATATGGTGAAAATACTTTGTATTTATATGCAATTCTTCTAATTTCTTAAAAATCAAATACTGATAGCCAACATTTGAAATTGGAAATTCAAATAATTAATTACTGACACCGTCACATTCAAATTTGGGGCCAAATTAGGGGGTCTAGGGCGCAATGCACCCTAAACTAGATCCACCTTTTTTGGGGTCTAAATATGTCAGAGGAAAAATATTAAATGCATAATTTGATTTCCCATATTTTATTTTCTAAGAATGTTTATAAAAATGGGTAATTAATGCATAATTTTATTTTCAAAAAATGTTCATAAAAATGTGTAATTAATGCATAATTAGGTTCAAGCACATAAGGGGGAGCAAAACCTAGTGTGAAATTGTCAAGGGTGACAATTTACGATGTTACACCACCTCCACAAATGGCTATGATGATGATGATACAAATCATGTTCTCTAGGGAGAGTAGAGGCAAATGGATAAAAATGAATGATAAATAACACAAGTTTAACTTACCACTCAGATTTGCATTCTTCGTTGGACTGAAGTCACTTTTCTCATCACATGCAAGGAGAAATTGAATGATGGTTGGAGGTCCTACAAGTGTTTGTACTCATACTAACGAATAAACATGAAACATGAAACATCTTACAATGGATAAACATGAATTTGTTGATGTGGTGTAGACTTATAATTGACTGAAATAGTGTTGTAGAAATTTTGTTTATTCTACTCTTGAAATTGTCGTAATTGCCTTTAGGAATGCTCAAAAGATATTCAAATTGCTTAGATGTTCAAATGGAGAGAAATATGTGTATTTATATGAGTTTCAACATATTTCACTCAAGTAGACTCCTCAAGCAGTTGAACCACACCTTCATTGCTTTGGTTCCCAAATTTAGGGACCCTCTGACCATATTTGACTTTTGTCCTATTAGTCTTTGTAATACTGTTTATAAAGTCTTCTCCAAAATTTTAGTGAATAGGTTGAAACCCCTCCTTGAGAAATTGATTAGCCCCTGTCAAAAAGGGTTTGTTCTTGGCCGACATATTATGGATGTTGCTTTATCCACCCATGAAATCCTTCATTCTATGGATCGATGTAACAACCCTAGCATGGGATTCAAGCTTGATATATCTAAAGCCTATGATAAAGTTCTATGGAACTTCCTACCCAAAGTCTTTGGTAAGTTTGGTTTCAATCAAAAAGTTATTAAAATCATTATGGAATGTGTCTCCACTGTGAGATATTTTGTCCTGGTCAATGGAGTATCCCAAGGGTTCTTTGAGGCCGGAAGGGGAATCAGACGGGGTGACCCCCTCTCCCCTTATTTATTCATTATGGTGGTTGAAGTGTTGAGCAAGAATGTGGCTAGTTTGTTGTCAGCGGGCTCCATCATGGGGGTTAGACCAGCTTCCACCCATGTGTCGGTGACCATCCAACAATTTTTGGATGATATTATGCTTTTTGGTAAAGCTTCGATGATTGAAGCCAGGAAATGGGAAGGGTGTCTCAATCTTTATGCGGCTTGTTGTGGCCAATGCATCAATTATAATAAGAGTATGATCTATTTCTTCCACTGTTCTCCTGGGCTACAGGATCATGTTATTGTTGTGTTGGGTTGTGTTAGTGCCTCGCTTCCCTCAGTCTACCTTGGCCTCCCCCTTACTATCAAGGAAGTCACACCTAATTTCTAGAACTCTGTCCTAGAGAGACTACAGAGAAACCTTGTTGGTTGGAAAGGCTCTCTTTTGAGTCATGCGAGAAAACTTTAGCTCCTCACTACTGCCCTTCAGGGTATACTGGTTTATTTTATGTCCATGTTCAAAATGCCTAGTTATATTGTTGAGAAATTTGAGAAGATTCAACATGTCTTCCTTTGGTCAAGGACTGATGATAAAAAGAAGTTGTCTCTGGTCAGTTGGGACATTATTTGTCATCCTAAGCCTGCGAGTGGGTTGGGCATCAAGCATGTCCTGGCTTCCAATAAGGCTTTGCTTGCTAAGGTGGGTTGGGATCAATTAAGAGATAAGAAGGATTGGTGCAAAATAATGAAAGCCAAATACCTGAATAATAGCTCTCTAATCAATTGTATGGAAATTGGTCACCCCCGAGGGTCTCTAGCTTGGAATAATATATGCAAAATGAGGAAGCTACTGCTGTCTGGTCTTAAATGGAAGCTTGGAAAGGGTAAAAAAATCCGATTTTGGGAGGATCCCTGGCTCTTGGATTCCTCTTTGGTCGATTCTGAATTCAAAATGTTGATGGAACTTGCTTCTAGATTCTTTGGTAGGAATGTGGAGGATTATATTGTTGTTGGTCAAGGCGCTAGGTGTTGGAAAGTCATTGGTACCTGTGGCCCTCTCTCCCCTAACCTACAATGTCTCGCTTCTTCCTTACAGATCTTGTTATCTCAGTTCAGACTTCCTTTGTCTCCTATTGAAGATGATTTCTTTTGGACAGCTGATAGTAAAGGTGAAATGACTGTTTGAACGGCTTATGATATGTTGACTGACAGAGGTATCTAAAGTAAGTTATGGAGGTTGGTATGGAACCGTCATTTGATCCCTAAGATAAATTTCTTTTGGTGGACGGCCTGCCACAATAGGATCCTTACCCAAGATAATCTAGGGAGGGGTTTTCAAATCCCGAACAAGTGTATGTTATGCAAAAACAATAAAGAATTAGTGGATCATATGCTTCTCCATTGTATGTTTGTTGTTGGTGTCTAGGAGATGGTGTTTCAAAAGTTAGGGACACACTGGACTTTGAATAATGATTTGGTATCCTTTGTGGAGGGGTGGAATGGGCCTTTTCATCACCCCCTACCTTTAGAAATTTGGAGGCAAATCCCTCCTATCATCTACTGGTGTATTTGGAAGGAAAGGAACAATAGAGTGTTATGTGATATTGAGAAGAGCCCAAAGGAAGTTTTTGGGTGCAGTTCAAGACTAATATCTGAAAGTCTCTCCTTGCTTAAGTGGAAGCCACCGGACGCTGCCCCAACTGAGTGGGAGATCAAAATGACTAAAGCTTGGAATATTTATCTTGGGGTTGATTACTTTGATAACTCCAAATCTATTGCTAGGAAAAACATTGTTTGGAAACGGCCCACTGAGGGTTGGTTTAAACTTAACTTTGATGGCGCGGCGAAGGGGAACCCTAGTCCGGCCAGCATAGGCGAAGTCATAAGGGATTACTGGGGCAACTTGCTCATTGGATTTGCTGGTGGTATTGGTATCCAATCTTCAATGGTGGCGAAGGCCCGTGCATTGCTTAAGGGTGTTGAGATTGTTGTCATTTTGGGCATTAGGTTCCTTGAGATCGAAGGGGATTCTAAAAATGTGATTGATTTTGTTAATAAGGGCCACCAGCTCAGTTGGAAATTACAGGACATTCTTCTAGATATTAATATTTTAATCTCAAAGCTTAATGGGTATTGCCTTTCTCATACTTTTCAAGAAGTTAATCAAGTGGCTGACAACTTCACCAACCTGGGGTCCACTTGGCAGATTTGCAAGTGTTGGAGGAAAATTGAGATTCTGTCAGAGTCTATCCAAAGGTTAATCCTCTTGGAGCAAGGAATCACTCTAATTTTAATAATTAATTGGTCTTGCTTTTTCAGGAACAGGTGACATTCCCTGTTGAATCTTTGGTTGATTTGGTCATGGTGGGATGAGGTGTTTTTGGTCACATGGGCTGCCAAGTGGGTTATCCTTCTTGTGATTACTATTGGTGGGGCCCCTAACACTTACGAGCTTTCGTATCAATGGTACAATAGATCGCTCCAAATCTTATGGAGGTTGAGTACAAGATTTTATTTTGCCTTTTCTCCTAATAATTTCAAATTAAGGCATCTTTTGCGCCTCAGAGTTTATCAATTGTGCTTAATTATTTCAAATCGGCCCACCGCATTTATATGGTTTGGGAATGTGTGTAGCAAGTTGATGAGATATTTGAAGCTAATTTTGAAGGCCATTATTTCTTTTATTTGGCCTAATCTTGAGTGGTCAGGTGATGATGATAGTCCTGCATGGCTTTCGTCATTGGAAAAGACTATTGGAACGTGTGAATATCACTATGCCTTTATTAAGCCTATTCATCCTGTTGGATTTTGTAAAGTTATTTGCAATGGTTGCAATTTCGGCACTCTTTTTGTTGTCTGGTTGTGCTTTTTGTTCTACTGTGTGATGTGGGTCACGATGGGAAGTGATCGTGTTTGAACTAAGTCGGGCAGCTACGAGGAGTTCCTCCAAGGTCCCCTGGCCTGGCATATTTGTTTAGAAGGTGGGTTAGCACCACTAATGGAAAATCTTGTGGGCCACGATGAAATGTTGTCAGCCCGGTTTGCTAGCTCTTGGAAGGATCAACGGGTCACCTTGGGTGGCATTGCTTTCAAAGTCATTGAAAAAGGTCATTGGTAGGGTCATTGGCCTATCCTGTGAAGGCATAAAGTATAAGCACACCAAATCACAAGATTTGGTGAATTTGAATGTGTTTTTCAAAGGTAATGAGAAGTCGGTGAAAAAGTTGTCTGGCTTTGATCGAGATGTGTTGCCTCAACAATGGGACAACATCTGCCTAGCCATTATGAAGTATGTCACTCTTGAAGGTCGCTACAAGGTATATTTTTTTCTATCACTTACCATTGTTGAATCATTTAAGGCATAAGATGTTGCTCAGTTTTCCTTTCTTTCTCCTTTCCTCTCTGGAAAGCTCCATCAAAGAAACCCGGGATTCTACCATTAACAACCCTAACTCTCCACCTTTGTTACCTTTACACCAAGGGTTGATCCACAGACTTTACCATTTCCATTCGGCTTTGGTCCCACCCAAACCCATCTCAACTGTGAGGGTAGAAGAATTAGTTTCTCTTGAGGTTAACACTGGTAACCCTTCCCCTGTTGTTTCGACGGGTTCCAAGAAAAAATCCCCTATCCTTGAAGAGGTCCCTGATATTGATATTGTTGCCACTCCTCCCCCGAAGAAAAAGAAAATTGTGGTTGGTTTGTCACTGTCTAGTGAGGTGATTGGGCTTGGTGAGCAGAAAGGTAAGAAGGGTAGCGCTACTGCAGCTAAGAAGAAAGGAAAGACTCTTCTCCTGGGAGTTCTTTCGGTCTCTATGGAAGGTAAATTGGATGAGGAAAAAGATTTTAAGGGAGATACTGTGGTGGGGGCTAGTTATGATTTAGGGGCGGAGCATTTGAGTGTAAGAAGATCTCACAAACTAGCGCAAAGCAAAAAAGAGGCCCCTATTGACACTCTTTCTAGTGACTCGGATAGGTCTGGCGGCAGGGTGGAAGGAATCAAAGCTAGTGAAAAGAGGAAGGACATCTGACCCATTGAAGATCCTAGTCACTTCTCGGACCTTAACCAAATGTTGCGTGAGGACTCTACTAATTCCTCGGACACTAGGGTTGGCGTTGAAACGGAGATCCAAAGCAAGGAAGACAAAGTGGATGTGCTCAAAGGGGTTGCAGGAGCAGGTGTCTATGTTGAACTAGAAGGTTAATTGCCTAGCTCGTTTTGTTGTCAAGTTGATTCACAAGTTGTCTCTCTCTCATATGTGATTAAGGAGGAGCTGAACAAGAACACCACGGATGAAGGCCCCAACTGGATTAGGGAGGATGTGTTAAACCTCCTACTTAAGAAATGGGAGGGTTCAGACAATTAGCTTTTGGGGTTGTTTTGGGTTGTGTCTGTGTTGTGTCTATGTTGTTAGTTGGTTATTTCTGCATCTATAGTTTGTTGTTACTGTAAATTTTTTGCTACTTTTTGGTTTGGTACTTTTTGGCCCTTTGGGCTCCTCATGTAAAGGGTACAACACCCTGTAAATGTTGCTTATATAATCAAAAACATACTTCACATTAATTGTTATGATAAGTTGAGAAAGGATTTTGATTCATTAGCATATTGAGTCTGACAATAAAATGAGATTTAGGGCTTGATTGAGTGGGATAGGGGTGTTGGGAGCCCTAGTCTAACCCTATTTAACCTTTTAAATGTTTGTTAAATAAATATTTACTTTAATTTCCTAGATTTAATTTAATTTCTCAAAAACAATAATTAAACAGGTAAATAATAAGCATAATTAAGCACGTGCACTTGGGAGGGAGCCAAACATAGTGTGAAATTATTAAGTGTAACCTAGGAAGTAGCTAAAAAACTCTAAAAATGAATGCATAAAAAGAAAAGAAAACATGAATGGGTCCCAAAAACAACATTTGATGAGGTACGCATTTATAAATAATCTAATCTCTCATAACTGAAAAAAATGAGAAAATCTCATGGGAAAAACTCCTCTCCAAAAGAGAGAAAGGCGAATGAAGGACTAAAAAGCCTCAAAAACAATGTCCCAAAAAGAATAGGAACATGAAGAACATCGTTGAAGCACAAAAAATTTGTAGACAACTGTCGAATGATGACTACTATAGTGCTAAAATGAAGAACCTCTATAAAATAGATGATGATCAAGATCAAGAAGACAAAAATCTACATGATTGCCCCCAACAACACTAATCGAACAATGATCAGATGGCAAACAAAGGCAAACAACTAAAAGTTGAAAATACAAATGACACGTGGATCTACATGAGTGACCCCAAGAACACTAATTGACCATGCAAGATGCAAGTCAAAAATATAAGTACCAATAGTTTGAAGATCACTAATCAAATGAAAATATAGGGTAACCTCCAAAAATAGGAATGCAAGAGTGTCCATATAGTAAATGTTTCATTTCATTGAAATGCATGGGTAACCAACCACTGCATCCGCCTAGTACATAGAAACAAAAAATAGATACATAGATCACTCCAAAAACAAAACCAAAGAAGCATTAACACCAACAATAGAAAACCCCCCATAATGTGATCAAGGGAGAGCCATGACAAGTCCATTGAAATTGTGTCACCAAGAAGTACATGAAGGAGAACAAAAAACACTTGAATGTGCAAATGAAAATAATTGCAACTAAAAAAGGGTGTGCAAACCAAGGCACACATGTGTGAGGCAAGAATCACTAGGATTCAATGTTGTGGAAGGGACATTCACTTGACAAAGGTGTGATGGCAAAAAAAAGGCACTACAGAACCCTCCATGGCACTTTATAACATGGTGTGAGTACAAAATGGCACAATAAGATGTGCAAAAATTCCAAAAAACATGTACAATCATGCACTTATTTTAATGCATCTACAAAGAGAAATTGCTTACAAAAGATGTCTATAGTGCCCAAATAGGGTAAAATGTTGGAAATACGTAAAATAGCCAAAAACAAGTCATCCCACACAAATAGAACGCTTCTAGAAGCCAAAATGTCCAAGTAATTCACCAAAATGTGAAAACACAAAAAAGTTGATTAAAATGTACTTGGAGCAAAATCTAGAAAAAGTGTTCTAATACCATGTTAAAACTATGAAAACACACACAAAGCAAGATCAAATAGCAAATGAGAACACCTTTCGCACATGAGAGTTGCAAACAAATATTTGTTATTTCCTTAAAAAGAAAAAACTTACAAAATTACTTAAACTGAATAATGTAATGAAAAAGAATGTTTATAAGTGCAAAACCTAAATGAGAGAGATTAGATAATGAAAAGTATTGAAATCCTATGTGATGAGACATAATGATCTAATAAAAGAAAAAAACACTCCTAATTTAACTTAAGTGCATAAAGTGAAATTAGCCTAATAATTAATTAATTATTACCTAAGAAATTATTACTCTAACATTTATGACTCATTAATAGACAAAAATAAGATCTTAGAAAAGGAGTCATTGTTTTGGGGAATACCTCTTCATTCCTAAATTATGGTTTTTGATTTTCAATCCTTTCACACAAAAAATTAGGGTATCTTTGATATGGGTGAAGCTACTAGATCTACCTCTTTAGTTTTAGATACATTCTACTTTGTAAGAGATTAGAGCTTCTTTGAGAAAGTATATTGCAATGTCTCGAGAAACTCACAGGCATGCTAGTATGGCGTCTACAAGAATCCTTGTTGAAATGGGCAATGACACAAAGGCCTACTAAAAGAAATTGATCTTAAAGTAGGTAAGGATATCTAAAACCAACTATTAGATTATGAAAAAACTCCTTTCGTTGCTAGAATTTCTTTCAAGTAGGGCATAAGGCAGAAGACTACACAAGAGTTCAAACCTACCCTATGGATGATCCCCTTGGAGGAAGAATGCATGCTCCCAACACCAATCAATTAGATGCTCTTTAGTATCTACCACCAATCATCCATAAAGTAATTAGAAAAAGGAAGAGAGTAATCAAGCCTCAAGCGAGGAGAATGTAATGGAGTTGGAATCTTTGCAAGGAGATACTAAAAAGATGTCAAGGAAAGGAATATGGCTAATGCATTAGGCAAAATATTATTAGTCCTTATGAGAAGGGGGGAGAGCATTTGATAGGGTAGAAATTAATAGAGAGGAAAAATTTAAAAATGTAGAATTTTAATATGTAAATTTGGAAGAATGTTTTGAATTGCAAGACATTTGAACAAAATTCTCTCTAATAATGATGAATTATCCTATGAAATTGGGAATTTTAGTGAGAATGGTATTGAATAAAGGGCATATGTATCGTCAAACAATAAATTGTTAATAGCAAAGGACAGAAAATCCAAAACCAAGAGCAATAAATCATTGAAAATGGGTTAAGGTCGCACATGAAATATATATATATATATATATATATATATATATATATATATATAATGGTGTTGGTAAGTAGGGCTATGGTGAGTTTGTTTGTGGTAACCTAATAGTTTCAAGGTGGTTAACAACCATGATGGTTCCTATTGATAGGATGTTATTTGATATTATAATGTAATGTTACTATAAAATTTTGTGGACAAGGTCCCATACAGAACCCTCACTATTATATCCATAAAACAATTAACCTAGATTAATTAGTGGTACTTCTGTGGGCTAACAAAATTCTAAAGTAAATGTTAAATTAGGAAAATTAAATACAATGGATATGGGCACTTAGCTTGATGACTAAAGAATAAGTGCCTTTAATAGATTGTAAAACCCAACCTATCTTTACCTTAGAAATGATATATATCTTTTTGTATAATGCCTCAAATTTTGCGCTATACTTTTCTCTATTAGGGATTCTCTTTGTCTATGAATCATGCACTGTAGCAAAAGGTAGCATGTTATAGAACTTGGAAGAATTTTGTGTGTGCATGTGTGGACTACGGTGGAGGTCTAAGGTAACTTAGGAAATGTTAGTTACAAGGTTTCAAGCTACAAGAAGTTGTGTTACACCTGCAATAGTTGTATGTGCTATAGTTGTAGTGTTGTAAGTGCAAGTTCAAGCACACAATGCAAGCTATATTTGCACCCAACATCCCTACTTCCACACTATATTTTCTATAGCTTAATATGTTTTGAAACAAACAATTATAGTGAGAACACTTTATAGAGGATTACTACAATCCCCTTTTTTAACTATGCCTATAAAAAACTATGAAACCTCCTCTACTTGTTCATGATATTTATCACTTTCTTGTTTATGCATTTGTTGTCAAGGAATTTTTTTCAAGTTTTTGACCTTGTAATGCAAGATGAGGCTCATTTTCACAAAAATTAAATTGAATTATTTTATTCAAATCATGAACAAATAAAAAGGCTTATTAAATCGTTTTCACTAACCTTTTCCTTGAAATATTTCAATGCATTTCTACAAGATTCTAAAATCTAGCTTGACTCTACCCTAGAAATGATACCTCCCTATTTATGTAATGCCTCAAATTCTACTCTAGACCTTTACTTTATTGTTGGGACACATTTGTCGTTGCACCAAAAGATCAATCTATTAACACCCAATACAAACGCCAGAGATAAACGGATTCACAAGAGGCGGTTAGTCCATGTCCTGAATCCATAGAGAGACACTGGCGATTAGTCCATCAATCCCCCCCTCAATGTCACCCAAGGGGATTTGAACCCACGACCACGACTCTAATACCATTTGTTGGAACACGTTTGTTGTTGTGCCAAAAGATCAACCTGTTAACACTTGATACAAACACCAGAGATAAACGGATCCACGGGCGATGGTTAGTCCATGTCCCGAATCTGAAGGGAGACACTAGCGATTAGTCCAACATTTATTTGGGGTCGTGTTCACTTATGTGAGTCATGGAGTGTAGCAAGATGCGGTGTATTACATAGCTTAAAAGAATTGTGTGCATGCATGGACTATGGTAGAGGTGCAAGGCAAATAGCAAAGCATAAGTTGCAATGTTTTAGGTACAAAAAATCATGTATTGCAGCTACGATAATGGGACACAAAAATTGTAGTGGTGTGCATGCAAGTTCAAACACACATTTCAAATTACATTTGCACCCAATATCTCTACTTCTATACCATGTTTTTTAGCTTAATACACTTAGAAACAAAACATTAGAGTGAGAACAGTTTGCAAAGGATTATTAATACTCCCCTCTATTGATTGTGCTTACAAAATACTATAAAACATGCTCCTCCACTTGTTTGTGATGTTTACTACTCTCTTTTGAGCAAGGCCTTTTGTTGATAGAGATTTATGTGTTTATTAACAAGGATTGAGCTTTGTTAATCAAAGCAATTTTTTTCAAGCCTTCAACTTTTAAATGTGGGATGCGACTTTTTCTTTTAACTGACATTGAATGAATTTTATTTTATCTTCGTGAATTGAAAGAAAAGCTTATAAAATCAAGTTTCAATTATTTTTATACTTTTTCTCTAAAATAGTATAACCAAGATTATTTTCACTTGGTAGTAAATAAGTCTTTTTGTAATAAAATGCATGTTATTGTGTCACTATAGGCTCTTTTAAGTAAGATTTTGAACCTAGAATATTCAGTTCAAGAAATGTTGTCTCATGCAAGAAAATACTATTCAATTGTATTACTTGTTCTTTTATAGAGAATATTTTTCATATATATATATATATATATAGTTGATAGAGAATATGGATATATGCTAATTGAAATGTTTTGTTATATTAAGAAAAATGTTTTCTCTATAAAATAACATGTTATATATATATACAATTGCTTAATTTTAAAAAAATAATATTATACAACTATACATCTTTAAAATTTTAGAAAAGTTCCTTAAATATTCATTTATAAAGATTAATTAAAAATGATTAAAAAAACCATAGACTTTGGGTTGTTTCATATAAGTTTCCATTTATTACCCAAAAAAAATATATAAAAAATTATAAGAAAGCATAAAACCTTATTAACCCTCCCAAATAAAAACAATGACAATACTGCACTATGTAATTAACCATAACCACAAGTAACTTTGTTATATTAATAACAAATAGGAAAAATGATATTATTACATGGCATCTACCTTTTAGTTTTAAGAAATAACTTTTTTTCAGAAAATTTACAAATTATAAATTTTATATTCACTAGACTGTTAATAAAATATGGATCTTAAGTTATAAACATAAACATACTCTGATCTGACTATTTTTTCTAAGCCACCTCATAGATAGCCAGATTTACAATCAAAGTATACTTATTCTGTGGTAGAAATCATATTGGAAAAAGTTTATACAATTTCATAGACATCCATCAACCCAAAACAAACCATATCCCCACAGAGATCAAAGTGTAAGTACTCCTATTTTACATTTTCTCTGACCTAGGTTCCACAATAATTAAAAGAATAACCAAGATAAATGTTAACAAACAGAGAATAGGTAAACAAATACCTTCACACCATAAAATGATATTTGTTATAAATGGCCAGTGACCAAGGGATAATAATTAAGAGAGTTGCAAATTGTGTGCAGCAGGAGATAAAGAAGGTGGAGGTGCCATTACATGTAGCCATATATCCAGTTAGACTGCATGATGTGGTATGGGACTTCAAAAAATATGCCATTAGATCTGCCCAAGGAGATCAAAATGGACAAATTATGGGCATTGCAGGCATTGGCTGCTGCAGTAAAACTACCTTTGCAAGAGAGTTATACGACCAAAAATCCTCACTTTGATAGATCAAGCTTTCTCAATGAAGTAAGAGATGCTACAAAGAGGAAGGCATTGCCCGACTTGCAGAAGAAATTGTTAGAGGACCTGGTCCATCTTAAGCCAAGACACTTCCATGTTGGTTGGGTGGCTAAGATTTCACTGCATGCTCATTGTTTGGATGATGTGGATCAACTGGATGCCATGGTGGATAGAAGCCTTGGATCAAATTTCTGCAGTTTCCACTTCTTTCTTATCATCACCTTCAATTTTTCAGCAGCGATAGATTCCTAACACAATATTCTCTCTGAAATTTGCCTGTATTCCCACAGTTGCATAGATTTGTCCATTTGTATTTTTGTCATTGCCTAATTTACACCACAAAACAGAGATCCAAGTGCCTCTGAATAGATATTTTGATAGATAGTGTGCATGCACTCCAAGCACTCTCCAATGAATCCACAAGTTACGGTGCCTGGTTATCTGAGCCCCTCTAGTGAACACCATTTTCAGTTGATGATAGCAGAAAATCAGGGCCAAAAATCAGCAACATATCAAATTATCTAGCCGTACGTGCGGATGATACGCATCTTAAATTTGGAAATTAATGTTTGTGAATGTAAAATGTACGGGCTGCTATATGCATGGCATCAGCATGTTCACGATACACTTGGGTGCATAGGGAATGCTGGATAGCTAGCGCCACCATGCTATAGCAAATAACTACCTCAAGTCCTCTATTTATTAACAGGACTGTTCTTAAGTGGTAAATAGAGGGTAGTTATTAGGATGGAAACTGTTCAGACTAATCTTGAGGACATTTTAGCTGCCAAACAAAATATCACTTACCGAAAGTGCTGAAAGGTCTTTATAGAATCTTGTAACTAAAGTTTCTCTGAAAAAAATATCCTCTGTTATTAAACAGCTAACAACAATAGTGGTAGTTGGTATGAGTTTTCCACAGTCCATGAAGTTAGAAAGTAAGCTTTTGAATTCAATAGTGGTAGCATATAACAATGGTATTTGTGATACAATTTTATGAAGGAAGCATGCAGGCAGCACCTGTGAAAAAGAAGCAAGTGAACACATAGATATCATTGAAGTGAATGCTTATTATATGTATACTTGAAGACTTGAAGTTGTATTGTACAGAATACCCAGTCTAAACTTTAAGACTAACTATAGGTCTTGGTTTCTGAGTTAGGTGAAAATTTTAGCGTTCAAGTTTATATGCATGTGTTAAGATATAATACTGTAATGAAGCTTGAAGATTGACACGTATCTCCAGATATTGCTTATGCTTTTGTAAAAAGCTGTCAGGAAAACAAGCCCCTTAGGGGCAGCATGAGTAAGCATACATCCTTTGGGCATACGTGCCAATGCATAGAGAGCAACTATTCCATAAAGATCTGAACAAGACTCACACCCGAACACATCCCTTTTACACATGCCATATGGTGTTTACCACAATATTCAGGAAGGTTGTATCTGCGCTTTAGCCACTTTCAGCTCTACAAAATCTTCTACTTGTGTGACACAGTCTTTAATACCAAAACGAACTGCTCAGTCACCTTTTGAAATCTACCTCTAATAATCATATACCAAGCATCTCTTCCTCCTACAGCATTCCAAGTTACCCTCAAGGAAGCAAGCACAAAGAGTCCCATATGAGCAGTGGGCAAGAGAAGGTTATAAAGCAAGTATAAAGTCCCTAAAGAAGAAGTGAATAATGTAATGCTTAAAAGGAATACTATGCTTTACAGACAATCATAGACGACAGAGATGGATCAGATGCTCCACTGACCATGGCACCCGCATGAATAATTTCTTTAAGGTACATTAAAGCTTTATCAGAGATGACCTCACCTGGAACAAGAATAGGAATACCTGGTGGATAAGGACAAATAAGCTCTCCACATATCTGTCCAAGGGCATGATCTATCTCTACTCTTTCTGTTCTTGCAAAGAATGCCTCCCTTGGGCTTAGCTTTGTTTTAACGGTAGCAAATGGTCCATCCTTATGTACTTTAGACAGAAACGTATGTCCAGATATATTTTTTCTCACATGCATTCTAGAAAGAGTTTGCAGAGCACCAACAAGTCTGTGAACATGTTCTGAATCTGTCCCTAGATTGAATGCAAACATTAAAGTGTGCAAACAGGGTAGTTCTGCTATCACACCATGCTCAATCCTCAAGATGTCATCTGCCTCATAACCTGATAATCCTATGTCCCGGAGACTTACTGTAATCCGCAAGGGATCAAGTACCATTGTACTCAAAGGGCTGACTGAATGTAGCACAGAAAGACCATGGATCTGCTGAATGGCATGTCGTGCTTCATTTGCCAGTTCTATGGTTCTTCTAAAATGCGAGTTTGGGCTGTAAGGAAAGCCAGTACATTTGCAAATATAAGCCCGTGCAGCATCCAAAGAAGCAAGAAGCAAATAGCTGGGACTAGAACTTTGGAGGGTTTGGAGGCATCGACATAATCTTTCCCTGTTGACCATTTTTCCCTGAGTGTGTATCATTGCAGATTGTGTGAGGGAACAGAGAACTTTGTGTGTAGATTGAACCACTATATCTGCCCCTTGCTCCAGAGCAGTGTTTGGGAAATCAGAATGAAATTTGAAATGGGCTCCATGAGCTTCATCAACAATAAGAGGTACACCATAATTATGACAGACATCTGCAATCCCTCTCAAGTCACTACAAACCCCAAAGTATGTTGGTGACGTGATTAAAACTGCTGCTGCTCTCTTACCTTCATCTCTCATTTCATCAAGTGCATCCTTAACTTGGAATGCATGGATACCATAAGTGAGATCCCAGACAGGATCATACTCTGGTAGAAGATATTTTGGTAAAGCCCCAGACAAAACCATGGCAGAGATCACAGATATGTGACAGTTTCTAGGAAGAATAAGGATCTCCCCTGGTGAGCATGTAGCCATTACTGCTGCCTGAATACCACAGGTGGATCCTCCTACAAGAAACCAGGTTGCATCTGCTCCAAATAAATGTGCAGCTTTTTCTTGAGCATCTGCAATTGCTCCCTCAGGGGCAAATAAGTTATCAAGTTCTGGAAGCTCAGGTAAGTCATGCTTGAAGGGATCCATTCCAATGAGTTCAGCCAGCAACTGAGGAGCTGCTCTACCTCTGTTATGACCTGGAAAATGAAATGCTGCAACTTTTTGTTTTGCAGAGGCTCTAAGTGCATCAACCAAAGGTGCTTCTACTCTTTTAACAGTCTGTGGCCCATCATTTAACTCAATTTTCTTATTATGCCATGTTTCTGACTCAGACAAGAGATCGAACTTTTTCCCAAATGGGTTTCCCTGGTTGCATACTTGAAAAGAATTTTTCAGATAGATGTGTCGGGATATGAAAGATTTTGCTAACTAATGCAAAAGTTACTTATTAAAATAGATACTCTACTAGTTTCCTCAGTGCTTTTAACATATGACTGACGAAAATGCAAAAAACTATCAACGCAGAAAAAACTCTTAATGCAACATCACTCTATCTCGTGTCTTCCATTGCTAATATAAACCGTCAGTAAGTAAAGTCCATACAAAGTGCATAGAATTAGAGCTCCCATACATGTGGCAGAACTTAATTTGAAAAGGCACTAATAGGACCTAGTAAATACAGCAAAGTGCATATAATGGAAATTAGTTACAAACTTGAACCACATACACTTGAAGAGTTATGGATAGGCAATTGACATATGTCAAATTCTGATCAGACTGTCAAGGATGGTTTACATGAATAAAATATTACACATTTAATAGCTAAGTTACCAATTCATTTTTGGATTCGGCTACGCGTACGAGAATCTGGTACGGGATTCGGCAAAAAAAAAATTTGTTGGGTACAGCTTGGGTATGGCAATACAAAAAACATATAAAAATGAAAAATCAGAAATATATACATATTTACAGCAGTAATTAAGTTCAGAATACACCACCATATTAATAGTCTAATAACATAGCAAAAATACATCACCACTTTCATAGTCACTAAGTCAAATATTAAAATATTAGTGATTACTCGAATGTCATAATATAAAATTATAAATTAAAGTTCAAACATAAAATGTCAAACGTTTACAATCAGCCATTATTGATCATTGATCAATCTGAATCATATGGGTCATCAAACAAACTAGCATCATTAGATGCTACATTTTGTGTAGAACCACAAATAGCATTAGTGGCACTCGCACAAGCACTACCACTAGCAGTAGCACTGACACTACCACTCTCATGATCAATAGCTGCTTCAGGCTCATACTCATCATCAACATCAAGTGCAGCTAAATGACTTGTGGAAGCATCCAAGTCAAGCTGCTCTGGCTCAATATCCCACCTCCTTGTGTCTCCTCCTTTGTAGGAACTTTGCTTGTGTGTAAGGAGGCACAAGTTTGAATGCACATACACCGAGTCCTCTGCCTTTTTTGAATGCAGCCTATTGTGTTTTATTGAGTGGATGAAGGAGTATGTGCTCCAATTCCTCTCAAGAGAAGATGAGCTAGCAACCTATTAAGACCAAATTAAATAGTTAAGAGTTACAAAATTAAACTTACTTGGGCTAAGATTTTTATTGCAATTGGTTGGAGGTGCATGTATTCTTGCCCATGGAAGTACCACCAACATGAGCATCCACCCTGTACTTGTCTCGAAGAGCATCAAGATTCTGATAAACACTACCGGAGCATGCAAAAGCCATGAACTCAGCCCTCACTCAATCACGTTGGTCACAATCAGTGAAGAGTCCCCGAAGTGTTGCCTTGTACCCTTGAGCCACTTCAACATCCCTATATGGAGCAACTCTGGATGAAGCAAAAAGAATCTCAAGACTATAATATTTGGGACTCAATGCAAAAGCAAGAAGATGCAATGGAGTGGTCATTTTGTTCCATCTATCAACCATGATTTCCTGTAGCTCTTTGAAGAACTTTTCTTCAGGATCTTCCTCTTTTGCATTGATGATGGTTTTCATCTTCTCAATCATTGAGTCAATACCATCATATACTTCTCCCAAACAAGGTCTATCCATGTCTGTGTAACGGATCATGCTCAATATAGGCTCAGTGAAACTGACCAGGTACTCAACACGATCCCACCAACAATCATCTAGGATCCTTTGCCTGACCCTATTTGCCCTTTCACTGCTAGATTGCCTCCATATGGCCCAATTAGGGCTGATTACCATGGCACAAAGTGCCTCACGAACCTTTATAAGTCGTCTCAACACAATTGTGTTGGAGGCAAAACGGGTCTCTGCAACCTGTTTGGAAATCAAAATTAAAATTAAAATGTAATTTAAATTTACAAAATCAAAATTTAAAATTAAAAGAAAACTAAAAATTTAAAAATATTGAGAATTAACTTACCTTCAACAATTCCAATTTTGAGAATTGTCTAAATATTCCTTGTGTCATATGGTGGTTGGTGATAAACATTTGGATGTCTTCGCCCTCAGCATACACCTGTTTGATCCACTCAATTTTGGATCCAATTTTTTGTAGCATTAGATTGAGGGAGTGGACAGCACAAGGTGTCCAAAAAATGTGTGGATACTTCTCCTCAACCAATAACCCAACAGCCCTACAATTTTTGGCATTGTCGGTTACAACTTGCACAACATTTTGATGGCCCACTTCTTCAATAGCTTGGCAAAGGATGTTAGCAATAACTATACCATCTTTCACCTATCCCTCACAATCCACTGCTCTCAAAAACATTGCCCCTTTAGGGGACATGGCAAAAACATTGATCAATGGGCGATTTTTTGCATCTTTCCATCCATCAAAAATGATGGTCACCCCTGTTTCAATCCATGAATCCCTTATGGGCTTCAAAGAGTCTGCTACATGTTTCACCTCTTTCTCCAATAAGGTGCAATGCACCTTCTCAAAACCTGGGCCCTTATACCCCTTTGGAGCCTTATTAATAGATTTCACCATTTTTTGCCAATATGGTGAACGAACAACATTGAATGCCAATCCATTGCCATAGACACATCTTGCTATGTCTTGATCAGCAATCTCTCTTGCCTCATTCTGAAATGAAGCTTCCAATGGTCCCTTAGATCTTTTATTTGATGCGGGCATGGTTTGCTCTTAAGGGATGTTCATAAATGGATGGCTTTCTGTAGGTGGAAGATAAGTAGGTGGTGTAGGGGGTTTCATGGATTGAGATCCTTTCCTCAAAGGATGGCTTGTTTTAAGACTAACAGCTTTTTGCTCTGCTTTTTCTTGCTCAACAATATATTTTAACACTATGTCATCTGGAAGGCTTTTGCCATCACCTTCTAGAGATCCTGGACAAGGTTTGATGCCAGTATCAGAGATCCTACACAAGTGGGCTTTCACTCAACTGTATGAGCTTGTATATCCAACTTAGCAATGACTACAAATCCAAATAAATACTCCACCACCTAGACATTGTTGAACCATTTCTACATATTTCCAAAGGGAAGAGGTTGCATTTATTTTGAAACGAGATTGGCCTAAGTTAGAAGTAGATGCCATTGTAATACCTAAGGCATAACAAATTGAAATAATTTTGGTATTGAAATTTGAAACTAAAAAACTTAAAAGAATGATAACAATCAACAAAAGTTACAAAACAATAAAAACAAAACAAAATAGTTCATTTGTTAAAAAAAAATGTAAGAAAAAAATCAAAAAACTTCAAAGAAACCTACCTCTTTTGAACAAATCTTGCTCTACGATCTTCTTGGCAACGAATGGACACTTGCAAGTGCTTAGGAATAGCACAACAATCAACTTTGAACAACCAACGATCAACCTTCAAGTCTATTCAAGCTTGTGCAAGCAAGAGAGAAAGTTCAGCAATGGAGGCAAAAAAACTTGTTTTTCATTCACAAATTGTTAAATGAGATTGTTTTTACCTATTTAGTGTGTTTGGAGGTCGAAATTAGGGTTGCAATGAATATTAAAATATTTAGAAGTCAACATCCGGTCAAAAAAATGATAAAAAGCACTTTATTCCGTGAACTGGGCGTTTTCACGCTTGGATTCGTCGCAGATTTGCCTTGGATTCTTTCCGCCGTATCCTAGTCGAATCCGTAGGCAACCACCGAATCCCCATCGAATCCGCTAGCGAAAACACGTATCTTGGTTGAATCCAGGACGTACCAAATCCGTATTTCGTACCTGGTACGAACTGTATCGTATCTAGGGCCTTTTCTAGGCGAATCGGTAACTTAGTTTAATAGTATCAAATAGAAAGTTCATAAATAAATCCGATATTACACATCTCATGGCAGAGATCATTTATCTCTGATGTTATATTTAGCATTCTAAGGCCAAGCGAAATAAATATTAAATCTTTTAATGAAATAAATACCAAAAAGCCACCTAAGGAAAAAATCAATGACCATCAGGCCTAGCTAAATGGAAATCCATCATTTTTCCATGCTGAAAGGACTTAGTGAAGATTAAAAACTCTTATATGAGCTATTTGGGAATCTCATCAATAAGATAACTTTGCAGCTAAAGCAGCCTATCTAAATGAATCCATGCAGAAAGCATCTTTTCCAGGTAATCAGAAAAATTTGCTCAACAACAGTGGCTGTGCTGGAAGGATGTTATAATGCGATTGAAATTTTGAAATATGACTATTCATTGTTCAGAGATAACAGATTAGATGGACATATTTTCAGGAAACCTGGAAGCGGGTTATGCAAGAAATATGCTTCATCATAAAGGAAATACTTCAATCAGCGAATCCTTTGCAAAGATTTTGTTGTAGGTACTGCTTACAAAAAGGGTAGATAGGGTGTTGATCAAGCATCCCTGTGCCCAATATGCATGGTTGAAGAAGGCTCCTTTAAGCATGTTTTCTTACCTGCCAATAGGCTCAGCCAACTGGCAATTTGGTCTAGAAGATAGAATATTTAGGTGCTTTGATTAAGTTCTTGAGGAAGTTCAGAACTTGTTGCAAACAAGGACTATGCATTAGGCAACTTTATGGTTGGTGATCTTTCAGAGAAGTCTAAGCACTGGTTTTCAGGCTAAAGGAATGTTAAAAATCCATCAAACCTGTGCTGTATGTGCTGTGGAATGGCAGGAATATGACATATTTTGAGCACCAGGTTTTATTGCCACTAAGCTCTACAGAAGATTAGAATGAGAATTATAGGCTTCACATTTTTTCCTCAATCTCAGCTGCCAGTTTTTACCTTCTTTATACTTTCTGATGGCATTAATTGGGTGTGAAGTGGTCTCACCATGGTAGATAAAGGAACACTGCATTTCCTGGACCTTTTTTCAGAATACTTTTTCCCAAGTTTGTATTACAAGGTTTTTACATGCATGCATACAAAGATCACTGAAACAGTTCTTCATCATTTGTTATTATTATGGTTGCAACAGTTTTGCACAGAGTTTGTAATATTTTCCTTTAATTGCTGTGTTTGGAACACTGCATGTTGGTTTTGTGGGTTTAAATCAATTGTCTTGATTTCCAACTTTTGACTTCTTAGTTGAATGAGTTGGGCATCTGAAATTTATGGGTATCAGACTCTATTTCTCTCAACTTAGATTCACGGTACTGCACCCAGATTGTTGTTTTCACTCATTCACCTTTGAGTTTTGAGAAAAAGACAATGACAAGTGCAAAAACGGAACAATCAACCTGTCATGCCCCCGATATTGCATGTCAGGCCCCCGAAATTGTAATGCATTGAAATGCAAATAAATGGAAAGAATAAACAACGAAATACATATTAGAAATTTAATATTAATATAATTATAATTATCATAAGATAATATTATAATTATAAATATAATATTGACAATTTAAATATCATTGTAATTATAATTATTATAATATATAAATCATAGTTGGAAAACTCAGACTCGGCAGCCCAAAAATATGACTCGGACTCGGGACTCGGCACGGACTCGGGAAAAGACTCGGCTAGGACTCGGCAAAAAAAAAAACCGTAGTTTTACAAAAAAACAAGAACAAATTAATGCATTTAGAGAACATAAGAGCCTAATTTGATTATCAAACACTCATAATTCAAAGATTACACATGTCATATGATCATCAAACACTCAATAATTGAAATTTCATCATTCATAGTCATCAAATACTCATAGTTTCAATGTATAACAGCATCATAAGTTTATAAATGTTTACATATAATCATGTCAAAAAGAGGAAAACATTAACAACCACATGTAATCTACATCTTCCTTTTTCCCCTCCCAATGGTACTCAATTTTGGAGGCCTAGAACTAGAAGGTGCCCGTGCTATAGTATCCAAACGAGGACTAGGAGATCGAGCAGGGGAAACATGATATTCAAATGTGTCTTCATCGTCCTCCATGGCATCCAATCTTGCTGCTTCTTCTTCTGCTGCTGCTGCTCTCTCTAATTCAGCAAGATCCTCATCAGTAAGGAAGACATCAGCCTCATCATTTTGTTCATCAATAGTCCATTCACCATATGGATCAATGTCATCCAAGTCGATGGACTCGTGTGAAACACCCTCCACCTTTCTAGTTCGAAGGCGAAGGTTGTACCGAACAAAAACTAAATCATTTAGGCGCTGCTGAGTCAACCTATTCCTCTTCTTTGTGTGAATGTTCTCAAATAAACTCCAATTCCGTTCACACCCAGAAGCACTGCATGGCTGTGACAAGACACGTATGGCTAGCTTTTGAAGATTTGGTGTGCTAGCACCATAGTTCTCCCACCATAGATCTACAAAAACATGTTTAAAAAATATAAGTATTAAGAAATAAGAATAAAGTAAAGTTTAAAACAAACAATCTATATGTAAGAATCAAGTTTCTAATTTCATTTTTTACCTGGTTGTTGTTTTCCTCTCCTTTCAATTGCTTGTTGGGAGGAAAAGAGTCTCCCCTCTGCACCTTTGTAGACCTTGAATAGATAAAAGAAAAAGTAAATCAAATATAGAAAATTCATAGATAGTCAAGGCTCAACATTGCAAATTCATAAATAAGATGTAACAAATCTCACCTCCAACTCATCAAGCACTTTATCTCTCAGCTCAGGATCAGGCACCATCCTATCAATGCATATGACAAGACCTTCCATGACCTCCTCATCCGCCTTAAATGTGTCCGAGAAGTAGAACTTCGGATTCAAGAAGTAGGCAAAGGCATGAATCGGCTGGTGGAGTTGGTGTGTCCATCTCCGATCAATGATGCGCCATATGATTTCATATTTCCTTTTGTTGCCGCCATAGTAACGTGATATGGCCTCTTTGGCCCTATCCATGGCCTCATAGATGAAACCCATTGGCATGCCATCTCCATCCACCATACGAAGAACCCTCACCAAAGGTTCTGTCACCTAAAAAAATGAAAACAAATGTTAAATCATAACAAAATTAACCCCTCAAAAAATAAAAACAGCAAATAGATTATCATGTATAATTTTTTTTTGTGTGATTGCTACTTACCCCCATCAACTCCTCTCCATTTTTGATGAATGTCTCATCAAAAACTATGGCAACAATCCTCTCCCCTTCAGGTCTATTGGAAAATGAGGACTCCTTCCAAGCATCGGACACGAACATTTGCTTGAGATGACCAATGGCACCAAGAATGCTTTGCAATGTGAGGAAGTGGCTAGCAAATCGTGTCACTCCAGGTCGCACAAGGTCCTTGCCATTTGTAAATTTCCTCATCAAAGAAAGCACCCAAGTATGGTTGTAGATAAATTTTGTAACACTTTTTGCATCTTCAACCACACTTTTGACCCATGAAATCTTCCCAATGTCCTCTAGCAATAGGTCTAAGCAATGTGCAGCACATGGAGACCATGCAATTGTGGGATACCTCTCCATAAGTAGTCTACCTGCAGCTACATATGCAGCTGCGTTGTCCGTGATGATTTGGACAACATTATCAACTCCAACCTCCTGGACCACCCCATCTAATAGATTGCATAAAGTCTCAGCATTTTTAACTTCATGGGAGGCATCTATTGATTTTAGAAACACCAATCCACCATTAGAGGCCACTAAAAAGTTAAGGAGAGTTCTATTTCGTCCATCTGTCCACCCATCAGATAAAATGCTGCAACCTTTTCTTCGCCAAAATTTATTTTGCTCATCAACCACAAGCCATGTATTCTTTACGGCTTCCTCTAGCAATGGCCCACTCAAATCTTTAGATGATGGGGTCTTAAACCCCTTTCCTGCAACTGTAAGGGCGTTCACCAAACCTTCCCAATATGGGCTGTTTGCAACATTGAAAGGTAGATTATTGTAGTACCAAAAGTTTGCAGCAGCCATCCTAGCTTCTTGATGCTTTTCTTTATTCCAACCAGTACCTTCAAGTGAAGGTTGTGCTCCTGGAACATTACGTGGAATAAAATAATTTGGTCCTGATGAAGGACCCTGACTAGCACTAGCAGTAGAAAAGGAACCATTAGGACTCTCACCAAAAGATGAATGTGGAAAACGGAAGCTTGGACTTCCAACACCATGGGGCATAGAGGGTGTAGATTGGGATTGGAATCCACTCATCGCTGCTACTAGGGCATCCTTTGTTTTTTGTCTTTCCTCTTTTTTAAGCTCATATTCAGCAAGAAGGGCCTTCATCTCTCTAATAATCTCAGGAGTAGTATTCTTGCATCCCTCCACATTTTGCCCAAGTATTCTAGCAAGGTGGTATTTTAATCTGTTTATTCCTCCTGTCATCCATTTCTGGCATTCATTACATGTCAATTCACCTTTTTTATTTCCTGGAATTCCATACTTCCATGCAGGGTCTTTTTTTAGTCCCTTTGGATTTGAAGACGACATTGTTGTTTCAAGTTCAACATGGAAAGAAAAAATCAGCTATGGTTTGCTAAAAAATCAGCAAATAAATGTGATTCAAAATTTCAAAGTTTCAAACATTTGCAAAAGAAAAAGAATGCAAAAACAAGCTAGAAAGTAGAAACAATAAGAATTAGGCTATTAAAGAAAATAGAAAAAATTGGCAGCATTTCCCCTTATTTTTCTTTATTTTTTTGATTTTGAATGCAAGAAATTGAAGAAAACAAACAAAAAGAATTGTTAGATCACTTACCTGGCTCTATTTTGATCTTTTTAGTTCATTCTCCTTTCTTCAATCAACCCCAAATCAATTTGCAGACCTGTTTTTCACAAGTGAGAGTCTAAAAATGAAAAAAAATATATAAAGAAACATGGGTTTTAACCCATTTTAAGACTCAGCCGCGCAGGAGAGTCCTGGGTCGGGACTCCCGAGTCCGACCTCAGGACTCGGCCATTGTAAGACTCAGCCGCGTAGGAGAGTCCTAGGTCGGGACTCCCGGTTCTGGCCGAGTCCTGAGGTCAGACTTGGGAGTCCCAACCCAGGACTCTCCTAGACTCGACTCCCGAGTCCGTGGCGAGTTGACTCGGCCAGGGTCGGGACTCCCGAGTCCGCGGCGAGTCCGCAGAGTCCGCAAACTATGATATAAATACTAAAAGATATAAAAGAAAAGAAACTAATATAAAAACAATAATAATAAATGTCTTAAAGAAATATTTAATATAGAATATATTATCATCTGCAGTGATGAAGTTCCATCGCATATGATATAGGAACATAAGCAATGACAGATCCATTAAAGACATTGCTGCTTGGGCAGTCAGCGACTGTGTACAGAAAATAATATCAATAAGGAAAACCCCGTCCACAATGAAGAGACCCCTAAGGCAGCAGTTAAGGAATATTATTGAAAAGGTGTAACTTTCCATAAGTGCTCACTAACAAAAGAGTACGACTCTTTCTAAGTGATCGCACCCCTTCTCCAAAGTGGGAGAAGATATAAATTCAGATCTTATAGAAGAAAGGAAGGCATTGAATGGAATTGGGTAGAAAAAGAGCACAGATAGATGGAACAGAAATAGGATGGAAAATAAATAATATGGGGGGACTCATAAAAGGTAACAGAATGGAATCAGATCTAAGACACAGATATACAAACAGTGAATAAGGACAGAAATAGGTGCATTATCTGAGTATAGCAGCAGAGATCATCAGATAAGTACATTGTTGCAAGAATATATATAATTATAGAAGTATGTATATCTCTAGTATATATTTATATATATATATATAGATTATATATGATTAGGCAATAATGATGCTTGCAGCAATTATTAATCATTATTCAATTGAAACTAATCTATCGGTTTCTCTTTAAGCAATATTTCTGAGTATTGAGAACAGATCGATCAAGGAGAAGAACATACAGACCGACAAAGAGACTCAGACCTGTGTATCACAACAGGTTGCTCTTATCAAATATGTCAATATAATCAAGTATATTGTCTGCAAGTCATCGTTGACCTATGTATGCATTTGCTTATAAGATAATAAGAGTAGTTAATGATGGATTTCTTATGATTGAATCAGAATTATGTTGACTATCTGAAACCCACCCTGTGGACAGGACCAGGGGTGAAGTGGTAGAGGCCAAAAGCCCACTTGTGACCTCCCCCCAATTCCTCAATAAGGAAGGGCCGGGGAGGAGTGGTAGGAGCTAGAAAGCCCACTTGCGACCTCCGCCCAATCCCACAGGATGGCAAGTGTCTTTAGGAGTTGTGACATTGATGGGGAAAGCATGTACAAGTTGTCGAGAGGGAAGGCTGTGGTATACACCCTCTTAGGCTTGGCATATGGCTTCAAATGAACCCATCATGTCCCTTCTCCCAATTTATTAATATGTTGCATTATTGATAATCTATGAATGTGATCCAATTGCCTAACTCTAATAAGTAAGCATAAATACATATATTTTGCATATGTTGTTCATGTTGTGAATGCAGGGTTCAATCCAAGATTACATCTTAAAGAGATATTTATTTAATAGGGTGAAAACCCTAACCCTAATTTGTTGCAATTGGTGATCAATAGGAAAATTCTAGGGCCAATCAAGATAGGAGACCTTACAATGGTATCAGAGCATCTTTCTTGCCATCCTGTGTATGCTTCATGTATTATGCTTCATGCTTCCTATGTATATGTATTCAAGTGTATACCTTGTGACTTATGTGTATTAGAGTGTATACCTTATGGCTTATGTTTATTCGAGTGTATTCAAGTGTATACCTTGTGAGTTATGTGTATTCAAGTGTATACCTTGTGACCTGTGTGTATTCAAGTGTATTCAAGTGCATACTTTGGGACTTAAGTGTATTCAAGTGTATACCTTGTGACTTGTGTGTATTCAAGTGCATACTTTGTGGCTTATGGTGTATACTTTGTGACTTACGTGTATTCAAGTGTATACTTTGCAAACTACAAGCTTTGTGACTTGCATGCACTCATGTGTATACGTGTATTCATGCGACTTATGTATTTAAGTGTATACTTTACGACTTACATGTCTTCATATGTATGCTTTGTGACTTCGTGTATTTGTGCATATACTTCATGTATTATTCGCATATGCTTCATGTTTCTTGTGTATACTCTATGTATTACGTGTATTTGTACCCCGTATTTATACTTTATGTATCACATGTATCTATGTGTTGCTTCATGCATCTTCAACAAGATGTGTTCTTATAATTACTTTATGCTTAAAATTTATGGAAGTGTTAAAACTTGTCTGTCAAAATGCTTCTGGAGTGAGAAGCCCCAACAAATTAACTTATCTAAATTTGAATTATTATTAGTATCCAAATGCACTAATGTAGAGTTGTAACTATTTGAAGTGAAGAGGTGTGACTCCCTCAAACTGGTGATATAAAAGGGGAGATCATTTCATCCATATTACCATTTAAAGAATCCAATTGAGAATAGAACATTAAGTCATTTTGCAAGAGAACGAGATTAGAAAAGTTGTGGCCCTACAAATATGAATGACTATAACTCCCTCAATAACAAGGTAAAAAGGGGAAACCACCCCCTTGTAAAGAAACTATCAATAGGAAATAAGTCTCTAGCAATAAACTTGGGAGTAAAGTATTGTTATCAAGGGAATTTATGAAGGATGATGATTCCTTCAAGAAATGAATATAAGGGATGAATCAATTCATTAACCTTCAATAAGCACTCATCACTCATCACTCATCTATCCCTCAAGAAATCAAGCAATCATCACTCATCAAGAAATCTAACAATCAAAATTATCAAAAGATTTCCCAAGGCAACAACACAATTATTCTAACAAAGAGTAATTGGTGCAATCAAGACCATACCACTTTGTAACCTATGGAATGGATCTAATGAGCTTCACCGTGTGGACCAAAATTACCCCTATATGTAATATCTAGAATAGATCATATCATCTAAGGGTCTTTTCTCCTAAGCTTTTTCTTGAAGTAGCGCTACATTCATAAACTTGACACAAATCAAGCTACATGAGCCTATGCTAAGTTACATTATGGGTCCATAACCCACAAATTCAACAATCATTCTCACCTTTCAAACCTTGGATAAATTGATATGATTTAATTTGATATGATAACCTCCAATTGAATTAGAACATGAAGCAAGAATAGCTAAACTATTATACATCCTTTTGATTGACTAGAACAAACCCATAAATTTGTGCTTTACCTATGGGAATGACAGATGTCTAACTAATACACCATAAGCTCCCCATTAGAAACAAACTTTCCTTGAACTTTGGTTGAATGTTTACACAACATAAGCATACTTTATCTAAGAGAATTTATCTTGATATTTACAACATTCCTGCAATCCATCATGATTTTAGATTTCAACAACGGGTAATGAAGAATTTGTATCATAGCTTAGGATACTTGCAGTAATGAGATGAGAGAAAACTAGTCTTAAATAACAGATCGTACCAATTTCCAACTCTTGGTTTTGTTGTTGAGAGATATGGGGAAAAAGTAGTCCATAAGACAATAAATTGTCCTCGGACTTTAGAGGATAATAGAATTAACCTTGTTAGTAGTCATTCTCTAAAGACATCATTGCAGTAGTAAGTCAGATATAACCAAGAGAATCCTAACTAGCTATAGAGTTTTCAATGCATTAAGTATCACAACAAAAGCTAATTACATCACAAGAAGGAGCAAGACAAATCTATAAGGTTGATTTGAGATATTGGTAACTTTAGGAGCATCCTAGATTGTAATTGCTTGAGGACAAGCAATTTTGGGAAGGACGGACTGTCATGCCCCTGAAATTGCATGTCATGCCCCCAAAATTGTAATGCATTGAAATGCAAATAAATGGAAAGAATAAACAACAAAATACATATTAGCAATTTAATATTAATATAATTATAATTATCATAAGATAATATTATAATTATAAATATAATATTGACAATTTAAATATCATTGTAATTATAATTATTATAATATATAAATACTAAAAGATATAAAAGAAAAGAAACCAATATAAAAACAATAATAATAAATATATTTTAAAGAAATATTTAATATAGAATATATTATCATCTGCAGCGATGAAGTTCCATCGCATATGATATAGGAACATAAGAAATGACGGATCCATTAAAGACAATGCTGCTTGGGCAGTCAGCGACTGTGTACAGAAAATAATATCAATAAGGAAAAACCCGTCCACAATGAAGCGACCCCTAAGGCAGCCGTTAAGGAATATTATTGAAAAGGTGTAACTTTCCATGAGTGCTCACTAACAAAAGAGTATGACTCTTTCTAAGTGATCGCACCCCTTCTCCAAAGTGGAGGAAGATATAAATTCAGATCTTATAGAAGAAAGGAAGGCATCAAATGGAATTGGGAAGAAAAAGAGCACAGATAGATGGAACAGAAATAGGATGGAAAATAAATAATAAGGGGGGACTTAGAAAAGGTAACAGAATGGAATTAGATCTAAGACACAGATATACAAACAATGAATGAGGACAAAAATAGGTGCATTATCTGAGTATAGCAGTAGAGATCATCAGATTAGTACGTTGTTGCAAGAATATATATAATATAGAAGTATGTACATCTCTAGTATATATTTATGTATATATATTCATATAAAAATATAAATTTATAGATTATATATGATTAGGCAATAATGATGCTTGCAGCAATTATTAATCATTATTCAATTGAAACTAATCTATCGGTTTCTCTTTAAGTAATATTTCTAAGTATTGAGAACAAATTGATCAAGGAGAAGAACATACAAATTAGAAAGACAAAGAGACTCAAACCAGGTTGCTCTTATCAACAGGTTGCTCTTATCAAATATATCAATATAATCAGGTGTATTGTCTGCAAGTCATTGTTTACCTATATATGCATTTGCTTATAAGATAATAAGAGTAGTTAATGAAGGATTTCTTATGATTGAATCAGAATTATGTTGACTGGCTGAAACCCACCTTGTGGAAAGGGCCAGGGGTGAAGTGGTAGAGGCCAGAAGCCCACTTGCGACCTCCGCTCAATTCCTCAAGAAGGAAGGGCCAGGGGTGGAGTGGTAGGAGCCAAAAATCCCACTTGCAACCTCCACCCAATCCCACAGGATGGCAAGTGTCTTTAGGGGTTGTGACATTGATGGGGAAAGCAGGTACAAGTCACCAAGAGGGAGGGCTGTGGTATACACCCTCTTAGGCTTGGCATATGGCTTCGGACGGACCTACCATGTCCCTTCTCCCAATTTCCTAATATGTTGCATTATTGATAATCTATGAATGTAATGCAATTGCCTAACTCTAATAAGTAAGCATAAATACATATATTTTGCATATGTTGTTCATGTGGTGAATGCAGGGTTCAATCCAAGATTACATCATTAAAGAGATATTTATTTAATAAGGTGAAAGCGCTAACCCTAATTTGTTGCAATTGGTGATCAATAGGCAAATTCTAGGGCCAATCAGGATAGGGGACATTACACAACCTAAAGGTCTACCATTTAGTTAAATCATTAAGACACTAACTCGACAAAGAAAATCCTTTCCTTTCACAGTTGTTTTCCACAAAAAGAAAAAAATCGCAACCTTTTCCTTCTCTCCATAAGCCATCCCCTTCTCCAAATGATTACATCTTGTACTCCTAATAGAAGAATTCATTCCATAAGCATAAGTAGATTCTTGTGCAATTATTCTCAAGATTTATTTTAATTTGTATTACAGTATTTTCCCTAATAAGGAGGATGACTCATTTAGTTGGTGAGAATTGGTGTTTGTAATGTATCGAGCTCTAGCAAATACCAAAAACAATTCTTGGTTAAGAAAATTTGCCATGCAAACCATCACTCAGGTACAATTTTGTGAATTGTCCCATAGATTAGCCTATTTCTTCTCACATCTTTTTTCCTCAATCTCATCTGCCAGTTATTACCTTCTTTATACTTTCCAATTGCATTAATTGGGCATAAATTGGTCTCACCGTGGTAGATAAAGGAACACAAACCACATTTCCTGGACATTTTCCAGAATCTTTTTTCCCGGGTTGATATTACAAGTTTTTTGCATGCATGCATATGATCATGGATACAGTTCTTGACCATTTCATATTATTATAGTTGAAAGAGTTTTGCATGTCACTTGCAATGTTTTCCTTTAATTGTTGGTTTTGGAACACTGCATGCTGGTTTTGTCAGTTTGAGTTGATTGTCTTGGCCTCTGCCTTTTGGCCTTTTAGTAGTGTAACTCCTGAAATTTATGGGTATCTGACTCTATTTCTCTTGACTTATATGCACAATTATTGTACTCAGATTGTTGTCTTCTCTCATCCAGCTTTGAGTTTCAGAAAAAAGGACAATGGCAAGTAAACAGAGAAAAAAACTAAGGGTTTAATTAAGGTATTAAGGCACTAACTCAACAAAGGAAGTCCTTTCCTTTCACAGTTTTTTCCCATAAACATTTCTAAATTTTTCTCAATCTTTTCCTTTTCTCGCTAAGCCATTCCATCCTCCAAATGATGAGATATTTTACTCCTAATAGGGACATTCATTCTATAAGCATAAATAGATTTTTGTGCAGTTATACTTTAGATTTATTCCACTCATACTATAGTACTTGCCTAATACCCTAATCTATTCACACAGTGGTAAACTTAGAGCAATAACACAATGAACTTTCAAAAAATTATATTTTTATTCATTCATAGCAATTACATCAAGCCACTAGGCTTTACAATCATAGCCTCTGAGCCTTACAATCAACTCAGCTACAATCGATCTCACAAAAAACCTACCAACTTGGCATAGACCTCTTCCTCAACTCAAATACAAACTATGGACCTATTCTCCTTCATGGAATGCTAGCACCACTCTTCTGTTATCTTTATGTTTGTCTTGTACTACCCCACCCGAATACCCGGATATTCTTCTCTTGCTCCTCAATGCACTCACTACTAGTCTTCTAGTCTCAAGGTGCTTGTATGAAATTGTCTCCTACGCTCCTCCTTTTGATTCAATATTTGTGGTTTATATAGGCAATCTAAGGAAAACCCATTACATCCTTCCAACAAAGAACAGCCCTATGACATCATTCCAATGAGCGCAAACGTATCACAAACATAACCCCAATGAATGTTGGTACAAAAAATGGTCTATTTAAGAAAAGCATCAATTATTAGGACTTAAGAATAACAATTGCTATTTAATTAATTAAAATCCTAAATTGAGAATGATTATGTGCAAGAGACTGTGTGAGCAAAGAAAAGCAATATAAAATTCATATTTCGTAAAGTGTATCCATGAGTTTGCTTGCACATAAAGCAATGTGTGTGAGGATAATTATAATACTAATTACTGTAGACGTAGACTGATATTGAGAGTTGAAACCATATTTTGTAAGCAAAAGTAGGAAAGCAGTAAGGCAAGAAGAGAGTTTCAGCAGTCCCCTTGCCTTTTGGGAGGCCATGTGTATGTCATCCATAAAGAGAGTAGATGTAGACTGATATTGAGAGTTGAAACCATATTTTGTAAGCAAAAGTAGGAAAGCAGTAAGGCAAGAAGAGAGTTTCAGCTGTCCCCTTGCCTTTTGGGAGGCCATGTGTATGTAATCCATTCATTGTGATAATAATAAGAAGCTTCAACGTTACGAGTATTCATGTGTTCAGTTCATGTATTGCACAAAAGCTGTAATTGCAGATCTGCAGGTTAAATCTCCAGAGCAAGAAGCACATTGGTTTTTGGATCTATAGTGCACCTTGGGTAAGACTGCCCTCCACGGTTGTTGCCAAGTAGGAAAGATGTGTGAGGATTTGCACATTTATATACATAAAGAGAGTAGATGTAGACTGATATTGAGAGTTGAAACCATATTTTGTAAGCAAAAGTAGGAAAGCAGTAAGGAAAGAAGAGAGTTTCAGCTGTCCCCTTGCCTTTTAGGAGGCCATGTGTATGTAATCCATTCATTGTGATAATAATAAGAAGCTTCAATGTTACGAGTATTCATGTGTTCAGTTCATGTATTGCACATAAGCTGTAATTGCAGATCTGCAGGTTAAATCTCCATAGCAAGAAGCACATTGGTTTTTGGATCTATAGTGCACCTTGGGTAAGGCTGCCCTCCACGGTTGATGCCATTGGCAAGCTGATATACAGGAGTTCAATGTGTGGCCAACAAGGTCACAATGCACAAAAGGGTAAATCTGGTCAACATTTGGTTACATTGCCAAATGATTAGCTTACAACTACGGAAGTGAATAGCTGTAGGGAAGTTTTCATTTGTCTATGATGAACACTTTTTCCATATTGCAATATCTTTTTGTAGCAACATATGGACAATTGATAAAATTATCTTCCTTCACACATTCCCACAACTGATTTTGGGGTTTGCACACTTGGAGGATATGCAAGCAATGCCATGCAATATGTGCACGAGTGGGACATGGTGTGCAAGCAAGTGCACATAGTTATTGGATGATGATAGTGGTTTGAGATTCTTGTCAATCAGTTTATTTGACTTTGATTGAACTCACTTTCATAGCACACGGATGGCAACTCACACAAAAAAGAAATCTAGATGTGCACTAGAGACACCCCATAGTGGGTTTGCATGCTAGAGATGTGCTGAAGTGGGTTCACACACAAGAGACATGCCAATGTTGTGCATTGGTTTGACACAAAAAGAAGAGTTAGTATGATTTGGACACCCACAAATTGATTTGTTGTTGCGTCTATAGAAGATTGATTGTTCTACATAGTTATTGCTTGCATCTACATACATGGCATTCACAATGGCTAGTTACCAATGTGATGGTGCAAATACTGTATAGACATTCACAAATTGTTTTGATGGGATTTTTGTTCCCGCTAAATTCAAATTTAAAAGAAGATTGGAAGTGCTAGAGACTCTTGCTTCTTGGGATTTGTAGCTTTTGGTGCTTGATGTGTTTTGCTTAAGTTTACTTTTTAATGCATGGTTCAAATTGAGGGGCTAGAGCATGATTTGTGGTGGTAACATAGTAAATACTTGTTCCTTTATTTCCAACCTACCCCCCCTACCGATACTATAGTGGAGCTGCACCACTTAACTAGATAGCTTAGACTTGGCCTTTTAGAAGTCGCCTTCTTACCACTTACTATTTGTCACCAATGCTAGTCTAATGCAGTTCCCATTGATCCATGTGGTTACAAGCGGTTGTCACTAGATTCATGTTCCAAGATGTAGGATGGATTCATGTTCTGGATTCATGTGGTTCAATCATGACCAAATTCAACAATGGACCATTTTCGCATGGGATAGGTGATTGGATAGTAACTCAACTTCCTAGCTTTAGAACTACTCAATGCCCTACCTCTTATATTGGGAAGACCAATCCCTATAATGGATGGGGTCGAGATGTCTCCCAACATGAAAGGTTGGTCATGACCTTGACAACATTATTCCAACATGAATACAATTCTCCAACAGGTCCATTCCCCATTCATCCATGCAATACTCCAACAACATGGCATGTCCATCCAACACTCCATATCATCATAAAGGATTAGGTCAACGGCTTGCCTCATGTGGAATTAATCACTTATGTGTTGGGTATTGCACAACATTCTATTGGAATACATTATTTTGAAAGGAAATTTGCACTACCAATACCAAAGTCATAGGCAAAATCTAATACTAAATGGCTACCAAATATAAGGAAATATAGACAATTTTCTATATTAACAAAAGTATGAAATAATTCCATGTTAAGCCTATGAGGAAAGATTTCATGATGGTATCGTTGATCTACAAATTTCAGTAGCATTCAAGAATAAACCACACATAACAAGAATGAAAAAAAAAAACATACAAGAAAAAGACACCAATATACCTTGAGAAAACACTTTAGGGAAAAACCCAACCTCCAAAGCACCAAAACCAACGTATTCCCAACAGCAAAAGTTACAATACAATATCAAGTCCCAAGTTTTTACATAGAGATCAACACTCTCAACCATGGAGAAACGATGCAAGATGTGATTTTCCACAATAATGAGCAACCATTGTTGTTATACCCATGAGACTAATCCAAAAACAAGCCACACATCCCACTCCATGCTCCTCAAGATCTCCTCAACAAGCAACCCAAACCAAGCTTCAAGCTCTAAGTTCCACTCACAATGAGCAAGTACAAGATGAGCAAGTGAATGATCAACAAGTGATGAATGACTTCATCTCAAGCCTCCAAGCAAGAGGAAATATATTAGAAGTTTCCTAGCCACCTTTGCCACCTAATTAATGCACCCAATGCAAAAATAAGCAATGCACAAGCATCCCCAAGGTGATCTTCCAACATGTGTCTCAAACATTAAATGTTTTTACAATATTGAATGTATTTTATACTAAACCCCATAAGTTAAATGCATTCCTTCAATGAGCCCAATTGACTATGTTCTCACTAAACCATGACCACCCCCCCCCTCAATGTGCCATACACATAAAATACATTTGCAATGTCACATACAACCTCCCTTATAGGCCAATCATAAAATACGTACAACACCTTTCTAACATATTTGTGCTGGGAAAATGTTGATACCAAAAACAGTCTACTTAATAAAAGCATCTGTTATTAGGACTTGAGAATAATGACTGTTATTTAATTTATTAATGTCTTATATTGAGGGATAAAATGCAAGAGATTGTGCATGCAAACTAAAGCAATTTAAAGTTCTATATTTAGTAAAGTGTAAGCACGAGTTGGCTTGCACAAAAAGCAATGTGCACGAGGAAAATTATAATATTAATTATTGTAAAATAGGCGGATTTGCATATTTATATGCATGCGTCCTATGTATAGAGAGAGCAGATGTAGATGGAGATTGAGAGTTGAGTCCATATTTTGTAAGAAGAATTAGAAAAGGAGGAAGGCAAGAAGAGAATTTCAGCTGCCCCCTTACCCTTTGAGCAATGAAGGCCATGTATATGTAATTTGTTCATTGTGATATTAATATTAAGAAGCTTCAAAGTTATGTGTCTTCATGTTTTCAGTTCGTATATTGCACATAAACTGTAATTGCAGCTCTGCAGGTTAAATCTTCAAAGCAAGAAACACATTGGGTTTCAGATCTGCAATGTACCTTGGGTGAGACTGCCCTTCAGGGTTGTTGCCATAAGCAAGCCAGTGTACAAGAGTTCAATGTGCAACCAGCAAGATCGCACTGCACAGAAAGGTAAATCTGGTCAACAAAAAAACATATTATAAACATAATCCTAATGAATATTGATAACTTCCCAAATGCATTTGCAGTTTACAACTGTCATTACATACTCCCAAGGCATAAAAAACCCTTTAACTCATCCGTGCCATGAAATAGGTCTTGACTAAGAATAAAGATGGCCCCAAATGATGAAACATGTAATCCTTCAACCCAGAAATGCTTGCAGTCGGCCCCTTTCTTACCTCAAGTCATGGGGTTATTTCCAATTGCCCTTTATAAGAAACATGGCTCCAAAACTCTAATTCAAATATTCGAAACTCGCACCACCATAGTTTGTGAAAGAAATAACTAGAAATGACCACCATGTTGCCACAAAGCCTTCAGATCATGAATTTCACCATGTATGTTATCACACAGGTTCAAAAATAAGATTTGGCCTCAATCCTTTGAGCAACAATAACAACTCCAACAAATGGCTTCATTTTACCACTGGTACATTCTTAGGCTTGTTGAAAGCCACCATTAACTTCACATGTCCAAACTCTAACTAGAACTCCACAAATCTGCCAAACACTCAGAAAATATAAAGAAAAGACAAACAAATTTTTTTGAGTGATGCAAGATTGCTCGCCCCTGAGATACTTTTGCATCAAATTACATCTTTTCATATTGACAGCAGAAAAACCCTACCTGTATGGGCCGGAATCTCTGCGAATCTTCTATTATTAGAAATTTAAACCATAAAATTTGGACACAATTATTCTGCAAACAAAACATTGAACAGGCAGCAATGGAATATACAGGAAAATGCCTTTCAGAAAACCAGACCTTAAATAATTTGGATTGATGAGCCTACCATAGTTTATTAAATACTTTTACTCTATCCTCATTTGACCAAGACTGTTACATGGCACAAAGATTATTGTTCCTATGATACAACTAAGATGTAAAAGCGCTTTTATTCTTCTCTGGAATGTATGAAAAGCAATAATCATTTCCATGTTTCAAAAAGAAAATACGGCAACATCAAATTAAAATATTATATGAGGGGAAGGCATCAATTCTACCAGAGATATTCAGAGGAATCAAATCATCTGCATATATGCGAGTTAGACGAGCTAATGTAGTTGGGGGGCTTGGGCTTCTATTTTCATGGATCAAGCGGTCCTATGAAGCAAAAAAAATTATGCTACAGGATTAATTGGAATCTTCTCCTGAAAAATAGCAGCCCCTACTTTTTAGGACTGCAAATTTCAGCGGGTGAAATTGAGGTGGGGCTAGAAATTGCCCCTACAGCTTAGGAATTTTTTAGGATTTTTTTCTGCCACTTGTCTATCACTCAGAATTTTAAATTCCTAAAAAAACTAAAAAATGAGAGAATTTTTATTTATTTATTAATTTTTATCAAATTACTCCACTTCGTTCCTTGAATTTTGAAGCTCAAACTTTTAAGCTGAATTGCAAAATTGAATTCATGGGACCACCAACTTTAAAATATTCCTAAAAAATCTCAGCAGCACCCGCTGAAATTTTTTAGGAAGCCCCCCTCCATGGGACCGTACCCAAGAATGATGAGCCGAATTAAGAAAACAAAAGTGGTCTTTTTTAGTGGTGTAGTAAAATCAGTTGTGCTTTCCGGTTGTGAAGTGTGAGACAGACTGGATAGAAGTATATCTACAGAAATATAGACGAAAAGGGAGCAAATTTTTAAACAAATTAGAATAATAATTTTATAATTGAGAAGAATACAACCTCTTCTATTCTAACTTGTTGGTAGGTATAATACCCATTGAAATTACTAAATAATTTTAAATGTTACAAAAAATAACTTCTTCAAGCTATGAGAGAATGGGCCTGTGACATTTCAGAATAAATGTGCTTAAACTTCTGATGATTAAAAAACCAAGAACTAACTAAAGTGAGAGCAACCATGATTAGACCATGAATTTTTTTCCCTTATCCAGTTTTCTGAAATAACATCTTAGTAAATTACGGAGCATATACGTGCACTCACCTCGCCTTTCATGGTACATTTAATTTTAGGAGAGGAAATGAGACGTTTCATAACCAATGCTTCACAGAGCCTCCCACCTTGCTCGGAAGAACTTTTCTGGACACCCCGCAATGAGTTTCCATAACATACCTGCAAACATTACATAATTTTCAGAGCCCTTTGAAAGGTTTCGTAGGAAACGCGTAATTGCGGAATAAGAATGACAGTATGGACATTACGTTCTGCAAAATGGGTATTGCCCTGGCCATTCCCTCAACAGTTGAGGCTGAAAATACCCGCAGCCACAAATAAAAGACAAAATGCAGCTAGCGCAGTTTAATATAGATGCAACAACATTAGGCTGTGGTCTCACGGAGGCGGATTACCTGAACCCCGGAGAAAATTTAGAGAATTTTTAGTATGCTGGTAGTTTCATGGATAGCATTAATTAATGCTTAAAAATAATAATTGCAATAAAAAATGAGATGTTTTTTATTGGTATTTTGTGGGATTTGGAAAAAAAAATGATATGTGGAATTAAAAAAAATAAAGGATTTCTAGAGCTTGGATACTTAGGAGGGTATTTTATTTTGGCTAGTAGTCACTATTCAACTTGTTTAGGAATAATGTGTGGATCTGGTGGTGCATAAATAAAATAAAAAATTACGCAATTATTTTAAATTTATATTAATATTATTAATAACAATTTGTGCAATTAGAGGTAAATGTTAAAAAATAGGTAAAGAAATATGTGGAGCCACATGTCATTTTTGGTATTAGTTGTTTCTTGTTTTCAACAGTTCTTTTTTTTTCATAACTCATTTTCAATTCCTAATAGGAAAAGATTCCAAATTATTATTTTTCCATAATTAAAATTTTGCATGGGAACACTTCAGCTACTTAAATTTAAGCATAAAATACAATTGCATGGGGACATGGGGTTATTTTTTCACTACTTAATCATAGAATCTAAAATATCCTATATGAAAGTCCTTCCTTAGAGTTCAAATCCTCCATTTTGATTTAAGGGTGTCTAATAATTTTATTAGGTAGGACTACAATTTTTCTCATCTTTTATCTAATTTTAAAATATGACATAATGAACATATTATTAGGTATTTGATGGAGGTGTTGAGTATTTTATAATATGCTCATGTTATATTTGTATAAATATGTGTATATATATTTATATACACATATACATATATTCACACACAATATGTATACTCATATTCAAAAATAATGTAGGATTTGTAAAAGAAAAAACATGAAAGATATTTGGCATCAGTGATGTCTTTCCTAAGTAGATGGTTTGTTGTTGCCTGGCTAGTACAGGCGGGTTCAATGTTCACTTATGGTTTCCAGGCCCTAGTTTAAATTTGGTTTTTTAGGGATCTTGTCCCTCTCTTGTTATCTGATGCAGCTTGTGTAGTCGTGTCTTCTTGTTAATTGATGTTGTTGTTTTGCTGCAATTTGTTTGTGATTTATCTTTTATGTAGTTTGTCTGCCAATGACAGGGTTACGGAGCCCTTCAAAATTGGTTGTAATGGGTTTCGGGGCCCCATCAAAACCTATTTACCTCTAATCAAAAACATGAAAGATATTAAATATGCACCCAAAAAAATGACACTACATGTAACAAATAATAATGACTACAAAAATGTTGAGAAGAGGGATTTCATAGAGCCTGGGTAATGGCTCATATAGTATTTACTTCATAGAAAATTCACATTTCATTTTAAAAGAAAGCTCCTCTTTTCTTATGTTCTCTATTCTCTTTTATAAGAAGCCTTAAACAAAAATATGCATGAGATATATTTAACCAAATAAATAGGAAAAATTCCACACATTTGACCTACAAATTAGCTTCCTTTCAAATCTTCTCTTTCCTTTAGACACTTTGTTCTTGCCCTTAGAATTGTAGTCACTTCCTCTTCCTTTATTTTTTTTCCCAAAACTCCCTTAACAACATCCATAATTTTTGTTTTTTTTAAGATGAACAATTCTTCCAAAATGATAATCTCTCAGACTCCTTGTTTGCAACAGAAATACATTCATTAAAGAAATGGGGATCTCTTCGAGTGGTGGTGATGGGAGTGGCGATTTTTCAAATTCTGAAAAGGCAGGAGATCGGGATGCTGCTTCAGGCAATAATGGTGGACGGTGTGTTGATGACAAGGTGATGTCAAGGGGGGCCCTTGCTACAAGTAAGCTAAGTGGGTCCCCTTTTGTGGCTAATGTTTTGTTTGATGGAAAAGGGGCTTTGAAGAATGTGTGTTTGACGCTTTCCCTGGTGCCTGGCTCTGAAAATGTGGTACATGGCTCAGAAAAGTCAAGGAATGCCCTGTCCTCAAATGCGAGTGATGGGACTCCTTTTGTGGAGGGTCTTGGGCTTGATAAAGCCAGGAATGTTCTCTTGTCGAAATCTTCTATCGATTGGTCTAATCTGTTTGGGGCTAAGCCTACAGGAAAAAGTACTTCGCCTCCAGTGCCTTTTGTTGCTAATAAAATGACGGGGGAGTACTTTGTTACTATCCCGGATTGCATTGTTGACAAAAGAGTGACTAATATGGGCATGGTTCTACTAGGTAAATTTGTTGGTCGTTGGCCTCATATTGAGCTAGTACGTAAGTTTACTTTAACTCGCTGGAAACCTAAAGGACAAATAGATGTGGCTGCTATGGCCAAAGGGTTCTTCTCTTTCTCCTTTACCTGTGAAGATGATATGGTGATGGCGTTGACGAGGGGCCTGTGGTTCCTTGGAAAGTCATCCTTGATGCTGAAGAAATGGGAAACGGGTTTTAATCTGAACTCGTGTTCGTTCTCTGCCGCTCCGGTTTGGGTCAAATTGCCTGGTCTGCCACTGGAAGTTTGGGATGATGAAGTGTTTAAGAGGATTGCTAGCACTTTTGGTTGTCTGTTATCTATCGACCAAATGACGGCGTCAAGGAAGCAGTTGGTTTATGCCAGATTTTGTGTAAATGTGGAGCAATCTATTGATTTGCCTTCCATGGTGAAGATTAACTCTAAACTTGGAGTGTGGGAGCAGATGGTTCAATTTGAATCGAACCCCTTTGCCTGTTTCCATTGTAAAAAAGTTGACCATTGGGAAAAGAAATGCCCTCTTAAAGTTCCTAAGCAAATGACGAAACAGTGGAAAGAAAAAGAGAAACCTCAAGCTCAGGAGGTGGAATCTCAACTACCTTAAGCTCTGGAGATGGAGTCGGGAGGGGAACCTCCCTTGGAGGCCAGTCAAGATAAATCTCTGAATGAATTAGAGAAGGTGGTCAACTGTCAACCTGCTCAAGGGAAGGTGAATCAAGAGCTTCAGGTTGAAAACGTGCCTAATATGGATAGTTTTCTTCTTTTGTAGGAAAATAATTCTTCTGTGGTTCTTGAATCGGGTTCCCCCCATGGGGAAGGGATTCCTTCTGAGTTGGTTGAATCTGGTTCTCCTCTTGGGGGAAGGATTCCTCAAAATGTGGTGTTGAAAGATGAGGGGTTTGAGAGGAAACCTGAGGTGAAGGAGTCTGGGGAGTCGGAGGATGTGGATAACCCATCCTATGTCATGGTACGTGGCCACAATAGGAAGAAGCATTCTCCTTCGCCGGGCGTCGTGACAAGAAACAGGCAGAGATCGGATTGTGGGTCTGAGTTGCATGGGAGAGGTAGGCCCCCAGCTAATGTTACGAGGGATAAAGAGAGTCGGATGGATATTACTAATGGTACGCAGAGAACTCTGATGGATATGTGCTCTAAGAGAACTTCCCATAAACTTACATGAAGATTATTTCCTGGAACATGAGGGGTCTGAATCACCCTCATAAATATGATCTCCTGGCTAATCCGGTAAGAGATCATCATCCTGATATTTTTTTAATTCAAGAAATGAAAATGGGTGTTGATAAATTATCTAGACTTAGATTGAAGTTGTTTAAAGATTGTGGTATGCATTGCTTTGAGGCGTCGGGTGCCTCTGGTGGGATTGTCACTTTTTGGAATCTTCGGGTTATTAGAGGTGTGGAGGCTTTCAACAACTGTAATCATGTGGCTACTTCTTTCTTCCACCTGAATGACAAGTTTTCCTGGACTCTATCTAATATTTATGCTCCTAATTGTAAAAGTGCTAGAAAAAGGCTTTGGGTGAACCTTGCCTCTTTTAAAGTTTGTCACAATATTGATAATTGGTTGGTTATTGGTGACTTTAATACTCCTTTGCATGATGTTGATAAGATGGGTGGATCGCAAAATGTGGATGATAGTAGATCGGACCTTATGCAGTTCATAAATGATTTGACTCTTCTTGATCTTGATCTGAAAGGGGCTTCCTATACCTGGTCAAATAGGCATGTGGGTGATGCCCTTATCTAGGTTAAGCTGGATCGTGCTCTTTTAAACCTTGAGTGGTTGGTCCACTATTCTTGCTCCCTTTCAGCTTTGACTAGATTGGGGTCGGATCACTTCCCTTTGGCTTTTTCTGTGGACCTGCTAGGTGGTAAGAAGAATTTTCCTTTTCGGTTTGAGAAAATGTGGATGTGTCATCCTGATCTAGGTAGTTTGGTAAAGGACTGGTGGAGTATCGATGTGGAGGGGTCGGCTATGTATAGAGTGGTGAAAAAGTTGTCCAATGTTAAGCTTAATGTTTGAAAATGGAATCGCACTTCTTTTGGCCATATTTTTCAGGAGAAAGATGGGGTGTCTAAGGAGCTTCACATGGTTCAACAAGTTATTCAATCGTCTAGATATAATCAGGATCTGATTCTGAAGGAAAATGTCTTGCTTTCCAAATTACACAATATTATTGCGAAGGAGGAGGAATTTTGGAAGCAACGATCGAGGATTATGTGGTTGAAGAGTGGTGATAGAAACTCTAAGTTTTTTCATATTTCTACTCTGAAACATAGGGATTCAAACTGTATTAATTTGATTAATTTTAACAATCAAGCTCTAGAAAAGGATGGTGATCTCCAGACTGTCGCGGCTTCTTACTTCTCTCAGTTTCTTTCTATGGAGGGTGTGCTTGATGGGGCTTGTCAAGAGGATATTCTAAGGGATATCCCCGAGCTGGTGGATGTTGAAACTAATAGGCAGCTTGTTTGTATTCCCTCGGCTGAGGAAGTTCGGGGAGTTGTGTTCTCCTTTGAAGGTAATAAGGCTCTGGGGCTTGATGGTTTCCCTATGTTCTTTTTTTAGTCCTTCTGGGAAATTATTGCGAAAGATGTGGTGGCAGCTACTAAGGAGTTTTTTAGATAGGGTTCCCTCTTAAAGGAAATCAACTCCTCTTTTATTGTTTTGATTCCCAAAAAGCCTGGTGTTGCTTCTTTTGAGGAATTTCGGCCTATCAGTTTGTGCAACTCTATCTATAAGATTCTCTCCAAGGTGTTGGCATTGAGGTTGCAAAAGATTCTGCCTTTTACCATATCCCCTCAATAGAACAGTTTTGTGGCTGGTAGGCAAATTTTGGATTCCATTCTTTCTATACATGAGAATATTCATTCTCTTTCTGTTAATAAGCAAGTTGGTTTTATCCTTAAACTTGACTTACTCAAAGCTTATGATAGGGTGGATTGGGGTTTTTTGTCTAAGATTCTTCTCTCCTTTGGTTTTGGGGAGAAGTTGGTGGCTTTGGTGTTTCATCTTATTTCTACCCCTCGGTTCTCTGTGCTTATCAATGGGTCTCCTTCACCTCTTTTTGATTGCTCCAGAGGGTTGCGGCAAGGGGATCCTATTTCTCCTTTTCTATTTATAATTATGGTGGAGTCTTTGGGTCGCCTTATCCAAAGATTTGTTAATTCTGGACGTATGTCTGGATTAGCCCCCTCTTCTGCTAATCTTGTTTGCTCTCATCAACAATTTATGGATGATTCTTTGTTGCTTGGGCAGGCGTCTATAAAGAAAGCTACGGCTATTAAACGAACTTTACATTTATATGAGGTTGCATCTGGGCAAAGAGTTAGCAACAAAAGAGTGTTATTTTCTTCTTCAATACTCCGACTCAAAGATAGATAAGGATTGCTAGAATCTTGCAGTGTCAAATTTGTGAATTGCCTACCTCTTACTTGGGACTCCCCTTATGTTCTAAGGCTCCTAATTCTTTGTAGAGGGGGTTGATTGAAAAATTTAATTCCAAGTTGGCTGGGTGGAAAGGGGCCTTATTGAGCCAAGCGGGTAAAGTTCAGTTGATTAAATCCACCTTACAGAATATTCTAGTTTACACTCTTAATCTGTTTCATATGTCGAGGAAATTTGTGGATCTCTTGGAAGGTATTCAAAAAAACTTCTTATGGACAGGGGTTGAAGATAAAAAAAGAACTCATTTGGTGGCTTGGGATGATGTATGTCGACCGAAGAAGGTTGGGGGGCTAGGTATTCGCAAAATTAGACCTTTTAACATTGCCCTTTTGGGGAAACAACTGGGGAATCTTTTGTTAGCTAAAAGTGAGTGGGCAAAAATCGCTTGGAGTAAATACTTACATGGTGCTGATGGGATCAAAGAAGTGATGTCTAATGAGTTTAATCTCCCGAATGGCTCTGTGTTGTGGAACTCTATGTTGAAGGCTCGTAGGCTTGTTGCTAAGGGTCTCTCCTGGCAGTTAGGGAATGGGAGGAGTATTTTATTCTGGGATAATAATTGGATTGGTAATGGTCCTCTTAAGGATCAGCCTTGGGCTCATCCCTTTATGGACCTTGGTCTGTGTCTAGTTGGTAGATTTGTTGCTGATTATATTGATGGAGGCTGTTGGAGGAAATTGTACAAGTTGGATCTTGGTCTTGAAATTATTTATAAGGCTATATCTTGTGTTCACATTCCTGTTAGTCCTCTTGATAGGTTTGTTTGGAAGCCGTCCTCTTAGGGTAAATTTTTTTTTTCTTTGGCTTTTTCTTTGAATGATTCTTTTACGGGTTTGCCTCCTTTTTGGTCTTTTGTTTGGTCCTCTAGACTGATTCCTAAGATTAATATTTTCTTCTGGCTATTTTGTTAGAATAAATTTTTTACTACTGATAATCTGATAAAAAGAAGTTTTGTTATGCCCAATAGATTCTTTCTTTGTGAAGAGGAAGCAAAAAATACTTGTCATTTGTTGTTTGGGTGCAGATATGTTGGTTTGATCTGGAATCATGTTCTTTCGTTGTGGAATCTAAGTTGGGTTTTTCCTAGCTCTGTTAAAGATTTATGGTTCCAATGGGTGTGCCCCTCAACTAATTTGGCCTTGCATATTTTGTGGTCCCTTTCTCTGCCTCATTTGACTTGGGGGGTGTGGTTGGAACGTAACAACAAAATCTTCAAAAACTCTACTCTTCCTGCTTTTTTTGTGTCCCATAAGATTTGTAATGGTATTAAGGAGAATTTTCTTTCGAGGATCTCCTTCCATGCTGGTCAAAGGATTAATCTATGCTCCTATGATATTTCAATTGCTCAAAAGTGGAAGTTTCCCTATGATATATCTTTCCCAGTTTCAAAGGGGAAATCTTCAAGAGAGGGTGTTGTTTGGAAGGCGCCATCAGATGGTTGGGTTAAGATCAACTTTGATGGTGTTGATAAAGGTAATCCGGGACCTGCTGGATGTGGGGGAGTGATTAGAAATTCTAATGGTAGGCTCGTCTCTGCTATGGCACTCCCTTTGGGAAACCAGACAAACCACTTCACGGAGGCAGCAGCTGCCTATCATAGTCTTGCTCTGGCTCAGAGAAGAGAGTATAGAAAGATTTGGTTGGAAGGTGATTCTCTAAACATTATTAATAATTTGAAGAATTTATCTCCTCTGTCTTGGACAATTGAGGCCTTGATCAAGGATTCCATTGAAATTATTAAATCCTTTGATAATGTTTATATTTCCCATATTTTGAGAGAGGGAAATAAGTTAGCTAATTTCTTTGCTAACTTTGGTGTTAGAGATAGTAAGGTTTGGGATTTAAATTATCCCCTCCCTTATGAGGCCACGACTATTGTTATAAATGAAAGTTAATTTATTCTTCAAGGTGTGCACATCCTTGCTCACATGGTGGCATATCATTAGGAGGGAGGGTATGGTTATTATTTTGAGGAAAGGCTATCATATGGCATGGAGTTCAAATTCATTATGGTTTGTTTGTCCTGTGGTTGCCTTCGCACGTATTGTGGGTGTTAGTTGCATAAGCTTCCAAAGTCTTCTATTGGTTTTTACGATTTTGTGTGGTGTATGTTGCTTCCTTCTGAGTTCTGTATTGAGTTCTTGGTCTTTGTTTTCCATCATCATGGGTGGGGACAGAAATTGTGCTGAGCCCAAATCTTGTGACACTGCGAAGCAGAGAAAGGAAGTGTGGACGATTTTAGAGAAGGGTGGCCTAACTCCCTTCATGGAGAAACTGCATGGAAATAATACTCAGGTTAATACTTTGGTCAAGAAAGGGTGGAAAGGGAGGACCCTAGAGTTGGGTGGAAGGGAAATTGAGGTGGATGAGGAGTTCATAGCCCAGATTACTGGCCTTCCGATTAAGGGCATGAAGGTGTACAGGGATAAGAAAGAATCACTGGCCACGATGTCTCTTTTCTTCAAGAAGAATGAGAGTGATGACTTGAAGCCTGCAAAGAGTGGAGGGTATCTGAGGACTTCCTTGAAGGTTCTCTGGCGGGATGTTGTCGAAGAAATCATGAGGTATGTTACCCTGGAAGGAAGGTATACAACCATTAACAATTACTATTTTCTGTTGCTTAATCATTTTAGGCACAAAAATGGGTGTCATTTCCCTATTATTTGTTGGTGTCGATGGATTGTGGGATTAGAGAGCATAGGAAGAACCCCAAAAACCCTGTTTTGTATGCGGGGTTGATTCTTTTGATATATGAACATGTTAAAGCACATGATGTCCAGAAGACTCTGGTTACTCTGAAAGCTAAAGCTAGGGAGGGTTATGAGATTGAGTCTGGTGAGGAAAGGGCTTCTAAGAAACTGAGGAAGAGAAGGTTTGTGTTAAATAAATATTCTGAGTCCGACAGGGATGATGATGTTGATTATGTCCCTGACTCATATGCCTCTTTGGAGGAGGGCCCCATATCCCCTATTCTGGGTAAATCTGGGAAAAGGAAATTGATTGAGGAAGCAGGCTATACGACATGCAGTGATGTGGAGGTGATTGTTCCTTCAAAGGGGAATGACAAAATAATCTTTATGGGGAAGCTTCCTCTCCTCCCCCCGCATCTAGACTTGTGCAGGATCCTAAGGAGGGAAGTCAAAAGAGAAGGGTTTTGAAGAATGCCCCTTTCTCTATGGCTAGTGGCTTCCATGGTGAGGATGTTCTGAGTGCTGTCATTGGGTTGCCTAAGCAGAAGGATAGACTTGTGGGTGGTGATCAAGCTGCGGGAGGTAAGAAAGCAGACGCTGAGAGGATTCAGAAGAGGCTGGCTACTGCGAAGCAAATTGTTGATTCCATTCATAGGATGAAGTTTCTTGTCACTACTACTAAAGGTAAGGATGCCTCTGAGGATAAGGTCCATGAGAGTTCTTCTGAAGAGGATGTTGTTGTGGGAAATCACATTGAAAACTTTGATAGGGAGGATCTTTCTGATGTATTGGGTTCGGCCCGTGACAGTGCCAATGTTCTTTTTAAACTTTTAAATGATTTTTTCATGAGATTAATAGGACTGATGTTCACATTAGAAGCATTTCTTGCAAGGATGAGGATCCTACGATCCAAAGCCAAATTGATAATTTAATGGCCGGTCTCAATACTATAGCTAATATTGTGGCGGAGGAAACCGTCAATCTGAAACATAGTATGGAGGTTAGAATGTTCTCCCTTGAGGAGAAAATTGACAAAATTTGGAATATGGTTATGAAGAGTGGAGAAGATCCTAAA